>JACEFZ010004651.1:0-82500 GCA_014155875.1 Cepaea nemoralis
TGTGTCACTTTGTCTATCTTTGTCACTGTCTCTCTCTCTGTCTCTCGTGATGTCTATCTTTGTCTCTCTCTCTCCCTCTCTCTCCCTCTCTCTCTCCCTTTCTCTCTCTCTCTCTCTCTCTCTCTCTCTCTCAATCTCGCTCGCTCGCTGTCTCGCATAGGATTAGAAAAGCAACAATCTATTTTGGTGTCAACGATATTATGAATAATTGATTAATCAAATCATAAGCACCTCACAACTATCTAAATTGGAGGTGTTGTTGCTCAATAGATTTCCTACATCATCGATTTTCAATTCATCGATCATTCTATCATGTTATGAATTCCAGCGTAGAACTGCCGATTCTAGCAGTGTAACTCTCTATATATTGTGTGACAGGCCTTTAATTGATACTAACCCGTATTTTACATCGCCGTCCTGATCTCCTGGGAAAAGACTATACAGGGATACATAGTTCAAAGTTAGGAAGTAGTATACTAGCGAAGAACATATAATATCCAGAAAGTGTACAACAACCAGCAACATTTACCGGAGAACACAGAGCTTCACCTCTCTCTTATTGAAAAAAACACACAACAACAACACACACACACACACACACACACACACACACACATACACACACACACACACACACACACCCTCTCTTCCCACCCCACCCTTGCCTGTACCTCACGTATAAAATCCAGTGAATAGCAACCCATGCCCCAGTCCCGATGTTGGTAACTACGATGCTTTGTTTCCACACTTGCCTGTAAATCAGTCTCTCCCTGTCAAGTCAAAGGAGACGCCGTTAAAACAATATGTACCCAAGATGACTGATTCCAATGTAGGCACTACCAGTGATACCCATAGTAGTCGTCCTTGGTTAGACTGTCATCTACACTCCTATGAGTGGAACCGTCAACTTCAGCATCTCATAAGTACAATCCTGCAGCCCTGCACCAAGCTTTCATGATATCACCCCAGTACAGACATTATCCTACGTCCTCTAAAAAAGTTTTTTTTTTTTTTTGGTGGGAGGGGGGGGGGGGGTTAAAGTTGCATATCCTTTTATATGACGTTGCAATCAACCCCAGCATGTTGCCACCGCTGTTAATGTATTGGAAAGTGTTGCGTTCAGTAGTTTGCCATTGCTTTCTTAACGACCGGCTCCCATACCAACACGTTAAATCGAGCGCGACACGGTCTGCTGCCAAATCGGTCACCACTGTGTTTCGAATGCTGTTTAGAGGCAATTCGAATTGCTTTCGCAACGTAATCGCCACGGAGACCAGTTTAATAATAAACTTACCTATCACTAAATAAAGTTGCAAAACCCTGAAATGTCATACCACAAACAACTTCTTCCTTTCAGTATATAATGTTCGCCAATCACGATCACTGACTCAACAAATATGGTAAACATATAGGCCATCACAACATCTTTCCTTTGCTCGGTAAATTACATGAGCTTTCGGTAATACTGCGCAATCAGTTCATTTGTGTGGAATACCAGAAAGTCGTCTCAATGACAAAATAACCGACTCTGAAATCTCTCATAAGTGGATTAAAGTAATTTGGAGAAATGCAAAACAAAAATTAGAGGCAAGCACTGCTGCATACATGTCCATTTCTCTCAACTTTTCCCGTGGAAGTGATTTTAAGACCGCTGGGATACAATATATTATATTAGAGGTGAAGCCAGTCAGCCAGCAACCGTTTCTATATCGGAATCCTTGTGTCCGGTATAGCTGGCATGACTGCTTCACCACAGCGACGGATAGCGTGTTAACAGCAGGTAGAGAAATAATGATACTAGGCAACTTTAACATTTATATTAGTAAATACAACCTGGCATGGGACAATATAATTGCATCGTACAATTTCAAGCAACTACTTAACCATCGGATAAGAGTTACAGACACCTCTTCAGCTATAATTTATCATACATATGTTACCTGTCGTTTCTATTGAAATAGACAGAAATCCCTATCCAAGAGTTTGCCGACAGTCTCTAGAAATTATGGCTCGTTACAAGAATGTCTAAAGGGATGGTCCCGATAGAAGAGACTGGGATTCACTTGGTAGACAAAGGCAGAAGGTGAAGAACACTCGTGTATGTAGGAAGCCCTAACACGAATGCCTAGTTTATCTGTCGGTGATCCTTCGTCAATTGATGGAGCCCCCTGTTTTAAATACTTTCACGCACTCACGCGCACACCTTGCGTTCAAAATGATCACGAGTGGAGTACGTCGGTGAAAGTATAAAACAATAATACTCTTTAATAATAAAAGAGAAAATGAAAATTGTGGTTCAACTGGTGAACTATGATAGTTACATTTATGTTACAGGTACAAAAATAAAATAGTTTTCTGATGCTTAGACAGATAGCATGTCATCATTCACACCATCCAGACAGTGACACACTCAGAACACATGTAGACACAGAGTCACCTGAGATAATCTGATCTCGGTTAGGAATAGTGCTGGCTTTCGTTTGGATTATGTCTTGGAGTCGACCCTGGCATTCGACAGGTGTACGATGCTCCTCCGGATTCCAGGTTCCGTCTCCACTAGTTGGTGGCTCAAAGTTTCGGTAACCGGACCGGTTAGGTGTCAGCAGTATCAGCAGCGAGGCTCCTTAAATCAAACAAACAGTTGCAGACTCCTTAGTGTCTTGACAATAACAATGTGTCTGAGTGTTGGTGTTGTGTGTCTGTTGTGTATGTGTCAGATGCAGAACAGGAATAAAACAATTCCTCTCTGCTATTCTGTATCAAAAGCAAAGGCCAATAGTTCTTATCAGCTTGGCTATACCTTGTATGACATGATGATACAAGGTGAAAAAGGGTCCAGAAGTGGACACATTCTAAGACCACATGGTCCATTGGAATAGAACATGTAGACAAATCTTTGTTTGAAAAAAACATTACAAAATGTACATGGTTGTAAAACTTGAAGTGACTCATATGCAATAATTACTGGTGTATTCCTTAACACCATGGTGAGGAAGTCCTGGGCAGCCAGGATGTTTCCCTAGATAGCTAAGGAAGGGCCAACAATAATTCAACCTAATCCCACATCAGTCATTAGGCATAAAGCAATCAAGTGTCGCCATGAAGTCGTGAGGTATACCCCACAGAATATACGAGCTAAAAGATAAGAAGAAGGCCAGCAGGCAAGCAAGGGGGCTGAGATATTCCAGGCATTGGGCTGTAGGATGTCTCAGTTATCCCTTGTGGAGTTATTTACTCCCCAAATTCTGATTCCTCACCACATGGTATTTGCTTTGAACTTATGACCGTCAGTGTCATGTAGTTCGGCATGGCGGTGAATCAGGGGTAAGCAAATTTATGTTTGAATATATATCGCCTAGTAATATTGCTGGCATGTGAGAATCATGTTCCACATGTCTCTTCTACTTCTGCCCACATGGCAAAATCATGTTATCATATTTTCAACAAAATATACATGTAAATACATTCACAAAATGCATATGAAAATAATCAGTAAGGTTCATACATTATATCTATATATATTTTTATCTATAAATATATCTAGGCCTCACATGTTTTCTCTCAATGTCTCCCCTTTCAACTACCACGTTTCATAAATATACATGGTCGGGAAAGTTTTGGGTTTTCCCAATATCAGAATATAAATGTGTACACACTTCTTACTATAATCATAATTATTATGTTACTACACTCACCCCCAGTCTTATTGCAGCAATTAAGATAGGTTTTGGTATAATCTACCAAGGATGCAATTGGATATGGCAGCTCACTTCATGTAAGGTCTGCTTAGCACAGCAGCTATAGTCATTGTGAACCGGACGGAAGTGGTTAGTCACAATTTCCGGTGCAGCCGTACTATTAGCATATCGCTGTTTTCCCGTTGCTAGGGAGTGACGGCCATATACTTGGTATTAATGATAAGGGTAGTAAAACAGGGGATTTCCCTTGTGACATCATTTGATGATGACGTGAAAATATGTGCTGTCCCCAATAGTACAGTGTGTAGTTTTAGTGCAGCAAATGTCTGCGTCGCCAATATGACGTCATTATTAGTAATTTAGCTGCCGTACTGAATCCAGAATGTAAATAGTAATTCCACTAACGTAGTAGTGGTGGTGTTTGCATAGTGATCTAGACTCATCCCGTCACATATGCCACCCCTAGAGAAAAGTACGGCTCAGCGAACTTTTAGGGTGGATGAGCCTAGATCGACTATGCATTCTCACCATAGTTTATATCTGAACCAATTGTTCCCCTCTAGAGAAGGATCTATTAGACTTCTTTCGACTCCGGGGCTGGCTTGGTACTTTGGTATGACCTGGCGTTTCTCCAGATAAGTTTAGTGAGGATCCAGTCAGAGGTGGGTATGGAAAGCTAAGAGGTTCTTCCCTCCTCCCTACTTTCTGAACAACATTTAGAGCTACCAGATGTACTGGTCGTTCTTTTGCTCTGTCATAATATTTGCGGAGCAATTTAATGTGGTAGATTTTCATCTTACCTTTCATGAAGATTTTATATTTGGTGTTGGACACTTTCTCCATTATGGGGAATGGTCCTTGCCACTCAGTCTCCTTATTAGTCCCACTAGATCTTAAGAGTAACACTTTGTCCCCTACCGCTAGCGAACGTTTAGAGGAAGAAAATTTTCCTCTCTGGGGAGTCTTCCTAGCACTAGGAAGTTGGTTACAGCCAGGTGTTAGAGTTGGGATATGGGTCAGTGCACTGCCTACTATCATGGGAGTGGATGGTTCCCCTAAATAAACATATTTACTTCCCAGTATTATGTCATAGATAGGATCAGTCATCACTGCTGCCGATATAGTTCCCTTTACAAATCTAGAGTTAACTAACACTTGGGCTATTGGTAAAGTTAGGGTAGGCGAACTTCTTGTCGCACCCATAACTTCAACCATGTTTTGCGTCAACTGACCAGGTTTTACTAAGTGTGATGCTATTATGGCATCATACGTTAAACCCGTATCATGGAGACACTCGACCAACTGTCCATTGACATTGATCTTCTCTACCACTCGATGTCCTCTCATTTCGGGAGGCGGTGGTAGTGTAGTGGTTTTCTTCCCTACCGAGAAGCAAGCCGCAATCTGGGGTTTTGTTCTGCGCTTGCAGTCTGCCGTACTGTGGGAATTATTATGACAATTCGTGCAGTATGGTTTTCTAGCCCCAGATGTGGTTTGTTTTTTGTTATGCTGCTGCTGAGGTTGCCTCTGGTCTGCTGGTATATTGCTAAGGGTTTGTCCCTGATTGTTTGGAGGTGGGTTCTGTTGAGGTTGGGGAGGTTGCGTTGGGACCGAGTCCCCATGCGCAGTCAGATATCTTTCAGCCAAGACTATCATTTCCCCCAGTGTTTGTGCCCCTTGTTCAACGATGAAAGTTTCCATCGGCTTCGACATACAGTTCCTCAGCTGCTCACACAAAACCATCTCCCGCAAGCCCGCATAGGAGTGTTCATACTCTCCCAATGTCTCCCATTTACAGAGATAACTCTGCAGACGAGCGGACAATTGTGAGAATGACTCACCCCTCAGACGTCTTGCGGTTCGGAATTTCCGCTGATAAGCAGCTGAGGTTAACTCATATCTCTTCAATAAAGCCGATTTCAAACTTTCATAAGAGTGTTCATGGCCTGGAGGTAGTCCCTGAAAGACTACATACGCTTGTCCCCTCAGTGCCTGAGAAAGCTTCAAGTTCCAGTGTTCCCTAGCCAACCCAAATGACTCAGCTAATTTCTCGAATTTCTGAAGGTAACTATCCAATTGTTCCTGATTTTCCTCGAACGGCATCAAAGGAAAACTCATAGGACCCACATGAGAAGTCGAATGTAGCTGGGTTTCAATGCTGGGTGCCGGAGAGCTGGCGTTAGAACAGGTTGCTGATAGAGCTTGGTTTTCTAGCTCTTTCATCCTAAACTCATGCTGTCGGATTTTTTCGTTTTCCTGTAACTGCCTAAGTTCTTTCTCAGCCTCGGCCTCGATTTTCTTAAGCTCTGTCTCTGCTTCCAGTTTCTTAAGCTCGAGTTCATGCCTACGTATTTTATCTTCCCTGTCTTCTTTCCTTAACTCCCTCTCCATATCATGGACATATTTGGCTGCTTCGGGCTCCGATAACCCCATAGCTACCGCTGCTGCGTGCAAATCTGCTGATGAACTCATGACTGAGTTTTGACTGAGAGGGTGAGTGATCAGTGGACTACAATTTCTATATCAATATTATACTACTTCCCAATTCAAGTTATACTAATACAATTGCAATAATTTACAAATCTTATTAGTACATACACAAAAATGGTTAGTACAAACAATGATACAAAACACACTTTCACTCTCTCAATCGAATGGAAACAACTAATTACAGAGTTTCCTAAACTACTCTACCCTTTACTGAGATGAGAAAAAAAAATTTTTGTACCAAGTAACACAATTTATTAGAAATATTTCTAATTAGCTGGGTAGATCCCGGACCGAGACCACAGTTGTCACCGACCGTTAGGGTGTTTCTATTGAAATAGACAGAAATCCCTATCCAAGAGTTTGCCGACAGTCTCTAGAAATTATGGCTCGTTACAAGAATGTCTAAAGGGATGGTCCCGATAGAAGAGACTGGGATTCACTTGGTAGACAAAGGCAGAAGGTGAAGAACACTCGTGTATGTAGGAAGCCCTAACACGAATGCCTAGTTTATCTGTCGGTGATCCTTCGTCAATTGATGGAGCCCCCTGTTTTAAATACTTTCACGCACTCACGCGCACACCTTGCGTTCAAAATGATCACGAGTGGAGTACGTTGGTGAAAGTATAAAACAATAATACTCTTTAATAATAAAAGAGAAAATGAAAATTGTGGTTCAACTGGTGAACTATGATAGTTACATTTATGTTACAGGTACAAAAATAAAATAGTTTTCTGATGCTTAGACAGATAGCATGTCATCATTCACACCATCCAGACAGTGACACACTCAGAACACATGTAGACACAGAGTCACCTGAGATAATCTGATCTCGTTTAGGAAAAGTGCTGGCTTTCGGTTGTATTATGTCTTGGAGTCGACCCTGGCATTCGACAGGTGTACGATGCTCCTCCGGATTCCAGGTTCCGTCTCCACTAGTTGGTGGCTCAAAGTTTCGGTAACCGGACCGGTTAGGTGTCAGCAGTATCAGCAGCGAGGCTCCTTAAATCAAACAAACAGTTGCAGACTCCTTAGTGTCTTGACAATAACAATGTGTCTGAGTGTTGGTGTTGTGTGTCTGTTGTGTATGTGTCAGATGCAGAACAGGAATAAAACAATTCCTCTCTGCTATTCTGTATCAAAAGCAAAGGCCAATAGTTCTTATCAGCTTGGCTATACCTTGTATGACATGATGATACAAGGTGAAAAAGGGTCCAGAAGTGGACACATTCTAAGACCACATGGTCCATTGGAATAGAACATGTAGACAAATCTTTGTTTGAAAAAAACATTACAAAATGTACATGGTTGTAAAACTTGAAGTGACTCATATGCAATAATTACTGGTGTATTCCTTAACACCATGGTGAGGAAGTCCTGGGCAGCCAGGATGTTTCCCTAGATAGCTAAGGAAGGGCCAACAATAATTCAACCTAATCCCACATCAGTCATTAGGCATAAAGCAATCAAGTGTCGCCATGAAGTCGTGAGGTATACCCCACAGAATATACGAGCTAAAAGATAAGAAGAAGGCCAGCAGGCAAGCAAGGGGGCTGAGATATTCCAGGCATTGGGCTTTAGGATGTCTCAGTTATCCCTTGTTGAGTTATTTACTCCCCAAATTCTGATTCCTCACCACATGGTATTTGCTTTGAACTTATGACCGTCAGTGTCAGTGTAGTTCGGCATGGCGGTGAATCAGGGGTAAGCAAATTTATGTTTGAATATATATCGCCTAGTAATATTGCTGGCATGTGAGAATCATGTTCCACATGTCTCTTCTACTTCTGCCCACATGGCAAAATCATGTTATCATATTTTCAACAAAATATACATGTAAATACATTCACAAAATGCATATGAAAATAATCAGTAAGGTTCATACATTATATCTATATATATTTTTATCTATAAATATATCTAGGCCTCACATGTTTTCTCTCAATGTCTCCCCTTTCAACTACCACGTTTCATAAATATACATGGTCGGGACAGTTTTGGGTTTTCCCAATATCAGAATATAAATGTGTACACACTTCTTACTATAATCGTAATTATTATGTTACTACACTCACCCCCAGTCTTATTGCAGCAATAAAGATCGGTTTTGGTATAATCTACCAAGGATGCCACTGGATATGGCAGCTCATTTAATGTAAGGTCTGCCTAGCACCTCAGCTATAGTCATTGTGAACCGGACGGAAGTGGTTAGTCACAATTTCCGGTGCAGCCGTACTATTAGCATATCGCTGTTTTCCCGTTGCTAGGGAGTGACGGCCATATACTTGGTATTAATGATAAGGGTAGTAAAACAGGGGATTTCCCTTGTGACATCATTTGATGACGTGAAAATATGTGCTGTCCCCAATAGTACAGTGTGTAGTTTTAGTGCAGCAAATGTCTGCGTCGCCAATATGACGTCATTATTAGTAATTTAGCTGCCTACTAAATCCAGAATGTAAATTAGGAATTCCACTAACGTAGTAGTGGTGGTGTTTGCATAGTGATCCAGACTCATCCCGTCACACTTAACCATCGGATAAGAGTTACAGACACCTCTTCAGCTATAATTTATCATACATATGTTACCTGTCCTGTTAATATTATTGAATATTATGTTCCCATCAGTGTATTTAGTGACATTATCCGTATCTTGTAAATGGTAATAATTCGGAATCTAAACTCTTAACAACAAACATGTAAGCATCACATTTAGAAATGTTAAATCGTTCAGCCAAATTCATTTTAGCACGGCATAACAAATGCAGCCCTTGATCACGTTTACCAACTTCCTAATCCGGACGATGCATTAGCTTTCTGGACGAAGACAGTCTACAGCCAATGAAGTTCGAGTCAAGAATCAACATAATGCCCATGGGTCTCTAGTGAAATTCCGAAAATCATGAGAGCGCGAGATACAGCATGTGTGATAGTTGATAAATCAAACAGCACAAATATATGTAAGGATATTAAATCGCTAACCAACAAGAAACATTCTTCAGAGTCAGCAATACCAAATTCTATATCACGCCGTGATGTAGGTTGTTTCTTTCAATCAGAAATAGAGAATCTAAGGTCTTCAATATAAGACTCATCATGTAATGTAATTTCAATGTCATCATTCTAGAAGTATATAAATACCTCATAAATCTCAAAGCAACACATTTACACGGCTCAGATGGTTTCAGTAATAGAATCTTTCGCAGTGCTGCGCCAGTCATTAGTGAGTTATTAATGTTCATATATAACGAATACCTCTTCACACCCAAAAAAAAAAAAAAACTACTTTCTATCTGCATTTAATATCGCTAAAGTTTATCCTGTACTTAAAAATGGCTCAGTTGATCATATCTTCTTGGGTAAATATAGACCAATTTCCTTAATATCGTCGCTATCAAAGCCATTAGAAAATACACATAGATAAAATAACATTACATCATATAATTAATAACAATCTAATAATTGACAGTGAATCTGGGTTTCGACCTAAATATTCTTGTCAAAGTACGCTAACAAAAATGACCGATAACTGATAACTGACTGAGCGGGCCGTTGTTTGTCGTGACTTCTGGCTTTTACACTTTTTACATGGGGCAGTGAGAAACAATTTATGTGATATTCACTGGCACGGGTACGGAGCATAATGGAGACAACCTTTTGCTGTGATGTTGGAACCGCGACTAATGACTAAAGACTAATGACCGATGACTGCCATTTTAACATCAACAACGGGATTATTTATGGAGCGATGTTTGTACACTCTGAAAAAGCTTTTTATAGGGTAGATCACGATATGTTAATTCCGCTCCCAGTGCAAATTAAACATTAAAATGACGTAATTAGGTTCACCATAATGGCGCTAGTCTTCATTTGTTTAAATTTACTAATGAAATTATCGTTTAGAGATTCGCAAAAAACGACTAAACGATATTTTAATTAGTAAATTCAAACAAATGAAGACTAGCGCCATTATGGTGAACCTAATTACGTCATTTGTATCTGACAGACAAGTCGTGTCCTTCAACGATGTCTATCTAGACTCACCCAGCTTAATATTGGTGTACCTCAGGGCTCAATACTAAGTCCGCTGCTTTTTGCAGTTTATATTAATGATCTTCCTTTATATATCAATACTACATGTGATCTATTTGCAGACGATTGTACTACATATACTAGTCTAGAGAAGCGTAGTGTATTAGAGCGTTCTTTACAAGAAGAACTTGATAATCTTACTAGATGGAACAATGAAAACTGCATGCAAATTAGCATCGACAAAACGAAATCCAAACTAATAACTACCAGACATAAACTATAGACCCCAGCCATAATTGGGGCACCGTTGGAACTCCGCATTAACACGTTACCAATTGTTAATATAAATGAACATACAACATTCGGTCTTTTAATTGAAAACTATTTCTTATTCTTCTTCTTCGTCTTCTTCTTCTTCTTCTTCTTCTTCTTCTTCTTCTTCTTCTTCTTCTTCTTCTTCTTCTTCTTCTTCTTCTACTACTTCTTCTTCTTCTTCTTCTTCTTCTTCTTCTTCTTCTTCTTCTGCTTCTTCTTCTTCTTCTCTTCTTCTTCTTCTTCTTCTTCTTCTTCTTCTTGCGTGTGTATATTGTGTGTATGCTCGTGTGTGTATGTGTATATGCTTTCTTGCGCACGTGAGGGAATGTGCATATGATAGCGAGAGGGTGTGTGTCTGTCTGTGTGTGAGTTAGAGTGAAAGAGAGTGTGATATTGAGTAAATGAAAGATGGAGAGAGTGACTTAATGGGTTAAATAGTGATTGCGAGTGTGTGTGTGTGTGTGTGTGGTGTGTGTGTGAGAGAGAGAGAGAGAGAGAGAGAGAGAGAGAGAGAGAGAGAGAGAGGAGGGGGAGAGTGAGCGAACGAGAGAAGACAGTGGAAGAATGGATTTGTTAATGTGTGTATGTGTGCGGCCATTGTTTGTGAGTGTCTATGGGTGTGTGTTAGTGAGAAGAGAGCGAGAAAGACAGAGAAAGAGAGAGAGAGAGATTTAAGCGCACGCATATCATGTAACATGCTATTCCATATATGTTGTGTATTCTCATGTTCATATTACCATTTTGAATGCCAACTGATGTTATAATTTATAACATGAACACATGTACATCACTGTAGAGTGGGTGAGAGAATTAGAGAGTATGAGTGAGAGAGAGAGAGAGAGAGAGAGAGAGAGAGAGAGAGAGAGAGAGAGAGAGAGAGAGAGAGAGAGAGAGAGAGAGAGAGAGAGAGAGAGAGAGTTGAATTGCATCACTAATTTTTAAGTTACAAAATGTATATGTACAATTTTTCTCCATTTTCTTTACAATTTTGCGACAATGCTCACGACAATCGTCACTGTATGTGTGTGTAAAGTGTGGGAGTTTGATCATAATAGTAGGTTGGGGGATGGGGGGATGTGTGTGTGTGGGTGGGCGGGGTGGGATTGTGTGGGTGGGTGGGGGATTTGTGTGTGGGTACGTGCGGGATGTATGGGTTGGCGGGGAGATGTGTGTGTGGGTGGGGATGTGTGTTTGGCTAGGTGGGTGTGGGTGAGTGGTTGGTGGAGGATATGTTGGTGGATGATTGATGGTGGGTTATGGGATGGGTGGGGGTATATGTATGGGTGGGGAGATGTGGGTGTGGGGATATGTGGTGGGTGGGAGATGTGTGCAGGTGGGGGTGGTTGTGGGTTTGGGGGTGTGGGTGAGGGATGTGTATGGGTGTGGGATGTTTGGGTGGATGGGTGGGGAGTGTGTGTGGGTGAGATATGTGTGGGGGATGTATGTGGGTTGGGGAGGGGTGCATGATGGGTGTGGGTGATGGATTTGGAGATGTGTGTGTGGGTGGGGGATATGTCTGGCTGGGTGGGGGTGTGTGGCTGGATGGAGGATGTATGTGTGGGTAGTGAGGGTGATTGTAGTTGGGGGATGTGTGGATGGGTAGGAGATGTGTGGGGAGATGTGTGTGTGGGTGAGGGATGTGTCTTTGGGATGTGTGTGGGTGTGGTGTTGTGTGGGAGGGGAGCTGGGTGTGGATAAATGATGTGTGTGTGGGTGGGTGAAGGTGTGGTTGGGTTTGCGGGTGGGTGAAGGATGTGTGTGAGGGTGGGAATGTGTGCTTAGATAGGTGGTTGGGGTGTCTGAGTGTGGGTGGGTAGATAGGAGATGTATGTGTTGATGAGTGGGTAAGGGATGTGTGGGTGTTAGTGGTTGAGGGATAAGTACGTGTGTCTAGGGATGTGTGAGGGGATGAGTGTATGAGTTGGGGATGTGTGTGTGGGTTGTGTGTGTGCGTGGATGGGAGGTGTGTGTTTGTGAATGGGGGATGTGTTGGTGGGTGGGGATGTGTGTGAGGGATGTGTGTATGGGTGGGGAGATTGTGCGTGGGTGGGGATGTGTGTGTATATGGGTAGGGGTGTGTGGTTAAGGGATGTGTGGCTGGGGGATGGGTGGATGGAGGATGTGTGGTTGGGTAGAGGATGTGTGGGTGGGTGATTGTATATGAGTAAGGGTGTGTGGTTAAGGGATGTTTGGTTGGGGGATGGGTGGGTAGAGGATGTGTGGGTGGGTAGAGGATATGTGGGTGGGTGAGTGTGTGCAGGTTAGGAGATGGTGGGGGATGTTTGTAGGTGTGGGCTCGGGATCTGTGAGTGGGCTGGGGGAGATGGGAGATTATGTGGGTGGGTGCGGAATTTGTGTGTGGGTAGGTGCGGAATATGTGAGTTGACGGGGAGATGTGTGTGTGGCTGAGGAATGTGTGTTTGGCTGGGTGGGTGGAGGTGTGTGGGTGGAGGAGGATATGTGGGTGAGTGATTGTTGGTGGGTAATGGGACGGGTAGAGGATATGTGAGTGGGTGGGGAGATGTGTGTAGGTGGGGGATGTGTGGGTTATTGAATGTATGTGTGCTTGGGGTGTGGGTGGATGGGATGTGTGGTGGGTGAGAGGTGTGTGTGGTTGGGGAGATGTGTAGGTGTAGGGATGTGGTGGATGGGTGGGGGAATGTATGTGTGTGTGGGTTATGTGTGTGGTTGGGTGGGGGAGTTGGAGTGAATGGGGGATGTGTGGGTGGGTGGTGGATGTGTCTCATAACATAGTAATATGCATTGTTTATGTTTACAAAATTCATGTGACAATGTTTTTTCCTATGCACTGTTGATGAAAGAAAGATGAGTGAATGGAAGGGCCGAATGTAAGACGGGCCTGCGTGCCCAATTTGTTACCCTTTGAAAATAAAGTCTGTTCGTTCGTTCGTTCGTTCTTCTTCTTCTTCTTCTTCTTCTTCTTCTTCTTCTTCTTCTTCTTCTTCTTCTTCTTCTTCTTCTTCTTCTTCTTCTTCTTCTTCTTCTTCTGCGTTCATGCTGAGGTTTTTGCCCCCAAACGTAATTGCGTTGTGCCATGTTTATTTGCGCCCTTAGACCGACACATCCGAATTCTGCAGGTGTTTGTTGACCGGGTTAACCTTCCCTGTGTTTCGAGAGACATTTGACTCTCACTGCTGTGGTGTCGTCCACATCCTAGTTGGTCAATTTAGAACGGCCAAAGACATCACGGTCAACCCGCAAAGGAAGGCAGGGGCAGACCATGGGCATTCCCCGCCATCCAAAGAGTTGTCCATAATTGCTTAGCCGATTTACAAAGCTCTGGTACTGGGCTCAGCTGGAATCGTCTAGTCCTGCGCATGTCTGCTTCATTTCCTAACTTCCATTTGTTGGGTATTTTGTTTGCTACTGGCCACTCCCAGTGCAAAACCAGAAACGGTCAGGTCTGCAGACGACATTCACCCAGCGAGTTTTAGGTTCGGACCTTCTACGAAATGCAGATGCTGCCGGCTCAGCATCTCACCTCCATGCAGCAGAGGGTGAGTAACGACAAGGCCCTCACAACTGGGGGATATAGGCTTAGAGGCGTTCAGCCATTTCCCTAATTTTAGAGCCGTAGGAAACGTGTCTGAACCAAGCATGTAGCAGACTCAGCATCTCACCTCCATTCAGCAAAAGGTGAGTAACGGCCAGGCCCTCGTTATCCGGGGGATATTGACTTAGAGGCGTTCAGACATATCCCTCAACTGAGAGCCGTAGATCAAGTGTCTGAAACAGTTTTGTAGTTAGTTAGTTTGTTAGTCTTTCCTCTTGAGACCAAAGCGGCTATAGGACATAAGTCATGGCTCTACATGTCTGGTGGTTCGCTGCCACCTGTTGTAGATCTTGGATGTTTGTTTGGCCGTTGAATGAGCCCTCTCTGATGATGGTTCTACGCAGGGTCTCTCTTGGTCTTCCCCGTTTTCTTTTCCCTAACGGTGTCCATATGAGGGCTTGGTAAGGGAGTCTTGTCTTGTCCATTCTGAGTACATGGCCGATGTAGTTCCAACGGCGTTTTCTTATAAAATTGGATACAATATCTTGCTTAGTCTCTTGTCTTATTTGCGTATTGGTTCTAAAATCTGTCCAGTGGAGGTTTAGAATTCTTCTAAGACATTTGTTCTCAAAATTGTCTAATTTTTTATCTAAAGCTACCGTTGATTTCCAACTTTCACATCCATACGTTAGCACTGGAATCACACAAGAGTTGAAGATTTTAAGTTTCGTGTGTTTGCTGAGTGTCTTTGACTTCCAGATGTTTGACAGTTTATTGAAGGCACCAGATGCCAGTGCGATTCTAGATGATATTTCTGGTGTTGAGTCCCCTGTAGATGTCATTTTGCTTCCTAGGTATGTGAAGCTGTTGACTTTTTCAAGAACGTGGTTGTTTAATTTGATGTCGTCTGAACTGTTGGTAAGATCAATAGTTTTTGTTTTGGCGGTGTTAATTTGGAGACCAATTTGTCCTGAAACATTTTGGAGATGGTTTATTTTCTCTTGGGCATCTGGGTGTGTTGAACTCAAAAGCACTATGTCGTCGGCAAAGTCCAGGTCTTCTAGAATTTTGTCAACCCAATGGATACCCATATTTGTGTTGTTTGTGCATTTGCGCATGACCCAATCGATAGCTATTCCAAAGAGCATCGGTGATAAGACACAACCCTGCTTCACTCCTGTTTCCACTGAGAACCAGTCAGAGTTGCCTGATTCTGTTCTTACGCAGCAACGTGTCTCTTTGTAGAAGGATTTTATGACGTTGGTATATTTGGTAGGGAAACCATAGATGTTAAGTAGATTCCAAAGTGAAGGACGGTGGATACTGTCGAAGGTTTTTTGAAAGTCGACAAAGGTGGTGATTAATTTCGACTGAAATTCTACGGGGTCTTCAATGATTATTCTAAGGGTGAAGATGTGGTCTATGCATGATCGATTTTGTCTGAAACCTGCTTGTTCTTCTCTGTGCCTTGTAGTGGCACCTTGCAAATGATTCGGACATAATATGCAATGGCTTTTACTAGCCAAGATATATTACATTTCGCTTCACTTTGCCAGTGAGGCTGCTAGTGGGCATCGTTTATGGTCAGAATTATGAAGGTATCTGATTGTCTTGGCGCCTCTGACTTTCGTTCTTGATCAATGAAATATGAGCTTTTTAACTGCAACAATTTTAATATACACTATTGGAGCTGGAATTACCGCGGCTGCTGGCAATAGACTTGCCCTCCAACAGATTCTCGTTGAAGGGTTTAAAGTGTACTTATTCCAGTACTCGATAGAGTCCTGTGTTGTTATTTTTCGTCACTACCTCCCCGTGCCGAGAGTGGGTAAGTTGCGCGCCTGCTGCCTTCCTTGGATGTGGCAGCCGTTTCTCATGCTCCCTCTCCGGAATCAAACCCTGATTCCCCGTTACCCGTTAAAAACATGGTAGGTATGTCACGCACTATCGACATTTGATAGGGCAGACATTTAAAAGATGCGTCGCCGGCACATAAGGCCATGCGATCAGCACAAAGTTATCCAGAGTCACCAGTGGGAACGCCGCGCCCCGCGAAGGGCAACGACGATTGGTTTTGAACTAATAAAAGCGCTCTTTCCGCGAGGGTCGGAGCTTGGTAAGCATGTATTAGCTCTAGAATTGCCACAGTTATCCAAGTAGGATCGTGTCATCTAAGGAACCTCGACTGATTTAATGAGCCATTCGCGGTTTCACCGTGAGACAGTGTGAACTTAGACATGCATGGCTTAATCTTTGAGACAAGCATATGACTACTGGCAGGATCAACCAGATATCTATCGCACAGACGGACTATTCACGCACACGCAGGCCAAGAGTAGCAATCGCTCAGCGCACTCCCTCGGTACCCGGTGATACATGCAAAACCACTGGACGCCTACCGACGAGCTTCAAGCTACGCCAGGCAGGACTGACCGAAAAGCTATGCCAGCTTACTGACTGCAGGCCCACTACTCATCGAGAGAGAGAGAGAGAGAGAGAGAGAGAGAGAGAGAGAGAGAGAGAGAGAGAGAGAGAGAGAGAGAGAGAGAGAGAGAGGGGGGCGCTTATAGAGACTTGTCGAACGGTCGTACAAAAATTGCTCTTTCGTCAGATAAAACCTCCACTCTGGCTTCGCGCTACGGTCACATTATCGAAACGCCTGCCTCGCTAACCTGCGTGGGCTGGGAATTTCCCGATTGAGTGAACCTCACACAGGCATCTGTGTAAGTGTGAGTGAGAGAAGAGTTGAATGTTTGTGTGTGTGTGTGTGTCTGTCTGTCTGTGTGTCTGTGTGTCTGTGTGTGCATGTGGGTGGGGTGGGTATGTGTGTCTTTGTAGGTTGATGAGGAGGGGTGGCTGAGTAATTTGCGTGGGTGTGTGTGATTGTGTGGGTGGTTGGTTGACGATGGGTGGGTGTATGCGTGTGTGGGTGTGTGTGAGTGAGAAAATAGAGTTGAACGTATGGGTGCCACATGCTATTCCATATTTTATGTATCCTCATCTTTCATATTATCACGATTTTAACATGTACAATATTAAAGCTTTGGGATGAGGGGTGTGAGTGTGCTTGTGTGGGTGAGTATAGATGTGTGTGTGTGTGGGTGGACGTGGGTAGGTGGGTATGGAAGTGTGTGTTGGGGTAGGTGAGTGTATGTGTGTTTGTTGGTGTGAGTGAGGAGGTGAGTGTATGGGTGGGTGTGGGTGTGAGTGAGAAAAGTGTTTAACTGTGTGTCAAGGTGTATGTATGTAGGTGTTGGTGGGTGGGTGTGTCTGTGCGGGTGGTGTGGGTAGGTGTGTCGATGTGGCTGTCAGTGTAGGTAAGGATGGTGTGTGGGTGGTTATTTGTGGGTGTGTGTGAGTGAGTATAAGTGTAAGTGAGAAAAGCGAGTTGAACACGTGTGTCCGTTTGTGTGTGTATTTTGTTGTAGGTGGACATGTCTGTGTGGGTGGGTGTGGCTAGGTGTGGCTGGGTGGGTAAGTGTGGATGGGCAGGTCGGAGAGTGTGAGAGAACGTGTGGGTAAGGGTTGGTGAATGGGTGCAGGTTCGTGGGTGTTGGTGTGCAGGTAGGTCTGTGGGTGGGTTATGTGTGTGAATGAATGTATGTGTGAGTTAGAAAAATAAGTTGAACGTGTGTGTGTTTGTGTATGTTGGTGTGAATACGTAGGTGGGTGTGGGTGTGTGGGTGGACGGGTGGGATGGATGTGTGGTGAGGGTGTGTGTGTGTGTGATTGTGTGGTGGATAGGTATGGGAGGGTGGTTGTTTGGGTGTTGGTGTGTATGTTGGTGTGTGTGTGTATGTGGGTGTGGGTATGTGTGTGTGATTGTGTGGTGGATGGGTGTGGGAGAGTGGTTGTTTGGGTGGTGGTGGTGGTGTGTATGTGATTGTGTTGATGGTTGGGTGAGGGTGAGTGGGTAGGTATGTGAAGGTGTGTGTATGGCGGTCGGTAGCTGGATGGGTATATGTGCGTGTATGTAAGTAAGTGTATGTGGGTAGGAGACAGTGTGGATAAACGATTTTGTGAGTATGTTTGTAATTACATTATATATATGTATGGAATGGGAGAGAGAGAGAGAGAGAGAGAGAGAGAGAGGAGAGAGAGAGAGAGAGAGAAAGTTAGAGAGTGGGAGGGAGGGAGGGAGACAGAGAGAGTGGCACAGAGAGAGAGAGAGAGAGAGAGAGAGAGAGAGAGAGAGAGAGAGTGCATGAGTTGATGACTTAGTGTTTGTAATTGTGAGTAAGTGTATGTGCGTGTATTTAATGAAGTGTGTTTGGGTGGGTGATTATGTGGATGTACGACTGTGTGAGTATTTGTGTATTTGCGTGTGTGCATGTATTGGCTATGTGAGTATGGGAAGGGGTGTATGTGTGTGCCTTGCTGTGTGTATGAATGAGGATATATGGGCGTGAGAGAGAGAGAGAGAGAGAGAGAGAGAGGAGAGAGAGAGAGAGAGAGAGAGATATGGAGAGAGAGTGTGTGTGAGAGAGAAAGAGAGAGAGGGTGAGAGAGAGAGAGATGGAGAGAGAGAGAGAGAGAGAGAGAGAGAGAGAGAGAGAGAGAGAGAGAGAGAGAGAGAGAGAGAGTTGGAGAAAGAGACAGTCGGTATGAATATATCAGTAAACATTTGTAAGTGAGTTTGCAATTGTGAGTATATGATGTGTATGTGAGGGAGAGTTTATATGTGTGTTATTGAGTGGGTGCATAAATGTGAGAGTGCATAAATGATGTATATATGAAAGCAGGTATATATGTATGTGTTTATGCACGTGCTGTGTGTGTGCGTGTGTGTGTGCGTGTGTGTGTGTGTATGTGTGCGTGTGTGTGTGGCTGCCCGCTTGTGCCATAACATAGTAATATGCCTTGTTTATGTTCACAACTTTCATTTGACAATGGTTGCTTCCTATATGAATCTATAATTCAAAGTTATTTGATGTACGAAAGATGAGTAATTAGATGGGCCGAATGTAAGGCAAACCAAACCACCTGTTTCACAAATAGGACTTGGTCAATGGGACAAGTAAACCTCTCCAACGATCTATTTCTCAATTAGGATTAGTTCAATGGGACAAGTAAATCTCCCGAACCTAACTAGGTCAATGGGACAAATAAATCTCCCCAGCTATCTATTTCTGAAATGTGTGTGTTGTTTGTCCATCAAGAATGATGACGACCATTCATTTCATCCAGTGGGATTAAAAGTATGGAGCCGTGAGTTCTAAGATGGCTGCTCAGGCCTATTTTGTCTCGAAATTACAGCTCTTGCAGTTCTGTTTACTTCACAAGTGACTGCACCCTTGAGTAATGACGTACGCCATGAATTTCAGTCTTTGGCAGCAGTCTGCCAGGTGTCATGATGAATTCCAAAAGTTTTTAGTGAGATCATCAGAGTTTCATTAAAGCGTTTCCTCTGGCCGCCTTGGGAGCGTTTGCCACAACGCAGCTCGCCGTAAAACAATTGGGTAGGGAGCCTGTGATCTGGCATGCGAGTCAAGTGACAAGCCCAACGAATCTGATTCTTCATTAGTAAAGTGTGGATGCTGTGCATGGACGCTCTTTCTAGGATCTTGTCTTGCCATGTAATCGTCAATAGCTTCCTAAGGCAGACTGTGTCGAAGTGTTTTAATTTCCTAGCGTGTCGCTAATAAACAGTCCAGGTTTCACAAGCAACGACTGCTTTTTTGTAGACGTTCAGCTTTGTTTACAAGCTTATTTCATTTCTGTCTCACACATTCTTGTACAGTTTGCCAAAGGAGATTCTTGCATTCACTTCGTGATCAATTGTAGTAGCTTGGGGCATTGTGCTACCAAGATAAGTGAATTTGTCGACAACACTTAGACTATGACCATTCTCTTTGATATTCGGCGCGTTGTGATTAATCCTTGGAGCTGGCTGGTACATAACTACAGTTTTCTCCAAGTTGATATTGAGCCCAAAGTTGGCAAAGGCACATGAGAAAGCTGAAACGTTGTGTTGCATGTCCCCCTCTGAGTTGGCATACAAAGCGCAATCATCAACAAACAGGAGCTCCCTGACGGCGTCGTTGTTAGTTTTGGTGTTAGCTTTCAGCCTTTAGAGATTTAACAGTTTTCCATCCGTGCGGTAGCTGATAATCTGTTTCTCACATAGGCTTAGGTTAATGGGACAAGTAAATCTCCCCAAACATCTGTTTCTCAAATACAACTAGGTAAATGAACCAAGTACATCTCCCCAACTACCTGCTTCTCAAATAGAATTAGGTCAATGTAACAAGTAAAAATCCTAAGCTATCTGTTTCTCAAATAGAACTAGGTCAACGTAACAAGGAAATCTCCCCAACCATCTGTTTCTCCAATAGGACTAGATCAATGGGTCAAGTAAACCTCCCCAATAATCTGTTTCTCTAATAGGACTAGGTAAATGGGACAAGTACATTTTCCTAAACATATGTTTCTCTGACTTATTGGCACTTTGCCGTCTTGACAGACGATAGTTTGTGCTTCAAAAAGACATAATAACTTTTACCTATGGCGGTAGCGAATGTGACTGATAAGGCCAATTCGCGCTGTAAATGTTCGTTTACAGTGAGTGCATGTGAACACGTGGATATTTCCATCATCATTCACCATATTACGTCTCACACGCTCGGTGTGTGACTTATCTGCAAAAATTTTCTCCTTTGTCTTTATTTCATTTCTGATATTTGCCCCCCATGCAACACGTTCAGCGGCGACTTGCTCCCAATCTGTATTATCAATGCCTGTATCAATCATGTCCCGCTTACACACATCTTTGTATCGTAGTAGAGGCCTACCCTGAGATATCTTACCCATCTGTTATTCACCAAAAAAGATGTCCTTTGGTATTCTACCATCATCCATCCTCCCAAGATGTCCTATCCATCTAAGTCTACGAAGACTGAGCATGGAATAAACCGTCACACAACCTGATCTTTCCAATACTTCAGTATTTGTGATTTTGTCTTGCCACTTAATACCAAGAATTCTTCGCAGACACCGCATATGAAAGCTGTTTAAACGTTTCTCTTGGTGTGAGTAAGTTGTCCAGGTTTCACTGCCATAAAGAAGAGTACTAAGGACACAGGCTTGATAGACAAGGACTTTTGTTTTGGCAGTAAGCTTCCTGTTCTCCCAGACTCTTTTTCTTAACCTGTTCATTGTTGTTGCTGCCTTACCAATCCGGATGTTGATCTCCTGATCTAGGGATAATTCGCTATTTACCACTGATCCTATATATGTAAAATGGTCTACCATCTCTAGTTCGGCGTCGTCAATAAAGATTGATGGTACCCTCATGTGCACCTTGTGACATAATCTGTGTCTTCTTTTTGCTAATTGTTAAACCAAATTCAGAACAAGCATTGGAGAATGCAGATAGTAGACATTGTAATTCTTCCTCAGAGTGGGTCGTAACTGCAGCATCATCTGCAAAAAGCAACTCTCTGATCAGTACCCTCCTAATTTTGGTCTTAGGCCTTCAATCTCTGAGCATTGTAGAGGCCGCCATCTGAGCGTGAGTGAATGTATATACCACCATCCTGATCACGAAAGGCATATTTCAGTAGAAGTGAAAAGTATATTCCAAAGAGGGTGGGAGCTAGTACACAACCTTGCTTAACTCCACTCTTGATTTCAAACTCTTCAGAAGTTGCACCATCAAACTTGATTATACCCTTCATGCCTGTGTGGAACGATTCCACAATGGACAGAAGAGTTGGTGGGCAGCCAATCTTCTTTAGTGCCTTGAACAGACCCTCACGACTGACCAAATCAAATGCCTTTGTGAGGTCGATGAAGGCAATAAACAGTGGTTGATTCTGTTCACGGCATTTTTCTTGCATTTGTCGCAATGAGAATATCATATCAATGGTAGATCGGTTCTGTCGAAAGCCACACTGTGGTTCGGGGTAGACTTGATCTCCTAGGACTTGAAGTCTGCGCAGAACAATTCTGGCAAATCCTTTTCCAACAATACACAGAAGTGAGATACCCCTATAGTTGTTGCAGTCGCTCCGATCGCCCTTGTTCTTGTACAGTGTTATGATGCTTGAATCTTTGAAATCCTGTGAGACTTGTCCTTCTCGCCAGCATAGCTCTATTAGCTGGTGAATCTGTAGAGTGAGTGTGTCTTGCCCACTCCTGATAACCTCTATTGGAATCCTATCTTTACTTGGAGCCTTGCCAGATGCAAGTTCATTTATAGCACACTTAACGTCTGTTATGGTGGGAAGTGTGTCCAGGTGGTCAAGTGTTGGTAGAGCCTCTATGGCGTTGAGGGCATCATCCGCTAGTTTAGTCTCACTTGAGTAAAGCTCCAAATAGTGTCCACCTGCTGTTTCTTATCAGTTATGATTTCTCCAGTCAAGGTTTTCATTGGTGCACTTCTTTTGATCATTGGACCACATACTTTTTTTTATTCCTTCATACATACTTCTGATGTTTCCCTTATCGCTTGCGATTTGAATGGACTCACATAACTTGATCCAATAATCATTTGCACACTGCCTAGCAGCCTTTTGCACATCCTTCCTAGCTTGCTTTTGCTCACTCAGAGTGTTGCGCGTTGGTCTTTCCTTGTTTCTTAAGAGAGCTTTCTTCTTCTTATCAATCAAGGGCTGCAGAGTCTGGCTGTTTGCCGCAAACCAGTCCAGGCTCTCATGATCCACAGTGCCGTAAACCCCTACAGCAGTTTTATAAAGAGTTTCCTTAAGTTGAACACACCTTTCATTTACTGTACAATTTTCTGGTGTATCAGTGAAAGCGTCTTCAAGTTGCTGTTGGAACTCAAGCACTTATCAGGATGAGTGTTAATAATATTAATCCTGGGGCTAGATTTGTGTTTAGCTGTGTAGATTCTCTTTGGTCTCAGTCTAACTCTTGCAACAACCAAAGAACTATCCGTATCACAGTCAGCTACAAAATCCGACTACATCGGTGATTTCAATGCTCATGTGGGCAAGGACCAGTGTGCCTTGGAAAATACAACATCGGTCGCATGAATGAAAATGGGCAAAGGGTGCTGGAGCATTGCACTAGAAATGACCTATGTATCACAACCTCCTTTATTTCTTAAACAAAAGAGCTGCATAAGGTCATATGGAAACATCTAAGATCTGGTCATTGGCATCAAATGGACTTCATCATCATACGGAGACAACATTTAAATCATACATCATTAACTCGAAGTTACCATAGTGCTTACTGTGATACGAATCATTCTTTGGTTGTAAGGGGTAAACTGAGACCAAAGAGAATCTACACAGCTAAACATAAATCTAGCCCCAAGATTAATAATATTAACACTCACGATCGTGAAAAGTGCTCTTAGCTTCAACAGCAACTTGAAGACGCTTTCATTGATACATCAGAAAAGTATACGGTAAGTGAAAAGTGGGGTAAACTTAAGGAAACTCTTTATACAACTGCAGTAGGAGTTTACGGAACTCTGGATCACCAGAGACAGGACTGGTAATTAGCAAATTATTCCTAGATCAGAAAATCAACATCAGGATTGGTAAGGCAGCAAAAACAACGAACATGTTAGCAAACAGAGTTTGGGAGAACAGGAAGCTTATGGCCAAAACAAAAGTCCTTGTCTATCAAGCCTATGTCCTTAGTACTCTTCTTTATGGCAGTGAAGCCTTGGACAACATACTCACACCAAGAGAAACGTTTAAACAGCTTTCATATGCGGTGTCTGCAAACAATACTTTGTATTAATCGGCAAGATAAAATGACAAATACTGAAGTATTGGAAAGATCAGGTTGTGTGACGGTGTGTTCCATGCTCAGTCTTCGTAGACTTAGATGGATAGGACACGTTAGGATGATGGATGATGATAGAATACTAAAGGTCATCTTTGGTGAATTACAGATGGGAAAGAGATCTCTGGGTCGGCCTCTACTACGATACAAAGATGTGTGTAAGCGGGACATGATTGATACGGGCATTGATAATGCACATTGGGAGCAAGTCGTCGCTGAACATGTTGCATGGAGGTCAATTATCAGACATGGAATATAGACAAAGGAGAGAATGATTGCAGTTATAGCACACATAGAGGGTGAGAGACGTAAGATGGTGCATGATAGTTGAAATGACCATGTTTTCACATGTATCCACTTTGGACGAACATTTACTGCACAAATTGACCTTATAAGCCACATTTGCCACCGCCATGGGTTGTAGGTATTAAGCCTTTTTGAAGCACAATGTACCAAACATTTGTTTGTCAAGACGGAAAGGTGCCAATGAAAAATGAAATGATTTTTCTCTAATAGAACTAGATTAATGGGACAAGTAAGGCTCCGCAACCATGTCTTTCTCAAAGAGGACTAGATCAATGGGACAAGTATATCTCCCCAAACACGTCTTTCTCAAATAGGACTAGATCGATAGGATAAGAAAATACCCCCAACCATCTGTTTCTCAAACAGGTTTAGGTCAATGGGACAAGTAAATCTCCCCATCAATCTGTTTCCCAAATACAGCTAGGTCGATGTGACAAGTAAATATCCTCAACCATCGGTGTAAACAAAAATATATAAAACTGGGTCAAGTAAATAGGTATTTCTTTTTCTTCTTCGTTAGTTCGAAATGTTTGTCTTCGGCGTAAATGACATGTGCGTGTTTACAGAATAGCTGCGATATGTGCACCTTTCGGTCGACACATCCGCCTTCTCCAGGCATTTGTTTGGTTAACCTTCCTGAGTACTTGTATTTTAATGTCACGATTACCTCAACCGCTGGATATTTAAGGAAAGTTTTTAAAGTAATTTCTGGGGAAATGATGGTTTGGGGAAACTAACATTGTGATAGTAATTTGTGTTTGGACGAAGGAATGGGAAAGGGGAGGAGGGTGGAGATATGGGTGACAACTGTGCACATTAAAATATACACTACAACAGAAACGGGGGCTGTTACTATTTTAAGCGACTGTTAGATAAGGGAAATGTATCCACAACATATGTGTTTGTGGTTGGTGAAATATGACCCTTAAATAGCAGAGCAAGTGATGGGTGGATAGGTAGAGAGGTAGACACACAGACAGACAGATAGGCAAGTAGACAGACTGACAGATAGACAGACAGACAGACAAAGAGACAAATAGACATGCCGGCATAGTACAGGCAGATAGACAAATAGACAGACATACAGACAACAGACACACACACAGACAGTCAGATAGACATATACACAAACAGATAGACACATTGATAGGCAGACAGACAGGCAGACTGACTGACGGGAAAAAACTGTTGAAAAACTATCACAAATAGGCTGTCTTGGCTTGGTGATAAAATAAGACATGGAGATCACAACATAAGACATGGAGATCACAACATAAAACATGGAGATCACCACATAAGACATGGAGGTCACAACATATGACATGGAGGTCACATAGTTTGATCCACAGAGTGCTAGGACACTTGAAGGATTTCGGACAATCTCACATAGGGTGTTATTAGTGAAACTCCATGGCAAACCTTTTGATATTAATATAATACAGGCATACTCCAACACCAGATAATGATAAAGATATATTTTATGAAGAGTTAGACATATATTTTGATCAAAGCAATCGTTTTTAAAAAACAATGATACTCGGGGAAATCAACGAAAAGTAAATAACGAAAAACGTGAGCTGAGTGACTTGTGGCTATGGCCTCGGGGAAAGGAATGAGAGAGGTGACAAATTAATAGCGTGGGTAGAATATCATGAAGTGATAATAGGTAACGCATAGATCAAACACCATCCTCGACGATTATATACGTCGAAAAACCGTGGAGATAATATTCGCAATCAACTTTACTACTTACTGATTCCAAAGAGAATCAGTATGCCCCTTGGAGAACATCAGGCGAGGAGAGGAGTGGGTCAGAGTGCCAGCCGAGCAGTCAGACTTGTGCAGAGTTATAATCACATTAAGCCGGGAGTGCAGGGAATGGCCAGCAGGGGACACGGAAGTGGAAATTCAGTAACTAATTCAGGACAATGCTCGCCCGGGTGATGTGATTATCTACACGGATGGTTCGGTGTTGAGAGGTAGGAGAAGTACCAGGGGATTCTTAGCAAAAGCTAATGGTTGGCGTTTGGTGCAGGAGAGCCTGGCGTATGATGACACAACATCTAGCTTAAGAATGGAGGTGGAGGCGGTCAGTGCAGCTTTCCGCTGGATAGAGAACACGATACATACACACATTGTGGTTGTAACTGACCCAGAAAGCATGCTGAGGAGGGTGAGAAAAGGCAGGCTTCGTGCAGAGTGGCTTGCTTCGCTTCGGAGGTCACGGGTAGCAAGCATCACCTGGATCTTTTCTCCGGGGCATGCCTGTGTGCTGGGGAATGAACAGGCGGACAGATTGGCTGGCTCGGCAAAACTTGGTGGAGTATTGATGCATGACAAGACAGACGTGGTTGCGGCCTTGTGGGAGCACGTGTACACCTCGGAGGAGCAAATGGATCACCATAGTCTGGTAAGAATGAGGCAGCGAGGTGTGACGAGGGGATCTGGCCGACGATCGACGCTCAGAGGAAAGGCGAGACGGACATATAATCAGATTGCTAATGGAACTATTAGTGTTGGAACTATTCGCTGGCTGCTGAGGATGGGGACGGAGCGCTTGTGGGAATTTCCCGAATGCTGTGAAGTCGGTTCCTAAATCTATCAATCAATCAATGAATCAATCAATGAATGAATGAATGAATCAATCAATCAATCAATCAATCAATCATCCATTCAATCAATCAATCAATCAGTGCAAAGAGAAGCAGTTTAGCAGGAGAAAAGCCTAGACCAGGAGCCTAGGGACATTGCCACCATTTGCCAGTTAAAGGAAAGATGATGTTAAAACTTTAAAGATGCTAAAGTTATAAAGAAGTCTCCAAAGAACATCACGCTCGATATAGAATTACCTAAAACAGCCCCCCCCCCCCCCCCCCCCCACCCAAAAAAAAAAAGAAAAAAAAAGAAATGAAAGAAAGGTACTGCACAAACAGATATATTGCAACAGAGATAATACAGACTACTGATGAACAGTGGGACATGTTGCCGGAATCAATCCAACAGATATCAAGTGAAATCATTCCATCTAAACATAGAATAGCAACAAACAAAAATGGATGACTGATGACATTTTGCGGATGATGGACGAAAGAAGTAAGAAAAAGCAATATAAAGAAGATTTTAAAAGAATACATACAGAAATAGGTGACAGGTGCAAATAGGCTAAACAAATCTATCAGAATCAATAGTGCATGGAGATTTGAACCCACTATGGAAAAGACGCACATTCCATGTAACAACAAATAAATACAATAACAGGTAGGAAAACATGAAATACCATTGGATGTTTAAAATGGAGGGTTGGTGCAATCAATCAATCAATCAGGTGCCGTCTCCACAATGAAGGTTGGCTGCAATGGATCTCCAACACTGTCTGTCTCTCGCCTTGACTGTACATTCTGTCAGGCTGATATTCGTCCATCTATTGATGTTATCCTCCCACTTATATCGTTGTCTACCTCTTGCTCGCTTGCCCTCAACCTTGCCCTCCAGTATGGTTTTTATAAGAGTATCATGTCTTTTAACGTGGCCGAAATATTTCACTTGCCTCCTCTTTATTTCTTTCATCAACTCTCTCTTCATTCCCAGTTTTTCTAGAACCTCTGCATTTGATTGTTTTTGTTTCCATGAAATACGACATATTCGTCTGTATATCCACATCTCCAGGGCCTTCTATGCGACTTTCTAGTTGCTTGCTCAATGTCCAGGCTTCCGCGCCATACAGTAGCGTTGAATATACGTAGCATTTGACAATTCTCATTTTTAATGCGTTATTAATCTCTCTAGATGTTAATACTGATTTCATGCCGTTGAAAGCATTTTTGGCCATTCCTATTCTCTTTTTGATTTCTATTTCACTTCTGCCATCATCTGTTATTATATGTCCAAGATAGGAGAAACTTGTTACTTGTTCTAGTATCTCCCCGTTTACTGTGATGTTCATTGATGACCTTTCCTTTTCAATGCTAATTATCATAGTTATTGTTTTCTGGATGTTAATATCTAAACCACATTCTGCACTGTGCCTATTTACTTTTCCACTAGGCCTTGTAACTCTTGCTCACTTTCTACTAGTAGCACAGTGTGGCATAACGCAGCCAACATTATTCATCTTATCAACAAATGCCGCAAAAAGAGGAAACAACATTAAAAGAAATTGACTTCACAAACGCAATTGGAGATTGGGACTTAAAACTTAACATCGAAACTGGAACTGAACAAGTGACAAATGACCAAATGACGTGGATTCTTGGAAGGATTTCATCAGACCAAGCTCGGAAAATCATTGGATGAAAAAACCACCTGACCCGCCTTCGCGCCAGTGCATAATTAACATATATCCCCATTTCATCAGAAATGTTAATCAGCCGCACTTTTGTCTGAATTCGCTCCATGGACGGAGGTGAGAAGAGTGTGTGATCAAAAATTCAATGGACAAGGCAAAAGTCTGGATCCGAGGTACGTTTGTTAGCCCTTGATTAGACTAAGAACCCGATGTATCAAGTGTCAAGTAACGTAAACCCATGTTTGTGATGTCAATTGAAATGTATGATTATTAATTAAAACCTCAGAAATGTAAAAATGCTCGACTGTAGATTCTAATGACGCAAAGCCATTCCCGGCCAGAATATTCTCTTCGATGAAACTGCCACCTCTGATATTCTTAAAGATAATTATTAACTTTAAGAAGTGCATTACACTATTACATTCTATTCTAAACAACTGTGAGAAGTGATGATTCGAAAGCAATCTTGTGCATTTCACCAGAAACAGGATGCTATCACTGTCTACAGCTGAAATGACAGTTCGTGTACTAGAACAAGTGCCTTGTTCTAAAACAGACTTATCTATGCCTATTTACGATCTAGAAAGCTGAAAGAGAAATCAAATCTTTCCTTTCTCCTTTATCTATAGAATTAATAGGGTTTGGCGAAATAAATATTTATATTTATGTCAAATTTTAATTAGATAAGAGCACTTATGAACTGCAATACATGAGAAAGTTGTGCTTCGCGGAACACCACCACGCGAAGTGAACTTAACTCATTACTCAACACCACTCATCACCACACAACACAACACTCAACATCACAACAACAACAGGTAATGGAAGAGAGTTATTAGACACAAGAAGAAGAAGTAGTTAATTGGGAAAACACAGAGAATTATTTATACACATTGTGAACACCATTGAGTAGAAGAAATGTTATAAATGTATGTCATTTATTTACATGCATCTTGACACCTTCTCACTCTTGTCATTGTCTCACTGTACACGTTCACTGACCCCGGTCAAATGAAGACTTACATACAGCAGGAACAAGTTGATACAAGGCGTACACAGTGTGATAAACTCTGACCACCCCAAATTAACCCAACACTAGCTTAGAGAGAAAAAGAGGGGGAGGGGAACTAGTTCCTACTTCAGGAATTTAGGTTCTTTCACCTACTTTTAAAAGATTGTATTGGTAGGATTGTATATATTTATGTGAATACTCATCAGTGATCTTGGTGGCTACATACCAACAACCACCCAACACATCAGCAAACTAACCACCTAAATCAGACCTGAGAGAGGGAAGCCGAGAGAGGAGATGAACCACAAGTGAGATGGAGGATGACTTCGCTATGAGCAGAGCATGGGGAGGCCTTCAGTGGAGCTATACGGGCAGACCTGACGTGGATCCATCAGTCAATGGACCCTGGCTTACCTAATCCTCCAGTCACCAGGTTACATTTTACTTGGTATACACCACACCCAATTCTCAGGAACAAATGATTAATTGTTGATGCAACACTATCATACTTAATATGTACAACATCAAAATGTTTACTATGTTTTCACACTTGTTGACATCTTCATATATTGATGCTTGTTATTGATTGTCTGGGACAATGGTCCAATGTGCAACTGTTCTATTACTTTGTGTAAATCACAATAGAGATGTATGTACTGACCAGAAGGCTCAGGCCAGTCAATAAATGATTAACATGAATTGACCTTCTGTTAATTTGTCAAGTTCAAACCTATCTGTGTCAACAACTTCTTTGTACATCATGTTGTCAAAATCTAATGTGATTGATTATGTGTTTGATTGTTAAAGATAAATTAACTCATAATGACTTACTAAAGGGAGAAGACTCTATATCTATCAACTGCTCAACATCCATGTTTTCTTCATCTAAATCAGGCTGAGAAAATTCTCCTGACTTTCCTCAGATTTGATAAACTAAAAGGGGGCTCCAGAGCTAAAGAATCATTGGAGAAGGGGCAGATTCCCAGTTAGTAATTACCATTCTCTACCAGGGCCATAATCTATATCTCCTAGACAATACTTAATAGAACGAGGCCTGCAGATAACTCAAGGTTCATATTCTGGGGTTATTGAAGATAGAAGAGGATGGGGCTCTACATCTTTTGTTAGAGATGGGGCATGCACTACAGTGATCTCCCACTCCCTTCAAAAATATATGACATATTGCGGTCTACGTCCTGGATGGTTCCCATATATTAATCTTTAAACAATCACCTAAAAATACATGAACACAGTTATCTTTAGATTTTGAACATTGTCATTTTCTAGAATGTTTAACAGATACCATGTGGGGTATTGATTGACAGCCACATGATATGAATGACATTTATAGATAAATAAGATAGGTGACTAATCTTTACTCCTGGAGAAGGAGCCATGTTCATATATTGCTTCTACTTCAGAAGAGGTACTCCAGGTGAAATATATAGTGTGTATCTACTCTACCAACACTACTTCTCTTCCAGAGAAGGTGTTCTATTCATGTGAAGTCTGAACTTAACAGCATTTCATCAACCACCGGAAAATCTTATCCGTTGGGAAACCTCTGTCTAATTTCAGATTCTTTTCTTTACTAGGAATTAATTGTGGTTACTTCAGTGCCTGCTGCCTTTGGCTTTTCCAGCATTGACAGACAGACATAACATAGGGTGTTTTTAATATTGCACATGCTCTGTTGTATCTTTGCAGATCAGGGACTGACAAGCGTACGCGGATCAGACTAGCTGCAATTATATTGTTAATCAGAGCACAGCAATAAAATATAGACATGGCGGAAACTGCAAAGTTTAGAGCCCAAATAACAGAAACAGGTAGGGAATGCGGGTTAGATGGCCTTGAGCTAGCTAACTATGTTTCGGATGCATTTGACAAAAGGGAAAGACTGCAAGCTGAATTGGCTCTCAAGAAAAACAGCTTCAGGCTGAATTGGCTGAGAGGGAAAAAACAGTTTCAAGCAGAATTGGAGGAGAAAGAGAAACGATTTCAAGCAGAATTGGAGGAGAAAGAGAAACGACTACAGGCTGAAATGGAAGATAAGGAGAGAGAGCGTCAACACCAACTGGAGTTGAGGAGAATGGAGATTGAAGTGGAGATCCGGAGAATAGAGAAAGGGAGTGGTCCTACACCCTCAACCTCATCAGGATCGCCAGTGACAGAACCACCCTCACGCCTCTCAACTTAATTCAGGAGCTATGTCATTTCCTCTGGACCCCTTTAATGAACAGACTGACCACATCGAAGGATTTTTATCACGCTTCGAGGCAATGGCTGTCAGCTGTGGGCTTGAAGAGAGTAGATGGGCGACGAAGTTAGCGCAAGCCTTAAGATCCACGGCGTATGAAGTGTTCTCAAGACTCACTAGAGAGGAACAACAGAACTACACAACACTTAAGACGGCACTCTTGAGCCGATTCGAAGTGGACGCCGAATCTTATAAACTCAGGTTCAAAGCCGCAAGGAAGGAACCGGGTGAGAGCTATGCACAAGCTAGTCGAAAGACTGAAGTCATACATACAAAGATGGACTTGCTTGGGAGGATTTGAGGAAAATTATGAAGGACTCCGTGAAATGATTATCATTGATCAGATCAAGGGGAAAATGCAGAACGAAATGAAGGCATTCCTTAACCCAAAACGGGGCTGACCGCCTGGAAACTATAATCATCCTGGCAGAGAGATTTGAGAAATCTCAGAAGGAGATGGGAGGAAAGGGACGTTCGAACAACACCCCCTCTCAAAACAAAACTCCACAGCCAAAAGAGGGTGAAAACACTGTAGCCACCGGGAAAAAGGGGAAATCCCAGAAAAACACTCAAAACTCAGTCCAAACAGCGCCGAAGGAGGACAAACCATTCTGTACCCATTGCAAAATTAAGGTCACACATTTCAGAATTGCAGGAAGAAGCCACCTCCACACACAGCGGCATGTTTGGCCAACCGAAAAGAGAGAAAAGTGAGCACTGGTGAAACGTCCAAACAGACACCTCATCAAGACACATCATCTCGTATTCCGGTTGTAGAATCCATCTTGCTAAATGGATTCCAAACGACCTGTTTATATGATACTGGATTATCATATGACTGTGTTGTTTCATCATCCTTAGTTCACCCTGAACAGGTGACAGAGGAAATAGTGGAATTACAGGGACCACTGAAGAGTTCAACAAATATGTCTCTTCCAGTGGCAAAAGTGAACATAGCCTCGCGGTATGTCACCGGGACGAATCAAGGCAGCAATCTTGGACGATCCGATATATCCTGTAATCCTCGGCTGTAGATTTATCGTTCTAGGAGAACCTGTTCAACCTGTGGCGATGGCGACCATGACCACTCGATCCCAGGCAACAAAAACTCCAGAAACAACTACGCCAATCCCTCGAACGGAGGAACTGAAGAGGGCACAAGAAGCCGACAGCACCTTGGAACCCTGCTTCAGAAAACTGCCAAAATCACATTTACCTCTACGTAAAGGTGATCTGTTCATGAAGTCAGCACTTCTTTACAGAAAAGCACGACGAGCTGGACAAGAGTTTAATCAACTTGTTGTACCTACTCAATACAGGACTCAGAACTTAGAGATGGGTCACAGTCTACCATTCAGTGGGCACATGGGTATCAACGCTACTACACAGCGGATTACCACTCACTACTTTTGGCCAGGGATGAACTCAGACATACAACGGTTTGTAAAATCATGCCCACAGTGTCAGAAAGTATCACCAAAACACCGGACACCACCGGCAATGTTGGGTGAATCGCCAATCACTGGAATTCCATTTGAGAAAGTGGCAGTAGACATAATCGGACCTCTCTCAGCAACGAAGAGGCGAAACCGATTCATATTAACGCTTGTGGACACAACAACCATGTGGGCCGAAGCAGTTCCTATGCCCAGCTGTGACTCCAAACACGTCGCTGATGCATTATTAGGAATATTCACACGTCTAGGATTCCCACAAAGGATCTTGACGGACAACGGTTCACAGTTTCGTGGTAAGCTCATGGAAGAGACCTTCAGACTTTTTCATGCACGCCATATCTTCAGTTCACCATATCACCCTCAGTCAAATGGACTTGTGGAAAGGTGGAACGGGACATTGATTAGTATCCTGCGCAAAATTGCCCAGGAGAAGACAGAGGATTGGGACTTGTATTTACCCGCAGCTTTATTCGCTTACAGGGAAGTACCCCATCACTCAACAGGTTTTGCTCCAGCCACACTGTTGTTTGGACGACCGATCAAGGGACCACTGGAGGCGTTACTTCGAACGTGGACTGATAATACTACAGATGATACAGTCGTGACTGCATCTACATATGTTGCCGAGTTGAAAAATCGTTTACAACACTAGTTGGAAACAAGCGAATGTCAATCTACGTCAAGCCAGACGAAGAATTGCTCGTAACTTCAACCGCAAGGCAAAGGATAGAGAGTTAGAGGTAGGAGAGAAGGTGATGTTGCTGCTTCCAACCAGTCAGAATAAGCTGCAAATCGGATGGAGAGGACCTTATGTAGTGACGGAGAAGATCTCACGTACCAACTACAGAATTTCAGTCAAAGGCAAGATGAAAGTATTTCACATAAACCTCTTGAAGAAATATCATGAAAGACCCTCAACCACCGAACCTGCACATCTGATGGCCATGAGTGTGGCTACTGAAGTCGAAGAAGGATCAACAATGGGAGTCGAGTGCCAACTGCAAGCCAAAGAGACCTTTAAGGATGTGGAAATCAATCCCAACTTAACAAAGGATCAGCAAAAGCAGATTAGGGAACTTATGGCAAAATATGCAGAAGTACTTACTGATAAGCCAGGAAGAACTGATTTGGAGGAATTTGACATGAAGTTAAATGACACAGTGCCTGTGCGAGTCAAGACTTACCCAGTTCCTTATGCAAAGCAAAAGACTTTAGAGGAAGAAATACAACAGCTGCTCACCGCAGGAATAATCTCACCATCTGAATCACCTTACAGTGCTAGCGTCGTCTTATTGAGAAAGCCAAGCGGAGAACATAGATTGTGCATCGATTATCGACAGCTCAATGCTATTACTGAATTCCAAGCAGAACCTCTGCCTGATCAGAATAAACTCTTCACAGCACTCAACCGAGCTAAGTACTTTACTAGGATTGATCTCAGTAAGGGATATTACCAGATTCCTGTAAAACCGGAAGTTAGACCATGGTTAGCTTTCAGCACGCCTGGAGGACACTATGAGTTCAACGTTCTTCCATTCGGATTAAGTAATGCTCCCAGCGTCTTTACACGTATGATGAGAAAATTACTTGACCCACTACAGCATCCAGACATCAGTCACTTCATGGATGACATCCTGATCGCAACTGAAACATTTGAAGAGCATGTAGAAACCCTGCATCTTTTGTTCAGGCGCCTCAGAGAAACTGGATTGACGGCTAGACCAAAGAAGTGTCAGATAGGATTCCAAGAATTGGACTTTCTAGGTCATAAGATATCTCATGGACTGATAACTCCACAAGAGGGAAATGTGGACAAACTCCAGAGAGCACCTCGTCCAAAAACAAAGAAGGATGTAAGATCATTTGTATCCTTATGTGGATTCTATCAAAAATACATCAAGGACTTCAATACTCTGTCAGCACCTTTAACGGATCTTACCAAAAAGGGGAAACCAGAGAAAGTCACTTGGTCAGCTGACTGTGAGAGAGCTTTCACAGCACTAAAGCAGGCATTAACTGCTCATCCAGTCTTACATCTACCAGACCTCGACCAACCATTCGTGCTGCGCACCGATGCCAGTAACATAGGAATTGGGGCAACGCTGTTGCAGAGAAAGGGAGATGTACCTATCAGAGCTATTCCCTGTAGCCTATGCTAGCAGGAAATTGAATGCCGCAGAGAGAAATTACAGTACTATCGAGAGAGAATGTCTTGCGCTCGTATGGAGTGTACAGAAATTTCAAGCATACCTATATGGCAAACATTTCACAGTGCAATGTGACCATCAACCACTCATGTTTCTCGCAGCATCTAAGACTCTGAATGCCCGACTTATGAGATGGTCGCTGCTTCTTCAACCTTACTCGTTCCAGGTTGAATATGTTCCTGGGAAAATGAATGTGGGAGCGGACTTCCTGAGTCGACACCCAGTGCCTGATGAACCAGGTCAATCAGATGCAGAAGAGAATACAAGGGAGGACAAATGGGAACAGCTTGATAACTGAAAATGTTGGAAACATAGTTCCATACCATAGAACAATCTGGAGTGGGGCCATGTGGCATAACGCAGCCAACATTATTCATCTTATCAACAAATGCCGCAAAAAGAGGAAACAACATTAAAAGAAATTGACTTCACAAACGCAATTGGAGATTGGGACTTAAAACTTAACATCGAAACTGGAACTGAACAAGTGACAAATGACCAAATGACGTGGATTCTTGGAAGGATTTCATCAGACCAAGCTCGGAAAATCATTGGATGAAAAAATCACCTGACCCGCCTTCGCGCCAGTGCATAATTAACATATATCCCCATTTCATCAGAAATGTTAATCAGCCGCACTTTTGTCTGAATTCGCTCCATGGACGGAGGTGAGAAGAGTGTGTGATCAAAAATTCAATGGACAAGGCAAAAGTCTGGATCCGAGGTACGTTTGTTAGCCCTTGATTAGACTAAGAACCCGATGTATCAAGTGTCAAGTAACGTAAACCCATGTTTGTGATGTCAATTGAAATGTATGATTATTAATTAAAACCTCAGAAATGTAAAAATGCTCGACTGTAGATTCTAATGACGCAAAGCCATTCCCGGCCAGAATATTCTCTTCGATGAAACTGCCACCTCTGATATTCTTAAAGATAATTATTAACTTTAAGAAGTGCATTACACTATTACATTCTATTCTAAACAACTGTGAGAAGTGATGATTCGAAAGCAATCTTGTGCATTTCACCAGAAACAGGATGCTATCACTGTCTACAGCTGAAATGACAGTTCGTGTACTAGAACAAGTGCCTTGTTCTAAAACAGACTTATCTATGCCTATTTACGATCTAGAAAGCTGAAAGAGAAATCAAATCTTTCCTTTCTCCTTTATCTATAGAATTAATAGGGTTTGGCGAAATAAATATTTATATTTATGTCAAATTTTAATTAGATAAGAGCACTTATGAACTGCAATACATGAGAAAGTTGTGCTTCGCGGAACACCACCACGCGAAGTGAACTTAACTCATTACTCAACACCACTCATCACCACACAACACAACACTCAACATCACAACAACAACAGGTAATGGAAGAGAGTTATTAGACACAAGAAGAAGAAGTAGTTAATTGGGAAAACACAGAGAATTATTTATACACATTGTGAACACCATTGAGTAGAAGAAATGTTATAAATGTATGTCATTTATTTACATGCATCTTGACACCTTCTCACTCTTGTCATTGTCTCACTGTACACGTTCACTGACCCCGGTCAAATGAAGACTTACATACAGCAGGAACAAGTTGATCCAAGGCGTACACAGTGTGATAAACTCTGACCACCCCAAATTAACCCAACACTAGCTTAGAGAGAAAAAAGAGGGGGAGGGGAACTAGTTCCTACTTCAGGAATTTAGGTTCTTTCACCTACTTTTAAAAGATTGTATTGGTAGGATTGTATATATTTATGTGAATACTCATCAGTGATCTTGGTGGCTACATACCAACAACCACCCAACACATCAGCAAACTAACCACCTAAATCAGACCTGAGAGAGGGAAGCCGAGAGAGGAGATGAACCACAAGTGAGATGGAGGATGACTTCGCTATGAGCAGAGCATGGGGAGGCCTTCAGTGGAGCTATACGGGCAGACCTGACGTGGATCTATCAGTCAATGGACCCTGGCTTACCTAATCCTCCAGTCACCAGGTTACATTTTACTTGGTATACACCACACCCAATCTCAGGAAACAAATGATTAAATGTTGATGCAACACTATCATACTTAATATGTACAACATCAAAATGTTTACTATGTTTTCACACTTGTTGACATTTCATATATTGATGCTTGTTATTGATTGTCTGGGACAATGGTCCAATGTGCAACTGTTCTATTACTTTGTGTAAATCACAATAGAGATGTATGTACTGACCAGAAGGCTCAGGTCAGTCAATAAATGATTAACATGAATTGACCTTCTGTTAATTTGTCAAGTTCAAACCTATCTGTGTCAACAACTTCTTTGTACATCATGTTGTCAAAATCTAATGTGATTGATTATGTGTTTGATTGTTAAAAGATAAATTAACTCATAATGACTTACTAAAGGGGGAAATAAAAGACTCTATACCTATAAACTGCTCAACATCCATGTTTTCTTCATCTAAATCAGGCTGAGAAAATTCTCCTGACTTTCCTCAGATTTGATAAACTAAAAGGGGGCTCCAGAGCTAAAGAATCATTGGAGAAGGGGCAGATTCCCACTTAGTAATTACCATTCTTACCAGGGCCATAATCTATATCTCCTAGACAATACTTAACAAAACGAGGCCTGCAGATAACTCAAGGTTCATATTCTGGGGTTATTGAAGATAGAAGAGGATGGGGCTCTACATCTTTTGTTAGAGATGGGGCATGCACTACAGTGATCTCCCACTCCCTTCAAAAATATATGACACACAGTATCGTCAGCATATCTAAGATTGTTTATGATTCTTCCATTGATGCCGAGTCCAGGCATTTCAACTTGTGTAAAAATTCTTTCTGTGTATAGGTTGAAGAGGCTTGGGGACAGTACACATCCCTGCCGTACTCCTTTTTTTATCTCTATAGGCGAGTAATAGATATTACCGCATCTAATAGTCGCCACTTGTTCCCAGTACAAGTTACTAATAAGTCTGATGTCCTTTCCGTCTACTCCTATATCTTGAAGGCACGTAATTCTTATTCTTCTTCTTCTTCTTCTTCTTCTTCTTCTTCTTCTTCTTCTTCTTCTTCTTCTTTCGTTCCCCTGAAATATGTTTATAACTGCAATGTTGTCTCTTGTATGAATCTAACAGTCTTTTTTTAGTTCACTCAACGGTCCATAGACTTTATCTTCCACTGTTGTCTCTCTAGGCCAGAAGGTTCGCCTGGATATGTTGTAGTTTGGGCAGTCCTGGAGTATGTGCTCTGCTGTCTGCGACAACATAATTAGTCGTTCATGTTGTACTCTATCAAAAGCTTTCTTGTAGTCTATAAAACAAACATATATACTTTTTTGAACTTCTATATATTTTTCAATTAACATCCTCAAACAGATAATTGCTTCTCTGGTGCCGCTGTTTTTGCGGAACCCAAATTGTTCTTCAGCTACTTCCTCGTTTATTTTATGTTGAATTCTTTCTTGTATGACCTTGAGTAGTATCTTAGTTATGTGGCTCATTAGGCTAATAGTTCTGTAATCCTCACAATCAACAGCTCTTGGCTTCTTCGGTAGTGTGATGAAAATGGATGTTTTCAAATCCTTGGGGATGTACCCAGTATTATATATATCATTACATAATTCTGTGATAGTTTCAATGCCAAAGCTGGATAAGGATTTTATCATCTCTGTTGTTATCTTGTCAGGACCTGCAGCCTTTCCTTCTTTCATCTTTTTAATAGCCTTTTCTACTTCAGCCTTTAATATTTTTGGTCCATCTTGAGTATTATACAATGTTGGCTAAGTGACCCTGTTGTCCCAGAATAAATCTTCTGTTTACTCTCTCCATCTTTATATTATGTCAGTGTTATTAATTATAATTTCTCCGTTTTTTACTCTGATACAACCGTTTCCTGTTATATTACCTTTCTTCTTTGTAAATCTTTTTAAATGTTCATGTACTTCTTTTGAGTTGTGTTTTATTTCCAGATAATCTATTTCTTTGCATTGTTTCTGCAACCACTCCTCTTTGGCAACTCTGCACATGTGATGTATTTCTCTATCTATTACTATATACTCTGGAGTAGTGTTTCCCAACGTGGGGCTCACGCCCCACAAGGGGGCAATTTGACTGTTAAGGCGGGCAATTCGAAAATGGAAGAAATCGGCTGAATATAACAAAACGGGGAGACTTGAGACTGAAGTTAACTAAATTGGAACCTGACATAAGATCTCTTTGCAGCAAGCATCAAGCGCAAGGATCTCACTAAATTTAAATAATAAATAATTACTAACAATTAAAATAGTATAGAAAAATCTTTCATTAAAATTATTTTGTACTTGAATTTCAGTTCTCCATTATATGTTTTGAAAATTTACTTACTGTGTTTGCTCAATAATTACCTAGTGATTTCTTCCTAAAACCTATCATTCAAGTTTCTTTAGTGAACATTTCAATTTTTGAATATTAAAAATAATGTATATGTTGAAGGGGGGGGGGGGGGGGGGGGGGGGGGCGTGGGGCGGGGGGGGGGGGGGCAATATGAATTTTAGAAAGGCTTAAGTGGGGCATGGCACAAAAAAGGTTGGGAAACACTGCTCTAGAGTGTTCTTTGCTTTCTTTCATTGAGACATTTTACTCAGTATTTCATCGGTTATCCATAATTGCTGTTTTCTTATTAATCTTCACTGACAAGGTGGTATTTGCAATTTAAATACTGGTTTTTACACTTTCCCATTTTGTATTAATTTTATCCTCGGGATTTTCACTTCGATATTGTTCCATACATTTAATTATTAGCCCATAATATTTATTTTTGACCTCCACTAGGTATAGCTGACTTATTTCTGGTTGTTTCAATGCCGATAGGGGAGACTGGGGAGAAATGGACCAGCAATTTTGTAGTTTTCAATTTTTGCTCATCACCGGAACAGATTTTATCGAAACATAACAAAACCATGACTAAAATGTTGTACATTCATTTATTTTAAAAGGGGAAAACATTTAGCAATCTATTTCTATATGTTTCTTTACAAAATGCATTTCAAAAATGTATATGAACATGGGGAGAAATTGACCACCATTGGGGTGAAATGGACCAGCACGTGGGGAGCAATGGACCATAGTGGGGAGAAATGGACCTTTTTTAAAAAGAAGCAGCAACAACTCATCCATATTGCTATAAGAAATAAATAATCATTAAAAGGATATTTGCAGTTTTTTTTATTATTTTAAGCGACAGTAAAAAAAGTTTAATATGATATATTAATCTAATATAAAGTTTTATCGAACATTTATGCCTGCAAGACTTTCTTTGAAGACATAGCCATCTTTGGTCCTAGAAGTGGTTCCAGTGATTGTAGATCTAGTAAGCTGTGCTTTAATACATGTAATTGAGACACTGGCGACATCTTCTACCTTAGGCTTAACAAATTTACCAGCAACCTTCTCACTCTTGCGCAAGAACTCTACCTCAACATCACCATCATCATCAATGTCTCCCCTTACAATTCCTACATAGTAAACACAAGTCTTCTTTGTTCCATATTCACATAGCACACACTGGCCTTCAAAAACCTCACGCACACCAGTCAAGCTAACCGTACACTCCTCATTTTCACCAAATGAAACATCAGAATCTGTGTCATCACAAAACGAAATGTCAGTTTCTGGATCTGAATCAACATCAAGTTCTTTCAGCAGCTGTCTCTTTGCCTTTTTGGGTGGAACTTTTGCTGCCTTTTCTTTCATCACCGCTCTTTCCCTAATTCGATCCATTTCTGGCGTAGAAGTAGCCAGCATAGTTTTTCCTCTTTTCCTCATATTATTTGAATCTTTTCGCGGACCAGCTTTTGGTAGTCCTCTGAAAACATGAGGCGAAGTAAAGGAAGAAGTAGCTTTATGTTGAAGACTCCCTGATATTTCCTGCAAGTCATCTACAAGGTTCTCAACATTACACTCTTTCTGATTTTCATGAAATTCTTGTGCAGTTTGATCTGTGCTGGTACCACAATGTGGAGATGCTGATCCTGTCTGTTCATTGCTTTCTAAAGTGGCATTTTCACTGTCCTTGCTGATGGGCCTGTTCGTTATTTCTGAAGGCATAAAATCATCTTCTGTAAAAACATCTTCGTTAAAGGGCCAAATACCTGACACTGCAAAGCCTGATTGAATGTTAATGGGAGTTGCCGCTTTAAGAAAAGCGTGGCCTCCTAGATTTGCAACTTGATAGATTGTCAGTGGTGTCCCAACATTTTTCATCATCCATGAATCACACGCATTGTTGTAGACCGACTTCATGGGTCCAAAAACTGAACGGTCCAAGGGCTGAGTTTTAGATGAGGTGTGTGGTGGCAACGTGATCACATGAATGTTGTTTTTCTTGCACAGTTCAAGTGATTCAAATGAAATGTGGGAATCGTGATTGTCCAAGATCAAAATCAAAGGGAAGTCTTTGGAAGGTCTTGAATGCTTAATGAAGTGATTTATAACTTTGACGAAATTATCACGGGTCATCCAACCTGATTCATTCACAAGGCCAAGGGAACCTTCAGGTGCTCCAGCAAGCATAAAATTCTTAAAAATTTTTCTGGGAAACACAAAAACTGGAGGGATAATGTGACCCGCAGCTGACACAATGCAACAGATTGTGACCAGTTCTCCTCTTTCTCTGGATGTCACCTGGCCTATTTGCTTCACTCCTCGTGGGGCAATTACTTTTGGCACTTTCTGTACAGTGGTCAGACCTGACTCATCCAAATTGTAGATTTGAGCTCCACTCACATTTAGTTTTGTAATGGTTTCCTTCACAATGTTGAAGAAGGTGCAAATATTATGTTTGTTGAAAGCTGTAGCTCTAGCCAGAGATGTTGCCTCAGGTTGCCTTATGGTCAGCTCGGGATTCCGTCGCAAAAATCCACAAAGCCAGTCATTCCCTGCCATCATTTGCTCATCCCAGGTTAAAGGATGTGCAATGTTATTGACTTTCGCCATCTCGTACGCCAAAATACGAACGTTTTTAGTTGTGAGTCCATGGAACATTCTTGCACAATCTTTCAAGTAACTAGCAAAATCAGCTTCTTGCTTAGCTGTGAAAACAAGGCTATGCCTATAATTTGGTACGAGTCTAGTAGGCAGACCATTTCCTTCTCTGTCTTTTGTAAGATTGTTATTGAGGGTAGAGCGAGCAATGCCGTACTCCCTTGCAGCTTTCCTCACTTTCATTCCATTTTTCACAGCATTAACAGCTTCTCTCATACGTTCCTCCGTAACGAGACCCTTGTTGGTGTTTCTGATGTACAATCTTGGCATCTGAAACAAAAGAGTGACAGAATTATATAACATTTAGAATGGTAGGCCTATCATTTGCAAAGAAATACTGATCATAGCACGAATGGCGTGCATCTTTAATAAATCACTGAAATCAAATTTGTTAACAGTTTTATTGGTCTAGATTTAGACCCCAGTATTAAAAAGAATCAATAATGCTGATATTCGAATGCAATCTTCAACACTTTTAATAACAACAGACTGTCTTGTCAATTTCTTCTATGGGGAGAAATGAACCATGGGGAGAAATGAACCGGTCCATTTCTCCCCCATCAATGTATTAAACTATTCAGCCATAAAGTCTCTTAAATCTAATATTATATGCTATATTTTTTATATGAACTCTTAAATAACAAGTAAATAAAGATATTAACGTAATTACCTTGTCCTGATTCCTGACTATGCGTCTGCTTTACGATGGTGTCTGGAACTGGAAAAAGAAACTTTAGTGCAGAAAACTTTTCAAACTTTGCGTAGGAACGACCTGTGCGGGAAGTCGATGGCAAATGAAAAATTCGGACTATGTTTGATGTGGAAAACAAACTTATTATGGTTTCACTTTCATTGCATCACCGCCAGGGGCCAGAGAGGGGGTGGTCCATTTCTCCCCTATGTCCATTTCTCCCCAGTCTCCCCTATATCTACTTGAGATGTCTTCGATTTCCTTGTTCTTGGGTTTTAAGTTTTATTTGTAATTTTAAAACTACAGGATTATGGTCAGAGTTGATATGAGCACCAGGGTATGTTTTGACATTTTTTACATTGTTTATAAATCTATTTCTACTCAATATTATTGGTCAAAATTATAGTCTGTTAAAAGACAGAATATCTGTAAGAGCTGCACTATGACAGGAGACAGGATGTAAATATTCAAGACAGTGGCGAATTCCACCAATACTTGCAGTGGAAGTTGAAGATGCATTATAATGAAAAACGGAATGGAACCAGGTCCAGACAACAACAATACAATGAAGACAGGAAAGTCACTTTGTCCAGACAACATTGCATTGGAGAAAGGAAAGACACTTGGTTCAGAAAGAAAGGAAAGGAAGGTATCTGGTCCAGACAACATTGCATTGAAGAAAGGAAAGGCAACTGGTCCAGACAACTGTCAACTGTCATTTACTGCCAATTTAGTAACTTGCGGTGTATGGCAGAGGGGTCTTTGAGCCTGAGGAATTAGGGCCGCCTGGCTAGTGCAGTTGCCGAGAACTGTGCAGGTTAGGATTTTCTTTTTGTCCCTGACAGAAAAAAAGCCCACACCTTACCGAGGGATCGAACCCGGGTCTCAGGTCCAGACAAAATTACAATGAAAAAAGGAAAGACACCTGGGACACCTGGTCCTGACAACATTGGATTGAATAAAGGAAATGCATCTGGTCCAGATAAAATTGCATTGAGGAAAGGAAATGCACCTGGTCCAGATAACATTGCATTGAGGAAAGGAAAGGCCCCTGGTCCAGATAACATTGCATTGAGGAAAGGAAAGGAACCTGGTCCAGACAACATTGCATTGAGGAAAGGAAAGACACATGGTCCAGATAACATTGCATTGAGGAAAGGAAATGCACCTGGTCCAGATAACATTGCATTGAGGAAAGGAAAGGCCCCTGGTCCAGATAACATTGCATTGAGGAAAGGAAAGGAACCTGGTCCAGACAACATTGCATTGAGGAAAGGAAAGACACATGGTCCAGATAACATTGCATTGAGGAAAGGAAAGGCACCTGGTCCAGATAACATTGCATTGAGGAAAGGAAACATATCTTGTCCACACAACATTGCATTGAGGAATGGAAACATATCTGGTCCAGACAACATTACATTGAGGAATGGAAACATATCTTGTCCACACAACATTACATTGAGGAAAGGAAACATATCTTGTCCAGACAACATTAGATTGAGGAAAGGAAAGGCATCTGGTCCAGATAACATTGCATTGAGGAAAGGAAAGGCATCAGGTCCAGACAACATTGCATTGAGGAAAGGAAACATATCTTGTCCAGACAACATTGCATTGAGGAAAGGAAAGGCACCTGGTCCAGATAACATTGCATTGAGGAAAGGAAAGGCATCAGGTCCAGACAACATTGCATTGAGGAATGGAAACATATCTGGTCCAGACAACATTACATTGAGGAATGGAAACATATCTTGTCCACACAACATTACATTGAGGAAAGGAAACATATCGTGTCCAGACAACATTACATTGAGGAAAGGAAACATATCTTGTCCAGACAACATTACATTGAGGAAAGGAAAGGCATCTGGTCAAGACAATATTACATTGAAGAAAGGAAAAATATCTGGTCCAGACAACATTACATTGAGGAAAGGAAAGGCATCTGGTCAAGACAATATTACATTGAAGAAAAGAAAGACACATTGTCCAGACAACATTACAATGAAAAAAAGGAAAGGTACCTAGTCCAGATAACATTATGTTGGAGGAAACTGAGGCACTAGGAATGTACTGGAATCAAACTATTGACAATATTTCTAAATGACACCTATCATAGTGGGTGCATTTATTAAAATCCGTCCTTATAGATCTCTAAAAGAAACCTGGCGCGTAAGATAACGAAGAGCACCGCACAATAAGTCTTATGAGTCACACGACAAAATCTTTATTGAGAATTATTATGAGAAGAATAAGAACAAGATTAAAGCAGAAATTAATGATGTACAAAGTGGGTTTGTGGTAGGAAAGGGCACACAGTATGACATATATATTCTCAGACACTATTAGAAAGAACTATAACAGTAAAAGTAGATCGTATGCTTCACAGACCATATAAAAGTATGTCATTCATTCAGTAACATGCCCTTTGCAGAACCTCGCTCCCATAACAACCTTCCGGAAAACCTCTCGATCATAAGTAAGATGTCCCGCGCTTTACACACCCATCTGGAGATCATCCGCCACATTCTGCACCCATCTTCTCTTTGGCCTTCCTCTTCCTCTTTTCCCAGGCATATGCCCCTAGATTATTGTCCTCTCTAAACTTTCGTGACGTTTCAAGTGACCATAATATTTCAGTTTTCTTTGTTTTATTTTCTTTAATAGCCAACCATCTTCAATATTCAGCTCTTGAAGTATGGATGCATTTGTTCTTTTCCTTACCCAAGACATTCTTAGAACTCGTCTATACCATTTATATTCAAAGGCATGTATGCGCTGTTCAGCTTGTTTAGTAAGTGTCCACGTCTCACAGGCGTATGTTGCAATGGGAAAGATGCATGCTCTTAAAAATCTAATTTTTGTTGTTATGTCTGTCCCACTCCATAATTTATTCAGTTGTTTTAGTCTTTGAAGAGCAATTGATAGTCGCCGTTTAATTTCTTTCATTGTGTCACCGTTGTTGGTAATCAATGACCCAAGATATTCACAATTTTCCACCACCTCCAATTGTTCCCCATTAATGTATATTTCTGTCTCCATGGTAGTTTTATCTGTATGCATTATCTTTGTTTTTGCTATGTTGAGATAAAAGTTGTGAAAAGCATCTGCCATAGGAAATAATCAAAGTACTAGAGCAACTAACCACTGAGAACTGCGAATCATAAAAAGACATATACTGGCATCAAACAGCAGTCCTAATAATCAAAGACATATACTGGCATCAAACAGCAGTCCTAATAATCAAAGACATATACTGGCATCAAACAGCAGTCCTAATAATAAAAAGACATATACTGGCATCAAACAGCAGTCCTAATAATAAAAAGACATATACTGGCATCAAACAGCAGTCCTAATAATCAAAGACATATATTGGCATCAAACAGCAGTCCTAATAATCAAAGACATATATTGGCATCAAACAGCAGTCCTAATAATCAAAGACATATACTGGCATCAAACAGCAGTCCTAATAATCAAAGACATATATTGGCATCAAACAGCAGTCCTAATAATCAAAGACATATACTGGCATCAAACAGCAGTCCTAATAATCAAAGACATATACTGACATCAAACAGCAGTCCTAATAATAAAAAGACATATACTGGCATCAAACAGCAGTCCTAATAATCAAAGACATATACTGGCATCAAACAGCAGTCCTAATAATCAAAGACATATACTGGCATCAAACAGCAGTCCTAATAATCAAAGACATATATTGGCATCAAACAGCAGTCCTAATAATCAAAGACATATACTGGCATCAAACAGCAGTCCTAATAATCAAAGACATATACTGGCATCAAACAGCAGTCCTAATAATCAAAGACATATACTGGCATCAAACAGCAGTCCTAATAATCAAAGACATATACTGCATCAAACAGCAGTCCTAATAATCAAAGACATATACTGGCATCAAACAGCAGTCCTAATAATCAAAGACATATACTGGCATCAAACAGCAGTCCTAATAATCAAAGACATATACTGGCATCAAACAGCAGTCCTAATAATCAAAGACATATACTGGCATCAAACAGCAGTCCTAATAATCAAAGACATATACTGGCATCAAACAGCAGTCCTAATAATAAAAAGACATATACTGGCATCAAACAGCAGTCCTAATAATCAAAGACATATACTGGCATCAAACAGCAGTCCTAATAATCAAAGACATATACTGGCATCAAACAGCAGTCCTAATAATCAAAGACATATACTGGCATCAAACAGCAGTCCTAATAATAAAAAGACATATACTGGCATCAAACAGCAGTCCTAATAATCAAAGACATATATTGGCATCAAACAGCAGTCCTAATAATCAAAGACATATATTGGCATCAAACAGCAGTCCTAATAATCAAAGACATATACTGGCATCAAACAGCAGTCCTAATAATCAAAGACATATATTGGCATCAAACAGCAGTCCTAATAATCAAAGACATATACTGGCATCAAACAGCAGTCCTAATAATCAAAGACATATACTGGCATCAAACAGCAGTCCTAATAATAAAAAGACATATACTGGCATCAAACAGCAGTCCTAATAATCAAAGACATATACTGGCATCAAACAGCAGTCCTAATAATCAAAGACATATACTGGCATCAAACAGCAGTCCTAATAATCAAAGACATATATTGGCATCAAACAGCAGTCCTAATAATCAAAGACATATATTGGCATCAAACAGCAGTCCTAATAATCAAAGACATATACTGGCATCAAACAGCAGTCCTAATAATCAAAGACATATATTGGCATCAAACAGCAGTCCTAATAATCAAAGACATATACTGGCATCAAACAGCAGTCCTAATAATCAAAGACATATACTGGCATCAAACAGCAGTCCTAATAATAAAAAGACATATACTGGCATCAAACAGCAGTCCTAATAATCAAAGACATATACTGGCATCAAACAGCAGTCCTAATAATCAAAGACATATACTGGCATCAAACAGCAGTCCTAATAATCAAAGACATATACTGGCATCAAACAGCAGTCCTAATAATAAAAAGACATATACTGGCATCAAACAGCAGTCCTAATAATCAAAGACATATATTGGCATCAAACAGCAGTCCTAATAATCAAAGACATATATTGGCATCAAACAGCAGTCCTAATAATCAAAGACATATACTGGCATCAAACAGCAGTCCTAATAATCAAAGACATATATTGGCATCAAACAGCAGTCCTAATAATCAAGACATATACTGGCATCAAACAGCAGTCCTAATAATCAAAGACATATATTGGCATCAAACAGCAGTCCTAATAATCAAAGACATATATTGGCATCAAACAGCAGTCCTAATAATAAAAAGACATATATTGGCATCAAACAGCAGTCCTAATAATCAAAGACATATATTGGCATCAAACAGCAGTCCTAATAATAAAAAGACATATATTGGCATCAAACAGCAGTCCTAATAATAAAAAGACATATACTGGCATCAAACAGCAGTCCTAATAATAAAAAGACATATATTGGCATCAAACAGCAGTCCTAATAATAAAAAGACATATACTGGCATCAAACAGCAGTCCTAATAATAAAAAGACATATATTGGCATCAAACAGCAGTCCTAATAATAAAAAGACATATACTGGCATCAAACAGCAGTCCTAATAATAAAAAGACATATATTGGCATCAAACAGCAGTCCTAATAATAAAAAGACATATATTGGCATCAAACAGCAGTCCTAATAATAAAAAGACATATATTGGCATCAAACAGCAGTCCTAATAATAAAAGACATATATTGGCATCAAACAGCAGTCCTAATAATAAAAAGACATATATTGGCATCAAACAGCAGTCCTAATAATAAAAAAGACATATATTGGCATCAAACAGCAGTCCTAATAATAAAAAGACATATATTGGCATCAAACAGCAGTCCCTAATAATAAAAAGACATATATTGGCATCAAACAGCAGTCCTAATAATAAAAAGACATATATTGGCATCAAACAGCAGTCCTAATAATAAAAAAAACATATACTGGCATCAAACAGCAGTCCTAATAATAAAAAAAAACATATACTTGGCATCAAACAGCAGTCCTAATAATAAAAAGACATATATTGGCATCAAACAGCAGTCCTAATAATAGAAAGACATATATTGGCATCAAACAGCAGTCCTGAATAATAAAAAGACATATACTGGCATCAAACAGCAGTCCCTAATAATAAAAAGACATATACTGGCATCAAACAGCAGTCCTAATAATAAAAAGACATATATTGGCATCAAACAGCAGTCCTAATAATAAAACAGACATATACTGGCATCAAACAGCAGTCCCTAATAATAAAGACATATATTGGCATTCAACAGCAGTCCTAATAATAAAAAGACATATACTGGCATCAAACAGCAGTCCTAATAATAAAAAGAACATATATTGGCATCAAACAGCAGTCCTAATAATAAAAAGACATATATTGGCATCAAACAGCAGTCCTAATAATAAAAAGACATATATTGGCATCAAACAGCAGTCCTAATAATAAAAAGACATATATTGGCATCAAACAGCAGTCCTAATAATAAAAAGACATATATTGGCATCAAACAGCAGTCCTAATAATAAAAAGACATATATTGGCATCAAACAGCAGTCCTAATAATAAAAAGACATATATTGGCATCAAACAGCAGTCCTAATAATAAAAAGACATATATTGGCATCAAACAGCAGTCCTAATAATAAAAAGACATATATTGGCATCAAACAGCAGTCCTAATAATAAAAAAAAAACATATACTGGCATCAAACAGCAGTCCTAATAATAAAAAGACATATATTGGCATCAAACAGCAGTCCTAATAATAAAAAGACATATATTGGCATCAAACAGCAGTCCTAATAATAAAAAGACATATATTGGCATCAAACAGCAGTCCTAATAATAAAAAGACATATATTGGCATCAAACAGCAGTCCTAATAATAAAAAGACATATATTGGCATCAAACAGCAGTCCGAATAATACAAAAGACATATACTAGATGGCATCAGACAGAAGTCCTAAATAGTAAAAAGACAGATATTGAAATAAAAAAGAAGTCCATAAATAAATAAAAAAAAGGAAAGAAGAGCTGGCAATCAAAAAACAAGCAGTCCTAATTAATAAAAAGACATAATATTGGCATCAAACAGCAGTCCTAATAATAAAAAAGACATATAGCTGGCATCAAACAGCAGTCCTAATAATAAAAAGACATATACTGGCATCAAACAGCGAGTCACTACCTACTAATCAAAAGACATAGTACTTGGCAATCAAACAGCAGTCCTAATAATACAAGACATATACTTGGCATCAAAAACAGCAGGTCCTAATAATAAAAAGACATAGACTGGCATCAAACAGCGAGTCCTAATAATAAAAAGACATATACTGGCATCAAACAGCAGTCCTAATAATAAAAGACATATATTGGCATCAAACAGCAGTCCTAATAATAAAAAAGAACATATATTGGCATCAAACAGCAGTTCCTAATAACTAAAAAGACATATATTTGGCAGATAAAAAGCAGTCTACATAATAAAAGACATATATTGGCATCAAACAGCAGTCCTAATAATAAAAAGACATATATTGGCATCAAACAGCAGTCCTAATAATAAAAAGACATATATTGGCATCAAAAAGCAGTCCTAATAATAAAAAGACATATATTGGCATCAAACAGCAGTCCTAATAATAAAAAGACATATATTGGCATCAAAACAGCAGTCCTAATAATAAAAAGACATATATTGGCATCAAACAGCAGTCCTAATAATAAAAAGACATATACTGGCATCAAACAGCAGTCCTAATAATAAAAAGACATATATTGGCATCAAAACAGCAGTCCTAATAATAAAAAGACATATATTGGCATCAAACAGCAGTCCTAATAATAAAAAGACATATATTGGCATCAAACAGCAGTCCTAATAATAAAAAGACATATATTGGCATCAAACAGCAGTCCTAATAATAAAAAGACATATATTGGCATCAAACAGCAGTCCTAATAATAAAAAGACATATACTGGCATCAAACAGCAGTCTTAATAATAAACAGACATATATTGGCATCAAACAGCAGTCCTAATAATAAAAAGACATATATTGGCATCAAACAGCAGTCCTAATAATCAAAGACATATATTGGCATCAAACAGCAGTCCTAATAATCAAAGACATATACTGGCATCAAACAGCAGTCCTAATAATCAAAGACATATATTGGCATCAACAGCAGTCCTAATAATCAAAGATATATACTGGCATCAAAACAGCAGTCCTAATAATCAAAGACATATACTGGCATCAAACAGCAGTCCTAATAATCAAAGACATATATTGGCATCAAACAGCAGTCCTAATAATCACAAGACATATACTTGGCATCAAACAGCAGTCCTAATAATCAAAGACATATACTGGCATCAAACAGCAGTCCTAATAATAAAAAGACATATACTGGCATCAAACAGCAGTCCTAATAATAAAAGACATATACTGGCATCAAACAGCAGTCCTAATAATAAAAAGACATATACTGGCATCAAACAGCAGTCCTAATAATAAAAAGACATATATTGGCATCAAACAGCAGTCCTAATAATAAAAAGACATATATTGGCATCAAACAGCAGTCCTAATAATAAAAAGACATATACCTGTCTCTTATACACATCTTATATTGGCATCAAACAGCAGTCCTAATAATCAAAGACATATACTGGCATCAAACAGCAGTCCTAATAATCAAAGACATATATTGGCATCAAACAGCAGTCCTAATAATCAAAGACATATACTGGCATCAAACAGCAGTCCTAATAATCAAAGACATATACTGGCATCAAACAGCAGTCCTAATAATCAAAGACATATATTGGCATCAAACAGCAGTCCTAATAATCAAAGACATATACTGGCATCAAACAGCAGTCCTAATAATAAAAAGACATATACTGGCATCAAACAGCAGTCCTAATAATAAAAAGTCATATACTGGCATCAAACAGCAGTCCTAATAATAAAAAGACATATACTGGCATCAAACAGCAGTCCTAATAATAAAAAGACATATATTGGCATCAAACAGCAGTCCTAATAATAAAAGACATATATTGGCATCAACAGCAGTCCTAATAATAAAAAAGACATATATTGGCATCAAACAGCAGTCCTAATAATAAAAAGACATATACTGGCATCAAACAGCAGTCCTAATAATAAAAGACATATATTGGCATCAAACAGCAGTCCTAATAATAAAAGACATATATTGGCATCAAACAGCAGTCCTAATAATAAAAAGACATATACTGGCATCAAACAGCAGTCCTAATAATAAACAGACATATATTGGCATCAAACAGCAGTCCTAATAATAAAAAGACATATATTGGCATCAAACAGCAGTCCTAATAATCAAAGACATATATTGGCATCAAACAGCAGTCCTAATAATCAAAGACATATACTGGCATCAAACAGCAGTCCTAATAATCAAAGACATATATTGGCATCAAACAGCAGTCCTAATAATCAAAGACATATACTGGCATCAAACAGCAGTCCTAATAATCAAAGACATATACTGGCATCAAACAGCAGTCCTAATAATAAAAGACATATATGGCATCAAACAGCAGTCCTAATAATAAAAAAGACATATATTGGCATCAAACAGCAGTCCTAATAATAAAAGACATATATTGGCATCAAACAGCAGTCCTAATAATAAAAAGACATATATTGGCATCAAACAGCAGTCCTAATAATAAAAGACATATATTGGCATCAAACAGCAGTCCTAATAATAAAAAGACATATATTGGCATCAAACAGCAGTCCTAATAATAAAAAGACATATATTGGCATCAAACAGCAGTCCTAATAATAAAAAGACATATATTGGCATCAAACAGCAGTCCTAATAATAAAAAGACATATATTGGCATCAACAGCAGTTCCCTAATAATAAAAAGACATATATTGGCATCAAACAGCAGTCCTAATAATAAAAAGACATATATTGGCATCAAACAGCAGTCCTAATAATAAAAAGACATATATTGGCATCAAACAGCAGTCCTAATAATAAAAAGACATATATTGGCATCAAACAGCAGTCCTAATAATAAAAAGACATATATTGGCATCAAACAGCAGTCCCTAATAATAAAAAGACATATATTGGCATCAAACAGCAGTCCTAATAATAAAAGACATATACTGGCATCAAACAGCAGTCCTAATAATAAAAAGACATATATTGGCATCAAACAGCAGTCCTAATAATAAAAAGACATATATTGGCATCAAAACAGCAGTCCTAATATCAAAGACATATATTGGCATCAAACAGCAAGTCCTAATAATCAAAGACATATACTGGCATCAAACAGCAGTCCTAATAATCAAAGACATATATTGGCATCAAACAGCAGTCCTAATAATCAAAGACATATACTGGCATCAAACAAGCAGTCCTAATAATCAAAGGACATATACTGGCATCAAATCAGCAGTCCTAATAATCAAAGACATATATTGGCATCAAACAGCAGTCCTAATAATCAAAGACATATACTGGCATCAAACAGCAGTCCTAATAATCAAAAGACATATACTGGCATCAAACAGCAGTCCTAATAATAAAAGACATATACTGGCATCAAACAGCAGTCCTAATAATAAAAAGACATATACTGGCATCAAACAGCAGTCCTAATAATAAAAAGACATATACTGGCATCAAACAGCAGTCCTAATAATAAAAAGACATATATTGGCATCAAACAGCAGTCCTAATAATAAAAAGACATATATTGGCATCAAACAGCAGTCCTAATAATAAAAAGACATATACTGGCATCAAACAGCAGTCCTAATAATCAAAGACATATACTGGCATCAAACAGCAGTCCTAATAATCAAAGACATATACTGGCATCAAACAGCAGTCCTAATAATCAAAGACATATACTGGCATCAAACAGCAGTCCTAATAATCAAAGACATATACTGGCATCAAACAGCAGTCCTAATAATCAAAGACATATACTGGCATCAAACAGCAGTCCTAATAATCAAAGACATATATTGGCATCAAACAGCAGTCCTAATAATCAAAGACATATACTGGCATCAAACAGCAGTCCTAATAATAAAAAGAAAATATTGGCATCAAACAGCAGTCCTAATAATAAAAAGACATATACTGGCATCAAACAGCAGTCCTAATAATCAAAGACATATACTGGCATCAAACAGCAGTCCTAATAATCAAAGACATATACTGGCATCAAACAGCAGTCCTAATAATCAAAGACATATATTGGCATCAAACAGCAGTCCTAATAATCAAAGACATATACTGGCATCAAACAGCAGTCCTAATAATCAAAGACATATATTGGCATCAAACAGCAGTCCTAATAATCAAAGACATATATTGGCATCAAACAGCAGTCCTAATAATCAAGACATATATTGGCATCAAACAGCAGTCCTAATAATCAAAGACATATATTGGCATCAAACAGCAGTCCTAATAATCAAAGACATATATGGCATCAAACAGCAGTCCTAATAATCAAAGACATATATTGGCATCAAACAGCAGTCCTAATAATCAAAGACATATATTGGCATCAAACAGCAGTCCTAATAATCAAAGACATATATTGGCATCAAACAGCAGTCCTAATAATCAAAGACATATATTGGCATCAAACAGCAGTCCTAATAATCAAAGACATATATTGGCATCAAACAGCAGTCCTAATAATCAAAGACATATATTGGCATCAAACAGCAGTCTAATAATCAAAGACATATATTGGCATCAAACAGCAGCCCTAATAATCAAAGACATATATTGGCATCAAACAGCAGCCCTAATAATCAAAGACATATATTGGCATCAAACAGCAGTCCTAATAATCAAAGACATATATTGGCATCAAACAGCAGTCCTAATAATCAAAGACATATATTGGCATCAAACAGCAGCCCTAATAATCAAAGACATATATTGGCATCAAACAGCAGTCCTAATAATCAAAGACATATATTGGCATCAAACAGCAGTCCTAATAATCAAAGACATATATTGGCATCAAACAGCAGTCCTAATAATCAAAGACATATATTGGCATCAAACAGCAGTCCTAATAATCAAAGACATATATTGGCATCAAACAGCAGTCCTAATAATCAAAGACATATATTGGCATCAAACAGCAGCCCTAATAATCAAAGACATATATTGGCATCAAACAGCAGTCCTAATAATCAAAGACATATACTGGCATCAAACAGCAGTCCTAATAATCAAAGACATATATTGGCATCAAAACAGCAGTCCTAATAATCAAAGACATATACTGGCATCAAACAGCAGTCCTAATAATCAAAGACATATATTGGCATCAAACAGCAGTCCTAATAATCAAAGACATATATTGGCATCAAACAGCAGTCCTAATAATCAAAGACATATATTGGCATCAAACAGCAGTCCTAATAATCAAAGACATATACTGGCATCAACAGCAGTCCTAATAATCAAAGACATATATTGGCATCAAACAGCAGTCCTAATAATCAAAGACATATATTGGAATCAAACAGCAGTCCTAATAATCAAAGACATATATTGGCATCAAACAGCAGTCCTAATAATCAAAGACATATACTGGCATCAAACAGCAGCCCTAATAATCAAAGACATATATTGGCATCAAACAGCAGTCCTAATAATCAAAGACATATACTGGCATCAAACAGCAGCCCTAATAATCAAAGACATATATTGGCATCAAACAGCAGTCCTAATAATCAAAGACATATACTGGCATCAAACAGCAGTCCTAATAATCAAAGACATATATTGGCATCAAACAGCAGTCCTAATAATCAAAGACATATATTGGCATCAAACAGCAGTCCTAATAATCAAAGACATATACTGGCATCAAACAGCAGTCCTAATAATCAAAGACATATATTGGTATCAAACAGCAGTCCTAATAATCAAAGACATATACTGGCATCAAACAGCAGTCCTAATAATCAAAGACATATACTGGCATCAAACAGCAGTCCTAATAATCAAAGACATATACTGGCATCAAACAGCAGTCCTAATAATCAAAGACATATATTGACATCAAACAGCAGTCCTAATAATCAAAGACATATACTGGCATCAAACAGCAGTCCTAATAATCAAAGACATATATTGGCATCAAACAGCAGTCCTAATAATCAAAGACATATACTGGCATCAAACAGCAGTCCTAATAATCAAAGACATATACTGGCATCAAACAGCAGTCCTAATAATCAAAGACATATACTGGCATCAAACAGCAGTCCTAATAATCAAGTACCTTTAAGGGATATTTCATTGTATAAAGAAGGGCGTCAGAAAGGCTGAGTAATGTCTCCTGATTTATTGTCATTGTACAGTGAACGTATAATGAGATCTACAGAAAATATGTCAGGGATCCTTGTTCATGGACATATATAAATAATTTATGTTATGCTGATGACACCGTCCTGATAGCAACAAGCCAGAAGGAACTACAGGAAATATAAATACAGTGGTTGTAGAGTGTGAAACAATTTACCTAATCTTGGATAATAGGAAGACAGAAGTCATGGTAATATGAAAGAAATAGATTGAGTCTAAATGTACAAATAAAGTAAATAATGTTTTCGGCGGGCAATTGCAAAAATTCAAATATGTAGATATAGATAACATAATATGAAAAATGCATTACAGAGATAAAGAACAGAATATGAGAAGCAAAACCCGACTTCCATCAAATGAAAAACATGTGGAGGTTAGAAAAAGAGTTCTTGCATTTTACATACAACTAATTGTAAAATACGGCTGGAAATCCAGGCGAAAAATTCCGTGGAAGCCTTGAAGATGTGGTTTGATAGAAGAGTGCTGAAAATTAATTGAACAGCCAAAATGAGCAATATGGACATTTTGAGGGAAGCTAAGTCATAAAGACAACTTATCACAAACATCAGAAAAAAGCAGTCATCATTTTTGTTCACATAATGAGAAGACAGCCGGTCTACCTGCCGAAGGTGTTAACGACTTTCGCCGTAATCCCGTATATCCACGTGGGGAACACGGCTGCGCGAGATTCTATAGCGGATTGCGTCTCGTTAGTTACTTACGGATGTATGTGAGAACTTAGCTCAGAAAACAATAGCAAACTACTGGGCATAATCTTGCCAAGGACATCAACAGCAGCTGAAACATCCTGGTGTTGACTGCAACGTCATGTAATGGATATGCAACTTAACAAAAAATGAGAAGGCAAAAACTAGACCGTGCTATGACAACAAGAAAGACAATTCTTGAAAGTTTTGTGTCATTGTATTAGAACGGTGAATCGATCTTACCGTCGGAGATGGCAAGGTATGGAGAAGCATGACGTCAACGTCAGCCGGCAAGACACTTAATGATTATATATATATATATATATATATATATATATATATATATATATATATATATATATATATATATATATAATATATATATATATATATATATATATGCCAATCTGTCTGTCTGTCTGTTTGTCTGTATGTCTGTCTGTCCTTCTGTCCATCTGTCTGTCTGTGCGTCAGTCATGTTATCTATCTATTTGTCTGCTGCTTTGTTTATGCGAATATACATCTATTTATTTATCCATCAATAACATCCAATCATCTGTCAGGGTGTCTGTCTTGTCTATTTAACAATCTGGTAACACATCTGTTTCTCTATCTGATCAATTTGCGCGTCTATGTGTCTCTAGTTCCACAATAATAGTATATTCAAATGTAACTTGAATTCGTTTGTCGCAAGATATGGAGAAGCATAGCAGCAATACACTTAACGATTATTTATAGTTCACTTGGCGTCTGCAGGTAGTCACAACGCTTGTTCTGCTTTTCCCTGGAAAATCTATGACGAAAGTGGGCCAAGGTGTTGCATTATCGCCCAGGCGCACTTGCTATTTAAGAGGCAACAAGGCGGTATACACAGCTCTGACATAGAGATGAAATAATCAAGACACCTGAAAGATTGTATTACAATCAAATAATTCCATATTCTCAAGACACATCACATCGTTGGAGAAGGTGTGCCCAGCAGAAGCTCATCCTTTCTTGAATTGTAAGTTACACGTTTAAACATTGATTGTCACTTGTGTCGATGCCGGGCGGTGTTGTGCTGGAGTAAGTGATTATACTGACCAAGTTCTGTCTTTACATTGAAGTGGGGACATTCTGGTAAGACCCCAGTTTGTGGGGACATCATGAACACACACTAGTCTGTGGGACATTATGGGCAGACACTAACCTGTGGGACATCCTGGGCAGACACTACTCTGTGGGACATCCTGGGCAGACACTAGTCTGTGTATACATCCTGGGCAGACACTAGTCTGTGGAGACATCCTGGGCAGACACTAGTCTGTGGGACATCCTGGGCAGACATTAGTCTGTGGGACATCCTGGGCAGACACTAGTCTGTGGGACATCCTGGGCAGACACTAGCCTGTGGGACATCGGGGTCAGACACTAGCCTGTGGTACATCGGGGGCAGACACTAGCTTGTGGGACATCCTGGGCAGACACTAGTCTGTGGGACATCCTGGGCAGACACTAGTCTGTGGGACATCCTGGGCAAACACTAGTCTGTGTAGACATCCTGGGCAGACACTAGTCTGTGGAGACATCCTGGTCAGACACTAGTCTGTGGGACATCCTGGGCAGACACTAGTCTGTGGGACATACTGGGCAGACACTAGTCTGTGGGACATCCTGGGCAGACACTAGTCTGTGGGACATCCTGGGCAGACACTAGTCTGTGGGACATCCTGGGCAGACACTAGTCTGTGGGACATCCTGGGCAGACATTAGTCTGTGGGACATCCTGGGCAGACACTAGTCTGTGGGACATCCTGGGCAGACACTAGTCTGTGGGACATCCTGGGCAGACAATAGTCTGTGGTACATCCTGGGCAGACACTAGTCTGTGGGACATCCTGGGCAGACAATAGTCTGTGGTACATCCTGGGCAGACAATAGTCTGTGGGACATCCTGGGCAGACACTAGTCTGTGGGACATCCTGGGCAGACACTAGTCTGTGGGACATCCTGGGCAGACACTAGTCTGTGGGACATCCTGGGCAGACACTAGTCTGTGGGACATCCTGGGCAGACACTAGTCTGTGGGACATCCTGGGCAGACACTAGTCTGTGGGACATCCTGGGCAGACACTAGTCTGTGGGACATCCTGGGCAGACACTAGTCTGTGGGACATCCTGGGCAGACACTAGTCTGTGGGACATCCTGGGCAGACACTAGTCTGTGGGACATCCTGGGCAGACACTAGTCTGTGGGACATCCTGGGCAGACACTAGTCTGTGGGACATCCTGGGCAGACACTAGTCTGTGGGACATCCTGGGCAGACACTAGTCTGTGGGACATCCTGGGCAGACACTAGTCTGTGGGACATCCTGGGCAGACACTAGTCTGTGGGACATCCTGGGCAGACACTAGTCTGTGGGACATCCTGGGCAGACACTAGTCTGTGGGACATCCTGGGCAGACACTAGTCTGGGGGACATCCTGGGCAGACACTAGTCTGTGGGACATCTTGGGCAGAAAGAGAGAGTGTAGGGCATCATGAGCAGATACTAGACAGTGGGACGTCTGATCCTGGTCATCTGACAATAGTCTGTGAGACATCGTGGAATGACAATAGACAATGATGCACTGTGGTTAAACACTAGCTTCTGGGATGTCCTGATCTGACAATAGTCTATGGGACACCAGAGTCAGAAACAAGTCTGTGGGACATACTGGTCTGACACGTTTTGTTGGACATTCTTGTCAGACACTAGACTGTGGGACATCTTGGTATGTCACTAGACTGAAGACATCCTGAAGTGACACTAGACTGTGGGACATCTTGGTCTGACACTAGACTGCTGGACATCTTAGTCAGATACTAGACAGTGGGACATCTTGGCCAGATACTAGACTGTGGGACATCTTAGTCAGATACTATACTGTGGGACATCGTAATCAGATACTAGACTGAGGGACATCTTAGTCAGATACTAGAGTGTGGGACATCTTAGTCAGGTACTAGAGTGTGGTACATATTGTTCTGACACTAGACTGCTGGACATCTTAGTCAGATACTAGAGTGTGGGACATCTTAGTCAGATACTAGACTGTGGGACATCTTGGTCTGACACTAGACTGTGGGACATCTTACTCAGATACTAGAGTGTGGGACATCTTAGTCAGATACTAGACTGTGGGACATCTTGGTCAGATACTAGACTGTGGGACATCTTAGTCAGATACTATACTGTGGGACATCGTAGTCAGATACTAGACTGTGGGACATCATAGTCAGATACTAGACTGTGGGACATCTTGGTCAGATACTAGACTGTGGGACATCTTAGTCAGATACTAGAGTGTGGGACATCTTAGTCAGATACTAGAGTGTGGGACATCTTAGTCAGATACTAGAGTGTGGGACATCTTAGTCAGATACTAGACTGTGGTACATCGTGGTCAGATACTAGACTGTGGGACATCTTGGTCTGACACTAGACTGTCGGACATCTTGGTCAGATACTAGACTGTGGGACATCTTGGTCAGATACTAGAGTGTGAGACATTTTAGTCAGATACGAGGCTGTGGGACATCTTGGTCAGATACTAGACTGTGGGACATCTTAGTCAGATACTAGACTATGGGACATCTTAGTCAGATACTAGACTGTGGGACATCTTGGTCAGATACTAGACTGTGGGACATCTTGGTCAGATACTAGACTATGGGACATCTTGGTCAGATACTAGACTGATTACATCCTGAACTGACAGTAGACTGTGGGACATCTTATTCAGATACTAGACTGCTGGACATCTTAGTCAGATACTAGACTGTGGGACATCTTAGTCAGATACTAGACTGCTATACATCTTAGTCAGATACTAGACTGTGGGACATCTTAGTCAGATACTAGACTGTGGGACATCTTAGTCAGATACTAGACTGTGGGACATCTTGGTCAGATACTAGACTGTGGGACATCTTAGTCAGATACTAGACTGTGGGACAACTTAGTCAGATACTAGACTGTAGGACATCTTTGTTAGATACTAGACTCTGGGACATCTTAGTCAGATACTAGACTGTGGGACATCTTAGTCAGATACTAGACTGTGGGACATCTTAGTCAGATACTAGACTGTGGGGCATCTTAGTCAGATACTATACTGCGGGACATCTTGGTCAGACACTATACTGCGGGAATCTTAGTCAGATACTATACTGCAGGACATCTTAGTCAGATACTAGACTGTGGGACATTTTAGTCAGATACTAGACTGTGGGACATCTTGGTCTGACACTAGACTGGAGGACATCTTATTCAGATACTAGACTGCGGGACATCTTATTCAGATACTAGACTCTGGGACATCTTAGTCCGATACTAGACTGTGAGACATTTTAGTCAGATACTAGACTGTGGGACATCTTGGCCAGATACTAGACTGTGGGACATCTTGATCAGATACTAGACTGTGGTACATCTTGGTCTGACACTAGATTGTGGGACATCTTAGTCAGATACTAGACTGTGGGACATCTTAGTCAGATACTAGACTGTGGGATATTTTAGTCAGATACTAGACTGTGGGATATTTTATTCAGATACTAGACTGTGGGACATCTTAGTCAGATACTAGACTGTGGGGCATTTTATTAAGATATTAGACTGTGGAACATCTTAGTCAGATATTAGACTGTGGGACATTTTAGTCAGATACTAGACTGTGGGACAGTTTAGTCAGATAATAGACTGTGGGACATTTTAGTCAGATACTAGACTGTGGGACATCTTAGTAAGATACTAGACTGTGGGACATTTTATTCAAATATTAGATTGTGGGAGATTTTAGTCAGATACTAGACTGTGGATCATCTTAGTCAGATACTAGACTGTGGGACATTTTAGTCAGATACTAGATTGTGGGACATTTTAGTTAGATACTAGACTGTGAGACATTTTAGTCAGATACGAGGCTGTGGGACATCTTAGTCAGATACTAGACTGTGGGACATCTTAGTCAGATACTAGACTGTGGGACATCTTAGTCAGATACTAGACTGTGGGACATCTTAGTCAGATACTAGACTGTGGGACATCTTGGTCAGATACTAGACTGTGGGACATCTTAGTCAGATACTAGACTGTGGGACAACTTAGTCAGATACTAGACTGTAGGACATCTTTGTTAGATACTAGACTCTGGGACATCTTAGTCAGATACTAGACTGTGGGACATCTTAGTCAGATACTAGACTGTGGGACATCTTAGTCAGATACTAGACTGTGGGACATCTTAGTCAGATACTATACTGCGGGACATCTTGGTCTGACACTATACTGCGGGAATCTTAGTCAGATACTATACTGCAGGACATCTTAGTCAGATACTAGACTGTGGGACATTTTAGTCAGATACTAGACTGTGGGACATCTTGGTCTGACACTAGACTGGAGGACATCTTATTCAGATACTAGACTGCGGGACATCTTATTCAGATACTAGACTCTGGGACATCTTAGTCCGATACTAGACTGTGAGACATTTTAGTCAGATACTAGACTGTGGGACATCTTGGCCAGATACTAGACTGTGGGACATCTTGATCAGATACTAGACTGTGGTACATCTTGGTCTGACACTAGATTGTGGGACATCTTAGTCAGATACTAGACTGTGGGACATCTTAGTCAGATACTAGACTGTGGGATATTTTAGTCAGATACTAGACTGTGGGATATTTTATTCAGATACTAGACTGTGGGACATCTTAGTCAGATACTAGACTGTGGGGCATTTTATTAAGATATTAGACTGTGGAACATCTTAGTCAGATATTAGACTGTGGGACATCTTAGTCAGATACTAGACTGTGGGACATCTTAGTCAGATACTAGACTGTGGGACATCTTAGTCAGATACTAGACTGTGGGACATCTTGGTCAGATACTAGACTGTGGGACATCTTAGTCAGATACTAGACTGTGGGACAACTTAGTCAGATACTAGACTGTAGGACATCTTTGTTAGATACTAGACTCTGGGACATCTTAGTCAGATACTAGACTGTGGGACATCTTAGTCAGATACTAGACTGTGGGACATCTTAGTCAGATACTAGACTGTGGGACATCTTAGTCAGATAATATACTGCGGGACATCTTGGTCTGACACTATACTGCGGGAATCTTAGTCAGATACTATACTGCAGGACATCTTAGTCAGATACTAGACTGTGGGACATTTTAGTCAGATACTAGACTGTGGGACATCTTGGTCTGACACTAGACTGGAGGACATCTTATTCAGATACTAGACTGCGGGACATCTTATTCAGATACTAGACTCTGGGACATCTTAGTCCGATACTAGACTGTGAGACATTTTAGTCAGATACTAGACTGTGGGACATCTTGGCCAGATACTAGACTGTGGGACATCTTGATCAGATACTAGACTGTGGTACATCTTGGTCTGACACTAGATTGTGGGACATCTTAGTCAGATACTAGACTGTGGGACATCTTAGTCAGATACTAGACTGTGGGACATCTTAGTCAGATACTAGACTGTGGGACATCTTAGTCAGATACTAGACTGTGGGACATCTTAGTCAGATACTATACTGCGGGACATCTTGGTCTGACACTATACTGCGGGAATCTTAGTCAGATACTATACTGCAGGACATCTTAGTCAGATACTAGACTGTGGGACATTTTAGTCAGATACTAGACTGTGGGACATCTTGGTCTGACACTAGACTGGAGGACATCTTATTCAGATACTAGACTGCGGGACATCTTATTCAGATACTAGACTCTGGGACATCTTAGTCCGATACTAGACTGTGAGACATTTTAGTCAGATACTAGACTGTGGGACATCTTGGCCAGATACTAGACTGTGGGACATCTTGATCAGATACTAGACTGTGGTACATCTTGGTCTGACACTAGATTGTGGGACATCTTAGTCAGATACTAGACTGTGGGACATCTTAGTCAGATACTAGACTGTGGGATATTTTAGTCAGATGCTAGACTGTGGGATATTTTATTCAGATACTAGACTGTGGGACATCTTAGTCAGATACTAGACTGTGGGGCATTTTATTAAGATATTAGACTGTGGAACATCTTAGTCAGATATTAGACTGTGGGACATCTTAGTCAGATACTAGACTGTGGGACATCTTAGTCAGATACTAGACTGTGGGACATCTTAGTCAGATACTAGACTGTGGGACATCTTGGTCAGATACTAGACTGTGGGACATCTTAGTCAGATACTAGACTGTGGGACAACTTAGTCAGATACTAGACTGTAGGACATCTTTGTTAGATACTAGACTCTGGGACATCTTAGTCAGATACTAGACTGTGGGACATCTTAGTCAGATACTAGACTGTGGGACATCTTAGTCAGATACTAGACTGTGGGACATCTTAGTCAGATACTATACTGCGGGACATCTTGGTCTGACACTATACTGCGGGAATCTTAGTCAGATACTATACTGCAGGACATCTTAGTCAGATACTAGACTGTGGGACATTTTAGTCAGATACTAGACTGTGGGACATCTTGGTCTGACACTAGACTGGAGGACATCTTATTCAGATACTAGACTGCGGGACATCTTATTCAGATACTAGACTCTGGGACATCTTAGTCCGATACTAGACTGTGAGACATTTTAGTCAGATACTAGACTGTGGGACATCTTGGCCAGATACTAGACTGTGGGACATCTTGATCAGATACTAGACTGTGGTACATCTTGGTCTGACACTAGATTGTGGGACATCTTAGTCAGATACTAGACTGTGGGACATCTTAGTCAGATACTAGACTGTGGGATATTTTAGTCAGATACTAGACTGTGGGATATTTTATTCAGATACTAGACTGTGGGACATCTTAGTCAGATACTAGACTGTGGGGCATTTTATTAAGATATTAGACTGTGGAACATCTTAGTCAGATATTAGACTGTGGGACATTTTAGTCAGATACTAGACTGTGGGACAGTTTAGTCAGATACTAGACTGTGGGACATTTTAGTCAGATACTAGACTGTGGGACATCTTAGTCAGATACTAGACTTTGGGACATTTTATTCAAATATTAGATTGTGGGAGATTTTAGTCAGATACTAGACTGTGGGTCATCTTAGTCAGATACTAGACTGTGGGACATTTTAGTCAGATACTAGATTGTGGGACATTTTAGTTAGATACTAGACTGTGGGACATTTTAGTCAGATACTAGACTGTGGGACATTTTAGTCAGATACTAGACTGTGGGACATTTTAGTCAGATACTAGACTGTGGGACATTTTTGTCAGATACTAGACTGTGGGACATTTTAGTCAGATACTAGACTGTGGGACATTTTATTCAGATACTAGACTGTGGGACAATTTAGTCATATACTAGACTGTGGGACATTTTAGTCAAATACTAGACTGTGGGGCATTTTAGTAAGATATTAGACTGTGGAACATCTTAGTCAGATATTAGACTGTGGGACATCTTAGTCAGATACTAGACTGTGGGACATTTTAGTCAGATACTAGACTGTGGGACATTTTAGTCAGATACTAGACTGTGGGACATTTTAGTCAGATACTAGACTGTGGGACATCTTAGTCAGATACTAGACTGTGGGACATCTTGGTAAGTCACTAGACTGAGGATGTCCTGAAGTGACAATAGACTGTGGGACATATTGGTCTGACACTAGACTGCGGGACATCTTAGTCAGATACTAGACTGTGGGACATCCTAGTCAGATACTAGACTGTGGGATATCCAGGTCAAATACTAGACAATGATACATCCTGAACTTTAGGCGAAAGTGGTGCATATTCCTCATTAAACATATTATATTGAGTTTATTTCGTGACAATGACCTTATCGTGATGTTGTACAATCTACCAGGGAGTATCCTGACCATATCTTGAAGTTGTGTATTCTGCCAGACTGTATCTTGTCCATAACTTAATGTTGTACATTCTGCTAGGTTGTATACTGTCATAAATGAGTTTGCCCTGAATGTTAAACCAGGCGAGCAATCTCAACGTTGTAATACATTCAGTTAGTGCCCACACTGGCATTGTAGTGGATGCTGGTTACAATCCGTGGTGTTCCCAATCCAAGTCTGCAAACTCGGGGAAAATGTCACTTTAATCCTGTTTAATGACACTGTCTCTGGACACACGAGTGCGTAGCTAGAGATGGCTGGTGGAAAAGTAAATGTAGCTGATCTTGGTATCACCAAGGAGTGGAACAGAGAAAGTTGGATGTCTAGAATTATGTATTTACTAGAACAAATAGACAGGGCGGATTATCGACCTGACAATCACCTATCCCTGATTAATATAACGATTCCCTACCAAGTACTGAAAGTAAACATGTAGACACACACAATCACATACACTTGGAAACTACCGAAGATACAACTATGAGTTAAACAACTACCATTGTGTTTATTTGCTGTCCAGGTCTTTATAACTGCGTAAATCAATCAATCAGAATAGTATGATAATATGTTTGCTTGTGGTATAATGATAGTGGACTGGTGATTTTGAGAAATAAGACAGTCAAAAATACTAGGTAATAATGTGAAATGATGGCTGTATGTAAAACAATAATAATACTTTACACCAACATATAAATAGGGCAAAATACATAATTTAAAATGTAACTTGTATAAAAAGGCGACAGACTTCAGCATTAGGTATCACCTTCGGTCAGCTACGTTAGTGTTCTCCGCAAATGGGAATATTTCCCCACCAGTTCGCTTCTAATTTTAAATGAACAAAGATACAGTAACATGCTGCTCCGTTTGAGGTCTATAAATAGACAAACAAAAATGCGTATTTCCCAGTATTTACACATATAAAATCGTATTTATACATACACCAACATACACCTACCTCAACATAGTGATACTGTCTAGTAATGCCTCTCATAGGTTCACCGCTTTTACTCTTCTCGGTCTATCTATATCTCTCTCTATCTCTTTCACTCTGTAGAGTCGGACAGATTTTTCAGTAGTCGAAAAGATCCCGTCGTAACATTAGACTCCTTACTTCTTATCTGACGTGCCATGATGATTGATTCTTTCATACAGACAGGATGTATTGTGCAGCTGCTCCTTTATGAAATTTGGTTCCACAGAATGTGTTATAACGGTGTCATTATAAGCGCATATCATCTCCATATCTGGGTCAACATCATGTGAGTTTGGATGAACACACGTTCATAACATATCCTATAATGGCTACGTACACCATTAAACCTTTACACAGTTTGGGCAATAGTGTATACACTATAAGACTTATGATTCAAACTCAACCACAATCATATTCACCCTGCTGTGTTAGAACCATTTTAATCACTATATATAAATTGCGTGTAGCAAGATAAATCCTTAGCATAACATGACATTCCCACTTTTGTTATACGATTACCAGAAATACAGTAGCACAACTACATATAACCCAGATGAGAAAATATAGCTCTCATGGAAGTGCCAATCATCGAACTGGCGAATTGAAATGCCACATATATAAAGAATGTTTGAATGTTTGGAATCAGCAGAATAGTTACTATAAAATAAAATCTGCAGAGAATTCTGGACAGCCTATGATAAAGACTTTTAACGAGGTATGATATTTACATATGAAATCGCTTTTTAGCTGATTATCTATAAGACTGACTGATTGTGGAGTACCACGCGCTAGTATTTATACCGGCTGGGTTTATAGTCCAGTACCGTATTTATGTGTTGGATTGCCCATCTGGTTCTCTGGCGCACCTGCTGTCGCCTAACTTACTAGCTGACAGTCAAATTAGTAAAGAAATGTCCAGCAATATTTGCTAAATTGATAAATGTGTTGCCATTCCGTCCTATCATTCTGCATGGTAAATGGACATTTCACGCCTTTTCCGGTCGGAAAGCCTAAGAATGTGTCATATATTGATATATATATATATATAAATATATATAAATTTCTATGCCGATAATAGTGACCCAATAATACCATTACTAACTAACTAATGTCAGAAGTAGGGTTGTCCCATACTGGCGTTTAGTTATGGGTACATTTCAAATCCCTTTCATGCCAAATCCAAGAGAGAAAACTAGGGACAAATGTGTCTCGTAAGCTCATTGAAGAAACAGTTCGTGGATACTGGATCAGTTCCTGAAAACAGCCATTAAGTGGCTCGTTGAAAAGGTAGATGCAGCTGCTGTTGGCACCTCCGGGAGTGAGAAAGGAAAGTTCAGATATTTAGAGTAATTACTTTCCAAGACCACTGCACAGGGTATGTTACCTCCCTGACTTATCCCCTCCTAGGAATATTGATTTTTCCCGCTAATTTCGTTACGTACGGCGAGAATCTGTAGGGGATTCCCCCCCCCCCCCCCATCCTCCCCGGGGTGAGGGGGAATTTTGGCGTTTCCAGGGGGGAATGAAGATTATTTCAAGATCGCGTTAATACAAGAACCGATTACTTGATCTTGCTTTTCCCTTTATACTTTACGGTTATGTACGTCTCACCCTTCTAAAATTCATTTTATAAAGTAAGTAGACCCACAAATCACGTTTTATGTGGACGTCTAGACTTGTTTTAGTATGTGCTTCCATTATTACGTATACTGTGTAGGGGCGGGAGGGGGGACTTTTTAGGTTGGAAATACGAAAGTCTGGCTCTGCAAATCTTGGTGGAGTATTGATGCATGATAAGGCAGACGTGATTGCGGTCTTGTGGAAGCACGTGTACACCTCGGAGGAGCAAATGGATTACCATGGTCTGGCAAGAATGCGACAGCGAGGGGTGACGAGGGGATCTGGCCGATGCTCGACGCTCAGAGGAAAGGCGAGACGGACATATAATCAGATTGCTACTGGTACTATTGGTGTTGGAACTCTTCGCTGGCTTCTGAGGAAGGGGACGGAGCGCTTATGGGAATGCCCCGAATGCTGTGATGTCGGTTCCTAAATCAATCAATCAATCAATACGAAAGGAGGGGAATGACGTTCTGAAAATATTGTGGGGGGGGGGGGGGGGGGGGGGGGCGCACGGGCCAAATGTTTAGGTAGGAAATACGAAAAGGGGGGGGGGGGGGAAATGACGTTCTGAAAATATGGTGTAGGGGGCACGGACCAAAAAGGTTGAGAACCACTGCTGTAGGGGTTCTGGCCGCGGCGGTGACTTACGGGGTATGTGAGCCGGTCACTCAGAAAGCAATGGCAAACTACTGATCGTAATCTTGCCAAGAAATCAACAGTCAGCTGAAAGACGCTGATGTTGACAGCAATGTCCTGTAAAAAACATCTTTAATTTACCGGAGTTTGCAACGGTTAACTTAAATAGTGAGGCCACACTTAAACATTTACATACAGTTAGAAATATGGAACTTGTCACTGTTTTAATTAGATTTTAATGATCTTTGAAAAGAATTATTGTTATGGATAAATCAAACATTTTGTTGAAACGTTAATATGATAGTGATGATTATACTAGTTGAGATTTTGATATGCTGGTGGTAGACGATGAGAAAATGATGTATTATCAAATTGCACGTATGCAATGTGGGAAAAAACTTGTACGTAACATATTGGCACAGGTAACGAAGTCAGCTTATAGGTGGGTATTCATCTTGAGACGCGCTGCACATACAGTTTGCATGATTCACACTGTCGATGTGTCCTTGCATGAGGATCGGCTTCTCCGTTGTGTGGGTGGATTGCTGACTATAAATGGCTCATATGAGATATGAAACGGAACAAAACGAAGTTTCTATATGCCTGCATATCTCAGAACATATATATTCTCATAAATAATATGTACATTAATTTAACTGAGTGTGTATCATCTAAATTTACCTCATTTAGTCTTCCCATCTCTCACCGTCTTTCTTTCTCACTGTATGTTTGAAGGGATAAAGTCGCACATCCCTATCAAACATTAAACGCCTCCACGTCCTCTGTCCTGTGTTGACGAATGGATTGTCCCAAGAGTAGTGTAGTAATGTGGTTATCCAGCGCATTTGTGGAGGTGGAGGTGGCGCACATTCCTTATATAAATCAACCATTTATCGATTTTGTGGCGCAATCTGCAATCTATTTTTAGCTCTTATCGATCCTGATCCACAAAGGGCGATAACTCTTCAGGTTTTTTTTTTTTTAGTAGGTGGTCAGAGGTGGCGTGGTCTAGTGACTCATCATAGGTGGCGTGGTCTAGTGACTCATCAGAGGTGGTCTGGTCTAGTGACTCATCAGAGGTGGCGTGCGTGGTCAAGTAGTGGTCAAGCGAGGAAAATTTTAGTGGAAAGTAATTGTAATGATATGGTGATGATCGTGAGGTGGTAAATTAGTGGTCAAGCAGTGGTCAAGTAGTGGTCAAGTGGTGGTCAAGTGACGAAATTTTAGTGGAAAGTAGTTGTAATGATATGGTGATGATCGTGAGGTGGTAAATTAGTGGTCAAGCAGTGGTCAAGCAGTGGTCAAGTGGTGGTCAAGTGAGGAAAATTTTAGTGGAAAGTAGTTGTAATGATATGGTGATGATCGTGAGGTGGTAAATTAGTGGTCAAGCAGTGGTCAAGCAGTGGTCAAGTGGTGGTCAAGTGAGGAAAATTTTAGTGGAAAGTAGTTGTAATGATATGGTGATGATCGTGAGGTGGTAAATTAGTGGTCAAGCAGTGGTCAAGTGGTGGTCAAGTGAGGAAAATTTTAGTGGAAAGTAGTTGTAATGACATGGTGATGATCGTGAGGTGGTAAATTAGTGGTCAAGCAGTGGTCAAGCAGTGGTCAAGCGAGGAAAATTTTAGTGGAAAGTAGTTGTAATGATATGGTGATGATTAAAGGGTGGTAAATTAGTGGTCAAGCAGTGGTCAAGCAGTGGTCAAGTGGTGGTCAAGTGAGGAAAATATTAGTGGAAAGTAGTTGTAATGATATGGTGATGATTAAAGGGTGGTAAATTAGTGGTCAAGCAGTGGTCAAGTAGTGGTCAAGTGGTCGAGTGACCACTTAAATTGTCGGGGAAAGTAGTTGTAATGATATGGTGATGATTAAAGGGTGGTAAATTAGTGGTCAAGAGGTGGTCAAGCGGTGGTCAAGGGGTGGTCAAGTGGTTAAATGACCCCTTAAATTGTTGGGGAGAGTACGTGTAGTGACGTGTTGATGATCAAGAGGTGGTCAAGTGGTGGTCAGGGTGTGGTCAAGTGGTGGTCAAGATGTGGTCAAGTGGTCGAGTGACCCCTTAAATTGTCAGGGAAAGTGAGTGTAGTAAGTTGGTGATGATCGTGAGGTGGTCAAGTAGTGGTCAAGAGGTGGTCAAGTGGTTAAATGACCCCCCTAAATTGTATGGGAGGGTACAGTTAGTGATGTGATGATGATCAAGAGGTGGTCAAGTAGTGGTCAAGGAGTGGTCAAGGGGTGGTCAAGTGGTCAAGTTACCCCTTAAATTGATGGGAAGAGTACGTGTAGTGACACGAAGATGATCAAAATGTATTCAAGTACTCGTCAAGTGGTGGTCAAGCGGTGGTCAAGTGGTCGAGTGACCACATAAATTGTAGAGGAGAGTAGGTGTGGTGACATGGTGATGATCAAGAGGTGGTCAAGTTGTTAGGTCTAGAGGTTGGGGTGTCTCAGTCATGAAGTATCAAACTGTCTGCTCTGGGAAGGATGTCGCTGATCAGGGCGAGTAGGTTCTAATACGTTTATCGCTATTGTCTATAATTGGCGTGGTTGTATAGTAATAATAGTAGAGTTGTTTCGTAGTAATGTTAGTCATCATTATCAAGGGGCATGTTAGGTGATATTTATAACGGTAGTAGTAGTACCAGTAGTAGCAATACCAACAATAGTACTAATTATCATCATCGTCACGTGTCTTACCAACGGACGTACCACCCACACATTGCGATCTCCAACACCATTGAACAATTCCGGGGTTGACTCACAATACAGAAATCCCCAATTAACGGCATTACCTTCATGTAATGGTGGTACTCATAGTACCAATAGCACCAGTAGTAATAGTCACCAACATCAGCAAGAGACTTATCGCCTGACATTGGTCAGTATGACACTCCATAAACTATGATCTCCGACACCATGGATACAAATAGTAATAATATTGGTAATAGTAGTAGTGGTAGTAGTAGTAGTAGTAGTAGTAGTAGTAGTAGTAGTAGTAGTAGTAGTAGTAGTAGTAGTAGTAGTAGTAGTAGTAGTAGTAGTAGTAGCGGCGGTGGTGGTGGTGGTGGTGGTGGTGGTGGTATAGTAGGAGTAGTAGAATAGCGAGGGTGCTTGTTGTTTCACTAAGTATTTGTATATCGTATGTAGTATAAAGCTAGTTTGTGTTGTATGCCATGTAAGGTGTTACTGAAATATCTGTATTTTATAGTTCTAAGAGGTGATGACGTCATAACCCACCACTCTATCATCTTATTGATAGTGTCTCCAGTGCCACGAAAAAGGCTCATTGTGAGATATCGATCATTTCTCAAAGCGACAGCATCCGGGGTGCATGCCCATTACGAGCAAACATCGATACGCCACTTAAAAGGCAACGACAAGGCAAAATGGCGTCGAATACAGTGTAACGTACAAAACTTATGAGGTCATCGGTTGCCCATTCCATCATGGTCGACAAATAGGCGCTCACTAACTTCACAATAGGCTCACTCAAATAAACATATAGGATGATAAGGCACCGACCCAAATGTGAAAAATGTCGGCCAAATACAGAAATAGTTCGTCCACATGTATGCAAACTAGGAAAATTTGTTAGTCGAACGGGACATATATTGACCAAGTAGGGAAATTTGAGAGCCATAAGTGAAAAAATATAATCCAAAGAGAGGAATATCTCATTCCAACTTATAAAAAGAAGGAAAATTCTCAACCAAATGAGAAAAAGTTAGACCAAGTATAGTAACATCGCAACCAAACTTATGAAAAGTAGGAAACTTTGTTAGCCAAAGCGAAAAAACCTAGGTCAAGTAGGAAAATCTGTTAGCCAAATGTAAAAAATGTCGGCCAAATACAGAAATAGTTCGTCCACATGTATGCAAACTAGGAAAATTTGTTAGTCGAACGGGATATATATTGACCAAGTAGGAAAATTTGATAGCCAAATGTAAAAAAAAAAAATATCACCCAAAAGAGAGGAATATCTCATTCCAACTTATAAAAAGAAGGAAAATTCTCAACCAAATGAGAAAAAGTTAGACCAAGTATAGTAACATCGCAACCAAACTTATGAAAAGTAGGAAACTTTGTTAGCCAAAGCGAAAAAACCTAGGTCAAGTAGGAAAATCTGTTAGCCAAATGTAAAAAATGTCGGCCAAATACAGAAATACCTCGTCCGCACGTATGCAAACAAGGAAAGGTTGTTAGCCAGATAGGAAAAATATTGCCCAAGTAGGAAAATTTGATAGCCAAATGTAAAAAAAAAAATATCACCCAAAAGAGAGGAATATCTCGGCCAGACTTATAAAAAGTAGGAGAACTATGTGCCAAATGGGAAAAAGTTAGGCCAAATACAGAAATATTTCAACCAAACATATAAAAAATAGGAAAATTGATAACCAAATGGGAAATATATTGACCAACTAGGGAAATGTGTTACTCAAAGAGGAAAAATAATGACCAAGTAACGAAATACATCGCTCAAGCTTATGAAAACTACGAAACTTTGTTAGCCAAATGGAAGAAACCTTGGTCAAGTAGGAAAAATCTGTTAACCAATTGTGAAAAATGTCGGCCAAATGCAGAAATAGTTCGGCCACACGTATGCAAACAAGGAAAGGTTGTTAGCCAGATAGGAAAAGTATTAACCAAGTAAGAAAATGTGATACCCAAAGGTGAAAAAATATCAGACAAAGAGAGAAATATCTCATCCAAACTTATAAAAAGAAGGAAAATTCTCAACCAAATGAGAAAAAGTTAGACCAAATATAGTAACATCTCAACCAAACTTATGAAAAGTAGGAAACTTTGTTAGCCAACGAGAATAAAAACCTTGTTCAAGTAGGAAAATCTGTTAGCCGAATGTAAAAAATGTCGGCCAAATACAGAAATACCTCGTCCACATGTATGCAAACTAGGAAAAGTTGTTAGCCAGATAGTAAAAATATTGCCCAAGTAGGAAAATTTGATAGCCAAATGTAAAAAAAAAAATATCACCCAAAGAGAGGAATATCTCGGCCAGACTTATAAAAAGTAGGAGAACTATGTGCCAAATGGGAAAAAGTTAGGCCAAATACAGAAATATTTCAACCAAACATATAAAAAATAGGAAAATTGATAACCAAACGGGAAATATATTGACCAACTAGGGAAATGTGTTACTCAAAGAGGAAAAATAATGACCAACTAACGAAATACATAGCTCAAACTTATGAAAACTACGAAACTTTGTTAGCCAAATGGAAGAAACCTTGGTCAAGTAGGAAAAATCTGTTAACCAATTGTGAAAAATGTCGGCCAAATGCAGAAATAGTTCGGCCACACGTATGCAAACAAGGAAAGGTTGTTAGCCAGATAGGAAAAGTATTAACCAAGTAAGAAAATGTGATAGCCAAAGGTGAAAAAATATCAGACAAAGAGAGAAATATCTCATCCAAACTTATAAAAAGAAGGAAAATTCTCAACCAAATGAGAAAAAGTTAGACCAAATATAGTAACATCTCAACCAAACTTATGAAAAGTAGGAAACTTTGTTAGCCAACGAGAATAAAAACCTAGGTCAAGTAGGAAAATCTGTTAGCCAAATGTAAAAAATGTCGGCCAAATACAGAAATACCTCGTCCGCACTTATTAAAATTAGGAAAAATTTGTTAGCCAAATAGTAAAAATATTGCCCAAGTAGGAAAATTTGATAGCCAAATGTAAAAAAATATCACCCAAATAGAGGAATATCTCGGCCAGAGTTATAAAAAGTAGGAGAACTATTTGCCAAATGGGAAAAAGTTAGGCCAAATACAGAAATATCTCAAACAAACATATAAAAAAATAGGAAAATTGATAACCAAACGGGAACTATATTGACCAACTAGGGACATGTATTACTCAAAGAGGAAAAATAATGACCAAGTAACGAAATACATCGCTCAAACTTATGAAAACTAGGAAACTTTGTTAGCCAAAGTGAAAAAAAAAAACCTTGGTCAAGTAGGAAAATCTGTTAGCCAAATGTGAAAAATGTCGGACAAATGCAGAAATAGTTCGGTCACACAAATGAAACTAGGAAAAGTTGTTAGCCAGATAGGAAAAGTATTGGCCAAGTAGGAAAATTTGAAAGCCAAATGTGAAAAAAGATCACCCAAAGAGAGAAATATTGCGAACAATGTCGGCCAAATACAGAAATTTCTCAACAAAACTCATGAAAAGTAGGAACAACTTGTTACCCAAATAGAAAAAATATTGGTCAAGTAAAGAAATAGCGTGGTCAAACCTATAAAAACATACCAACATTTGTTAACACAACTTGGCCACTTGTTCTTACAAACTTGCTCGCTGGCTCAAACAATCTGTCCTCTTGCTATTACAATCGGTCGACCTATCCTATCAACTCACACACTTACCATAACAACTGTCCCTTTTCCCCAACAACGTGTCCACCGACTCTCTCATATTATCGACTCGCCCTATCAACTTACCCACTGACTCTAACAACTTCCCCACAGGGGCTCACAAAATTTCCACTTGTTATTACAAATTGTCGACAGTCTCGCCCAAATTACCACTTACTCTTACAAACTGTCCCAACTGCCCGCACAAAGGTGTCCACTTGTGATTTCACGGCCTCCTCATCACATAGATAAGTAGCCCTTATAAAATACAAATGTATCCCACAAGTCATACAGAAGTGTCCCCCATATTGTCATAAAAAAAAAATATTTGTGTGTGTAGGTAAGTTCATGTCTTTGGCAGTTCATATTTTGTAAATTCATTTCTTCAGCATAAGATTTGTGTAAGTTCACACCCTCAGCATAAATTTTATGGTGTAAGTTCATGTCTTCGACAGTTCATGTTTTGCTAAGGCCTAGTTTTAGTGAAAAGGCAGAAGTCTATTGGTTAGAATTTCAACCTGAGTGGTCAAATACTAACACTGCCTGTGGACAGCTATTCTTACCCATGCGCTAAAGTTGAGAAAATGAACTTCCGTTGAATGGAAGCTACCGCAGACTTGACTTATTAAACCCCTCTGGAAGAAGTAGAGGCAGCTTAACCAGGAAAAGATCGAATTAGTTATCCCCCTTAGTCTGGGAATTATGAAAATATATGCTCACACAAGCGATATTACTCATGACGTCATATAAACAAAAATATAAACGATAACAAATGAGGCAGAGCCACAATTGTTATCCTTTATATTTTTGTTTATATGACGTCATGAGTAATATCGCTTGTGTGAGCATATATTTTCATAATTCCCAGACTAAGGGGGATAACTAATTCGATCTTTTCCTGGTTAAGCTGCCTCTACTTCTTCCAGAGGGGTTTAATAAGTCAAGTCTGCGGTAGCTTCCATTCAACGGAAGTTCATTTTCTCAACTTTAGCGCATGGGTAAGAATAGCTGTCCACAGGCAGTGTTAGTATTTGACCACTCAGGTTGAAATTCTAACCAATAGACTTCTGCCTTTTCACTAAAACTAGGCCTTAGCAAAACATGAACTGTCGAAGACATGAACTTACACAATAAAATTTATGCTGAGGGTGTGAACTTACACAAATCTTATGCTGAAGAAATGAATTTACAAAATATGAACTGCCAAAGACATGAACTTACCTACACACACAAATATTTTTTTTTTTATGACAATATGGGGGACACTTCTGTATGACTTGTGGGATACATTTGTATTTTATAAGGGCTACTTATCTATGTGATGAGGAGGCCGTGAAATCACAAGTGGACACCTTTGTGCGGGCAGTTGGGACAGTTTGTAAGAGTAAGTGGTAATTTGGGCGAGACTGTCGACAATTTGTAATAACAAGTGGAAATTTTGTGAGCCCCTGTGGGGAAGTTGTTAGAGTCAGTGGGTAAGTTGATAGGGCGAGTCGATAATATGAGAGAGTCGGTGGACACGTTGTTGGGGAAAAGGGACAGTTGTTATGGTAAGTGTGTGAGTTGATAGGATAGGTCGACCGATTGTAATAGCAAGAGGACAGATTGTTTGAGCCAGCGAGCAAGTTTGTAAGAACAAGTGGCCAAGTTGTGTTAACAAATGTTGGTATGTTTTTATAGGTTTGACCACGCTATTTCTTTACTTGACCAATATTTTTTCTATTTGGGTAACAAGTTGTTCCTACTTTTCATGAGTTTTGTTGAGAAATTTCTGTATTTGGCCGACATTGTTCGCAATATTTCTCTCTTTGGGTGATCTTTTTTCACATTTGGCTTTCAAATTTTCCTACTTGGCCAATACTTTTCCTATCTGGCTAACAACTTTTCCTAGTTTGCATATGTGTGACCGAACTATTTCTGCATTTGTCCGACATTTTTCACATTTGGCTAACAGATTTTCCTACTTGACCAAGGTTTTTTTTTTTCACTTTGGCTAACAAAGTTTCCTAGTTTTCATAAGTTTGAGCGATGTATTTCGTTACTTGGTCATTATTTTTCCTCTTTGAGTAATACATGTCCCTAGTTGGTCAATATAGTTCCCGTTTGGTTATCAATTTTCCTATTTTTTTATATGTTTGTTTGAGATATTTCTGTATTTGGCCTAACTTTTTCCCATTTGGCAAATAGTTCTCCTACTTTTTATAACTCTGGCCGAGATATTCCTCTATTTGGGTGATATTTTTTTTACATTTGGCTATCAAATTTTCCTACTTGGGCAATATTTTTACTATTTGGCTAACAAATTTTTCCTAATTTTAATAAGTGCGGACGAGGTATTTCTGTATTTGGCCGACATTTTTTACATTTGGCTAACAGATTTTCCTACTTGACCTAGGTTTTTATTCTCGTTGGCTAACAAAGTTTCCTACTTTTCATAAGTTTGGTTGAGATGTTACTATATTTGGTCTAACTTTTTCTCATTTGGTTGAGAATTTTCCTTCTTTTTATAAGTTTGGATGAGATATTTCTCTCTTTGTCTGATATTTTTTCACCTTTGGCTATCACATTTTCTTACTTGGTTAATACTTTTCCTATCTGGCTAACAACCTTTCCTTGTTTGCATACGTGTGGCCGAACTATTTCTGCATTTGGCCGACATTTTTCACAATTGGTTAACAGATTTTTCCTACTTGACCAAGGTTTCTTCCATTTGGCTAACAAAGTTTCGTAGTTTTCATAAGTTTGAGCGATGTATTTCGTTAGTTGGTCATTATTTTTCCTCTTTGAGTAACACATTTCCCTAGTTGGTCAATATATTTCCCGTTTGGTTATCAATTTTCCTATTTTTTATATGTTTGGTTGAAATATTTCTGTATTTGGCCTAACTTTTTCCCATTTGGCACATAGTTCTCCTACTTTTTATAAGTCTGGCCGAGATATTCCTCTCTTTGGGTGATATTTTTTTTTTTTACATTTGGCTATCAAATTTTCCTACTTGGGCAATATTTTTACTATCTGGCTAACAACTTTTCCTTGTTTGCATACGTGCGGACGAGGTATTTCTGTATTTGGCCGACATTTTTTACATTTGGCTAACAGATTTTCCTACTTGAACAAGGTTTTTATTCTCGTTGGCTAACAAAGTTTCCTACTTTTCATAAGTTTGGTTGAGATGTTACTATATTTGGTCTAACTTTTTCTCATTTGGTTGAGAATTTTCCTTCTTTTTATAAGTTTGGATGAGATATTTCTCTCTTTGTCTGATATTTTTTCACCTTTGGGTATCACATTTTCTTACTTGGTTAATACTTTTCCTATCTGGCTAACAACCTTTCCTTGTTTGCATACGTGTGGCCGAACTATTTCTGCATTTGGCCGACATTTTTCACAATTGGTTAACAGATTTTTCCTACTTGACCAAGGTTTCTTCCATTTGGCTAACAAAGTTTCGTAGTTTTCATAAGCTTGAGCGATGTATTTCGTTACTTGGTCATTATTTTTCCTCTTTGAGTAACACATTTCCCTAGTTGGTCAATATATTTCCCATTTGGTTATCAATTTTCCTATTTTTTATATGTTTGGTTGAAATATTTCTGTATTTGGCCTAACTTTTTCCCATTTGGCACATAGTTCTCCTACTTTTTATAAGTCTGGCCGAGATATTCCTCTCTTTGGGTGATATTTTTTTTTTTTACATTTGGCTATCAAATTTTCCTACTTGGGCAATATTTTTCCTATCTGGCTAACAACCTTTCCTTGTTTGCATACGTGCGGACGAGGTATTTCTGTATTTGGCCGACATTTTTTACATTTGGCTAACAGATTTTCCTACTTGACCTAGGTTTTTTTCGCTTTGGCTAACAAAGTTTCCTACTTTTCATAAGTTTGGTTGCGATGTTACTATACTTGGTCTAACTTTTTCTCATTTGGTTGAGAATTTTCCTTCTTTTTATAAGTTGGAATGAGATATTCCTCTCTTTGGATTATATTTTTTTCACTTATGGCTCTCAAATTTCCCTACTTGGTCAATATATATCCCGTTCGACTAACAAATTTTCCTAGTTTGCATACATGTGGACGAACTATTTCTGTATTTGGCCGACATTTTTTACATTTGGCTAACAGATTTTCCTACTTGACCTAGGTTTTTTCGCTTTGGCTAACAAAGTTTCCTACTTTTCATAAGTTTGGTTGCGTGGTTACTATACTTGGTCTAACTTTTTCTCATTTGGTTGAGAATTTTCCTTCTTTTTATAAGTTGGAATGAGATATTCCTCTCTTTGGATTATATTTTTTCACTTATGGCTCTCAAATTTCCCTACTTGGTCAATATATGTCCCGTTCGACTAACAAATTTTCCTAGTTTGCATACATGTGGACGAACTATTTCTGTATTTGGCCGACATTTTTCACATTTGGGTCGGTGCCTTATCATCCTATATGTTTATTTGAGTGAGCCTATTGTGAAGTTAGTGAGCGCCTATTTGTCGACCATGATGGAATGGACAACCGATGACCTCATAAGTTTTGTACGTTACACTGTATTCGACGCCATTTTGCCTTGTCGTTGCCTTTTAAGTGGCGTATCGATGTTTGCTCGTAATGGGCATGCACCCCGGATGCTGTCGCTTTGAGAAATGATCGATATCTCACAATGAGCCTTTTTCGTGGCACTGGAGACACTATCAATAAGATGATAGAGTGGTGGGTTATGACGTCATCACCTCTTAGAACTATAAAATACAGATATTTCAGTAACACCTTACATGGCATACAACACAAACTAGCTTTATACTACATACGATATACAAATACTTAGTGAAACAACAAGCACCCTCGCTATTCTACTACTCCTACTATACCACCACCACCACCACCACCACCGCCGCTACTACTACTACTACTACTACTACTACTACTACTACTACTACTACTACTACTACTACTACTACTACTACTACTACTACCACTACTACTATTACCAATATTATTACTATTTGTATCCATGGTGTCGGAGATCATAGTTTATGGAGTGTCATACTGACCAATGTCAGGCGATAAGTCTCTTGCTGATGTTGGTGACTATTACTACTGGTGCTATTGGTACTATGAGTACCACCATTACATGAAGGTAATGCCGTTAATTGGGGATTTCTGTATTGTGAGTCAACCCCGGAATTGTTCAATGGTGTTGGAGATCGCAATGTGTGGGTGGTACGTCCGTTGGTAAGACACGTGACGATGATGATAATTAGTACTATTGTTGGTATTGCTACTACTGGTACTACTACTACCGTTATAAATATCACCTAACATGCCCCTTGATAATGATGACTAACATTACTACGAAACAACTCTACTATTATTACTATACAACCACGCCAATTATAGACAATAGCGATAAACGTATTAGAACCTACTCGCCCTGATCAGCGACATCCTTCCCAGAGCAGACAGTTTGATACTTCATGACTGAGACACCCCAACCTCTAGACCTAACAACTTGACCACCTCTTGATCATCACCATGTCACCACACCTACTCTCCTCTACAATTTATGTGGTCACTCGACCACTTGACCACCGCTTGACCACCACTTGACGAGTACTTGACTACATTTTGATCATCTTCGTGTCACTACACGTACTCTTCCCATCAATTTAAGGGGTAACTTGACCACTTGACCACCCCTTGACCACTCCTTGACCACTACTTGACCACCTCTTGATCATCACCACATCACTAACTGTACCCTCCCATACAATTTAGGGGGTCATTTAACCACTTGACCACCCCTTGACCACCTCTTGACCACTACTTGACCACCTCACGATCATCACCAACTTACTACACTCACTTTCCCTGACAATTTAAGGGGTCACTCGACCACTTGACCACTACTTGACCACTGCTTGACCACTAATTTACCACCCTTTAATCATCACCATATCATTACAACTACTTTCCACTAAAATTTTCCTCACTTGACCACCACTTGACCACTGCTTGACCACTAATTTACCACCCTTTAATCATCACCATATCATTACAACTACTTTCCACTAAAATTTTCCTCACTTGACCACCACTTGACCACTGCTTGACCACCTCTTGACCACTAATTTACCACCCTTTAATCATCACCATATCATTACAACTACTTTCCACTAAAATTTTACCCACTTGACCACTGCTTGACCACCGCTTGACCACCTCTTGACCACTGCTTGACCACCTCATGATCATCACCATATCATTACAACTACTTTCCACTAAAATTTTCCTCACTTGACCACCACTTGACCACTGCTTGACCACTGCTTGACCACTAATTTACCACCCTTTAATCATCACCATATCATTACAACTACTTTCCACTAAAATTTTCCTCACTTGACCACCACTTGACCACTGCTTGACCACTGCTTGACCACTAATTTACCACCTCACGATCATCACCATATCATTACAACTACTTTCCACTAAAATTTCGTCACTTGACCACCACTTGACCACTACTTGACCACTTGACCACTGCTTGACCACGTCATCGCACACTTTAACCACCACCACATCACTACACGTACTTTCCCCTTTAATTTAAGTGGTTACTCCACCACATGA
>JACEFZ010004651.1:85000-205000 GCA_014155875.1 Cepaea nemoralis
CCAATCACTCATCTTTCTTTCATCAACAGTGCATAGGAAAAAAACATTGTCACATGAATTTTGTAAACATAAACAATGCATATTACTATGTTATGAGACACATCCACCACCCACCCACACATCCCCCATTCACTCCAACTCCCCCACCCAACCACACACATAACCCACACACACATACATTCCCCCACCCATCCACCACATCCCTACACCTACACATCTCCCCACCCACACACACCTCTCACCCACCACACATCCCATCCACCCACACCCCAAGCACACATACATTCCCCAACCCACACATCCCCCACCCACACACATCCACCCACCTACACACATCTCCCCACCCACTCACATATCCTCTACCCGTCCCATTACCCACCAACAATCACTCACCCACATATCCTCCTCCACCCACACACCTCCAACCACCCAGCCAAACACACATTCCTCAGCCACACATCCCCCACGCACACACACATCTCCCCGTCAACTCACATATCCCGCACCTACCCACACACAAATTCCGCACCCACCCACATAATCTCCCATCTCCCCCAGCCCACTCACAGATCCCGAGCCCACCCCTACAAACATCCCCCACCATCTCCTAACCTACACACACTCACCCACCCACATATCCTCTACCCACCCACACATCCTCTACCCACCCATCCCCCAACCAAACATCCCTTAACCACACACCCTTACTCATATACAATCACCCACCCACACATCCTCTACCCAACCACACATCCTCCACCCACCCATCCCCAGCCACACATCCCTTAACCACACACCCCTACCCATATACACACACATCCCCACCAACGCACAATCTCCCCACCCATACACACATCCCTCACACACATCCCCACCCACCAACACATCCCCCATTCACAAACACACACCTCCCATCCACACACACACAACCCACACACATATCCCCATACCATACACTCATCCCCTCACACATCCTAGACACACGTACTTATCCCTCAACCACTAACACCCACACATCCCTCACCCACTCATCAAAACATACATCTCCTATCTACCCACCCACACTCACACACCCCAACCACCCATCTAAACACACATCCCCCACCCTCACACACATCCTTCACCCACCCGCACACCCAACCACACCTCACCCTCCCACACTCACATCCGTTATCCACTCCCAGCTTCCCTCCCACACAACACCACACCCACACACATCCCAAAGACACATCCCTCACCCACACACACATCTCCTCACACATCTCCTACCCATCCACACATCCACAACCACAAATAACCTTCCTACCCACACATACATCCTCCATCCAGCCACACACACCCCCACCCAGCCAGACATATCCCCCACCCACACACACATCCCCAAATCCATCACCCACACCCATCACGCACCCCTCCCCCAACCCACACACATCCCCCACACACATTCACCCACACATCTCTCACCCACACACACACTCCCCACCCATCCACCCAAACATCCCACACCCATACACATCCCTCACCCACACACACATCCCCAAACCCACAACCACCCCCACCTGCACACATCTCCCACCCAACCCACCACATCTCCCACCCACACATATATCCCCCACCCATCCCATAACCCACCATCAATCATCCACCACATATCCTCCTCCACCCACTCACCCACTGCTATCTTGCAAAACACACATCCCCACCCACACACACATCTCCCCGCCAACCCATACATCCCGCACGTACCCACACACAAATCCCCCACCCACCCACACAATCCCACCCCGCCCACCCACACATCCTGAACCCACCCACACACATCACGAATCCACCCACACACACATCCCCCCATCCCCCAACCTACTATTATGATCAAACTCCCACACTTTACACACACATACAGTGACGATTGTCGTGAGCATTGTCGCAAAATTGTAAAGAAAATGGAGAAAAATTGTACATATACATTTTGTAACTTAAAAATTAGTGATGCAATTCAACTCTCTCTCTCTCTCTCTCTCTCTCTCTCTCTCTCTCTCTCTCTCTCTCTCTCTCTCTCTCTCTCTCTCTCTCTCTCTCTCTCTCTCTCTCTCTCTCTCTCTCTCTCTCTCTCTCTCCCACTCACTAACGCTCTCGCTCACATTACAGTAATGTTATATTATACATGATAAAATCAAGTGTCATACATACAAAATGATAATGTGAAAGATGAAAATACACAAAAAATATGGAATGGCATATTACAGGACATGCGTGCACTCAACTCTCTCTCTCTCTCTCTCTCTCTCTCTCTCTCTCTCTCTCTCTCTCTCTCTCTCTCCCCCTCTCTCTCTCTCTCTATTACACAGGCACACACTCACCAGTCATACTCTCTCTCTCTCTCTCTCTCTCTCTCTCTCTCTTTAACTCATACTCCCTAATTCTCTCACCCACTCTGCAGTGATGTACATGTGTTCATGTTATAAATTATAACATCAATTGGCATTCAAAATGGTAATATGAACATGAGAATACATAAGATATATGGAATAGCATGTTACATCATATGCGTGCGCTTAAATATCTCTCTCTCTCTCTCTCCTCTCTCGTCTCTCTCTCTCTCTCTCTCTCTCTCTCTCTCTCTCTTCTCACCAACACACACCCATAGACACTCACAAACAATGCGCGCACACATACACACACATTAACAGATCAATTCTTCCACTGTCTCTCTCTCGTTCGCTCACTCTCTCTCCCTCTCTCTCTCTCTCTCTCTCTCTCTCTCTCTCTCTCTCTCTCACTCACTCGCAATCACTATTTCACCCATTTAAGTCACTCTCTCCATCTTTCATTTACTCAATATCACACTCTCTTTCACTCTCACTCACACACAGACAAACACACACCCTCTCGCTATCAAATACACACTCCCTCGCATACACACGAAAGCATATACACATACACACACGAGCATACACACAATATACACACGCAAATACACACATATCCCCACGCACACATACACACATCACACCCTATATACACATACTTACACACACACACACACCCAAATACACACTCCTCGCATACACTGCATGCATGCACACATACACACAAACATGCACATACATATACACACACACACATATATATATATATATATATATATATATATATATATATATATATATATATACGCACATACACACTATACACACGCACATACATATAAACACACGCACACATGTACTGCACACATAAACAACATATAAACATACTTACACACACAAGCACACATACAAGCACACATTTACACACACTTACACATACACACCCACACGCACATTCAGACGTGCACACACATACACCACATACACACACATAAACACACGCATACACACATATGGACACACGTACACACCAACCCATCCATCCACACACTTACTCACACATACACGCTGCCTCACATAATCTCACCCTCTCACTCACTCATTTACTCTCTAAACCACACTAACTCACTCTCTTACTAGCACAGACAAGTACACAGACACACACACATTCACCCACTCTCTTTCTCACCCTTCAATCACCTGCACAGCCCACACCTCCCCACCTCTCACACATCTCCCCTCCCACACAAAACTCCACCCATAAACACATTCCCCCCACAACACACATCCCCCACATACCTTCCCCATACACAGCCGCACCCACACATCTCCCCACCCACTCACACATCCTCCACCTACGAACATCCTCTCCACCCACACATACCATCCTCCACCCACTCACATTTACCCAATCCACACTCACACACTCCCACCCACACAGACATATCCCATTCACAGACACCCCACACTCATCCCCCACACCCATTACACACCCATCCCCCAACCCGCATAATCTCCTACACACCCATTCACCCACCCAAACACACTCCCTACCCACACCCCCTCCCAACCCACCAACACCCACATACTTCCAGCTATCCTCTCAAATACCCCCCCCCCCCAAACACACACACATCCCTCACACACATACATCCACCACCGACTACACATCCCTTCACACATCCACACATCACCCATTAAAACATACACATCCCCCACACACAACCCCTCCACACATACATTCCCAACACACACACATATCCCTCACATACACACCCATACACACATCCTCACATCTAGACAAATACATGATGCCTCACATGATCACTGAAACTAATAAGAACAAACTCCCACACTTTATACACAATTAAGACACTACGATGGGTAGCATTGTGATGTTCTGTTGTGATAATTTGGTGTGTCCAGTGTGTGCCGCGTGGTTACACACCCGCTTCACACGCGTGATCCGGGACTGTTTCCGGATCCGGTCAGGGATATGCACTACTGACGAGCTCAAATGAGGGCGAAACTCGAGTATAGTGCTTCCATGTTGACGTGGATAGGCCTTAGGTTCATATCAGAATGCCAGTAGTGGGTTGTGCTCAATATTTAAATTTCAAATCCCGAAACAACCACATAATCAATTAAGACACTGACGATTGACGTGAGAATTCCCGCAATTGCAAGAAGTGGAGACAAAAATGTACATATACATTATGTAGAGTAAAATTTAGTGATGCAATTCAACTCTCTCTTTTTACTCTCTCTCTCTCTCTTGGGTGTCAGAGAGAGGGAGAGAGTGTGTGCGCACGTGCCTGCGTGTGTGTGGAAAGAGTGATTGAGCGAGAAATGGTGGGGGAATGTGTCAGTGCATGCATTCGTACGTGTATGTGTGAGAGTGAGTGAGGGAGTGTGTGCGTGCGTGCATGCGTTCATGTGCATGTGTATGTGTATGTGTGAGAGAGTGTGGTTGAGAGAGTGAGTGTGTGTGTGTGTGTGAAGGATTGTGTGTTAGAGAGTGAGACAGTGGGAGAGTTGATGTGTTAGTGTGTGTGTGTGTGAGCGCGCGCATGCGTGTGAGTGTGTGTATATGAAAGAATACAGAGAGAGAGAGAGAGAGAGAGAGAGAGAGAGAGAGAGAGAGAGAGAGAGAGAGAGAGAGAGAGAGAGAGAGAGAGCTGAGCAGATGCATGTCGTGTAACACGCATGTTATGTAACACGCGAATCCATATGTTTGTGTATTCTCATCTGTCATATTATCAGTTAAATACCATTTGATTTTATCATGCATAATATAAACTCATGTTCATTACTGTAGTTTGAGTGAGAGAGTCAGTGAGTGTGAATGAGAGACAGAACGAGTGAGCGTGAGAGTGAATGAGTGAGCGGGAGAGTGAATGAGTGAGCGGGAGAGTGAATGAGTGAGCGGGAGAGTGAATGAGTGAGCGGGAGAGTGAATGAGTGAGAGTGAATGAGTGAGCGGGAGAGTGAATGAGCTGGAGAGTGAATGCGTGAGAGTGAATGAATGAGCGGAAGAGTGAATGTGTGAGCGTGAGAGTGAATGTGTGTGTGTGTGTGTGTGTGTGTGTGAGAGAGAGAGAGAGAGAGAGAGAGAGAGAGGAGAGAGAGAGAGAGAGAGAGAGAGAGCATCACTATTTTTACGTCACATACATTTTATGTACACATTTTTCTCCATGTTTAACATTTTTATGAGACTGCTCATGACAAGTGTCAGTGTATGTGTGTGAGTAAAGTGTGGGAGTTTGTTCATACTAGTTTCAATACTAACGTGAGACATTTTGTATGTGTCTAGATGTGAGGAAGTGTGAGTGTATGTGGAGGATGTGTGTGAGTGTGGGGATATGTGTGGGTGGGGGGTGTGTGGGTGGGGGTATGCGTTTGGATGGGTTGGGGTGTGTGGGTTTTGGTGGGTAGTGGTATTTGTGGGTGTTGGTGGGATGTGTGGATGGATGTGTGGGGGTGAAAGTAGGGGTGTTGGAATGGGTGTGGGGGATGTGTGTATGGGTGGAGGATATGTGTATGGGACGGATGCGGGGGATGTGTGTTTATGTGGGTGGAGATGTGTGGATGGTTTGAGGAAGTATGTGTGGGAGGCGGGGTTGTGTGGGTAGGGGATTGTGTTGGGTGGATTTGGGATGGAAGGGAGGGTGGGGAGAAGTGTATGGTGTGTGGGTTTGAGATATGTGTGCGGTGTGTTGGTGGGGGATGTGTGAATGATGTGTGGGTGGAGGGTATGTTTGTGGTGGTATGGGTGGAGGATAGTGTGTGGTGTGGGGGATGTGTGTGATGGGTGCGGGGAATGTGCGTATGGGTGGGGTATATGTGTGGGTGAGTAGGGGATTGTGGTGGTTGGGGGAAGTATGTGGGGGTGTGTGGGTGGGAGATGTGTGTGTGTGGATGGGGAATGTGTGGGTGGGGGTGTGTGAGTGGCTTAGGGATGTGTAGGTGGGTGAGGGAGTTGTATGTGTCGGGGTGGGATGTGTGAGTGGGTGGAGGATGTGTGTGGGTAGGGGTATTGTGATCGAGAGATGTTTGGTTGGGGGTGGGTGGGTGGGGGTGTGTGGGTGCGTAGTGGAGGATGTATGCGTGAGTGAGTGTGTGTTGGTGGACGGGTAGGGAATGCGTGTGTGGGTGGGGAGAGGTGTGTGGTGTGTTGGTTGGGGATATTGTGTGGGTGAGGTATGTGTGTGTGGGTGGGGGATTTTTGTGGTGTGTGAGTGGGGGTATGTGGGGTGGATGGGTAAGGGTATCTGTGTGGGTGTGGGTGGGAATATTGTGTGGTATCTGGGTGGGGGATATGTGTGTGGTGTGTAAGTGGGGATGTGTTGGTGAGGGATATGTGTGTGTGTGGTGCGTGGGTTGGGAATAGTGCGTGGTAGGGGGTGTATGTGATGTGCGGGTGGGGGATTGTGTGGTGGGGGATTAGGTTATGGCATGTGTGGGTGGGTGGAAGTTGTATGTGTGGGTGGTGGGGTGTGTGTGAGTGGATTGGGGATGTATGGGTGGTTAGGGAGATGTGTGTGTGTGGGGGGGGGGGGGTAGGGACATGTCAGTTGGTGGGGATGTGTGTGTATGGTTTGGGGATGTGTTAGTGGATGTGCGATGTGTGGGTTGGTGGGGGATTGTGTGCATGGGTGGGGAATATGTTGTCGATGGAGATGTGGCTGGGGGATGGGTGGTTTGAGGTGTGGGTGGGGAGAGGATGTGTGGGTTAGGATGTGTATGTGGATGGGCGTGGGATGTGTGGGTTGGTGGGGGAATGTTTGTGGGTGGCGAGTGTGTTTTGGTTGGGGGATCAGGTGAGGGCAGTGTGTGTGGGTGGGGGATGTGCGGGAGGGGGATGGGTCGGTTGGTGGGGTATGTATGTGTCCCTTGGTGTGCGTGTGTGTGGGTAGGTGGGGGTGTGTATGTGTCCCTTGGTGCGCGTGTGTGTGGGTAGGTGGGGGTGTTGTGTGGGTGGGGTGATGTATGGGTAGGTGGGAGATGGGCCTCATAACATGGTAATTAGCCTTGTTTATGTTTACAACATTCATTTCACAATGTTTATTTTTCTTCCTATGTAAATGTATAATGCTCTTGATGAACGAAAGACGAGTGATTGGAAGGGCCGAATGTAAGACGGGCCTGCGCGCCCAATTTGTGACCCTAAATAAAGTTGATTTGATTTGATTTGATTTGATTCTCTCTCTCTCTCTCTCTCTCTCTCTCTCTCTCTCTCTCTCTCTCTCTCTCTCTCTCTCTCTCTCTCTCTCTCTCACTCCACTCACTAACTCTCTCACTCACATCACAGTAATGTTATATTATACATGATAAAAATCAAGTGGCATACAAAATGATAAGATGAGAATAATCCAAAAAAAAAAAAAGAAACAAACAAAAATATGGAATGGCATGTTACAGGACAATCAAGTGGCATACAAACGATACCTCGTAATATGAAAATGAGAATACATAAAAAATATGGAATAGCATGCTACATGACATTCGTGGGCTCAACTCTCTCTCTCTCTCTCTCTCTCTCTCTCTCTCTCTCTCTCTCTCTCTCTCTCTCTCTCTCTCTCTCTCTACATACACACACTCTCACACTCATTCACTCTCTCTCTCTCTCACTCACACTCACTAACTCTCTCACTTACTTTACAGTAATTTACATGAATTCATTTTATGCATGTTAAAATCAAGTGCATCAAAATGATAATATGAAAAAAATGAGAATACACAAAACATATGGAACAGCATGTTAGATGACATGCGTGCGCTCAACTCTCTCTCTCTCTCTCTCTCTCTCTCTCTCTCTCTCTCTCTCTCTCTCTCTCTCTCATAATCTCTCTCTCACATACATGTACATACACACACCCACACACATCATACCCACGCACATACACACACCTACACACATCCATATACTTACTCACACGTACTCACATAACACCCGAATATACACTCCCTCGCATACACTGCATGCATGCACACTTACACACACAAAGATATACAATACATACACGAGCACACACACACACACACACACTCATCCATACACACATATACACACGCACATGCATATAAACGCATATAAACACATGAACGCACACCTTAACACACGTACAGACATACACACAGAGGCACACACAGATACACACATGTACACACACATATACACCCATACACACATCCAGACATGCACACACATACATCACACTTTCTCATGCACTCTCTCATTCACCCACGCTCTCTCTTTTACACACTCACTCGCTCTCACACTCACTCATTCGCGCACATACACGCATACCCACAAATTCTCTCTCACTCACTCACGCTCCCTTACTCACTCATTTACTCGCTGACTCTCTAACTCACACTCACTAACTTTCACACTCTATCCCACAGACAGGCAGACAACAACACACCCACTCTCTCAGATTCACTCATTCTCTAACTAAATCTCTCACACATATGTCCACACACACTCACTCACTTTTACACTCACTCAGGCACACGCGCATGCATACTCTCTCACTCTCACTCATACTAATTCTTCCACTCACACTCTTTCTCACTCACTCTCTCACCCACTGTCTCGCTCACACACATACAGTGAAGAATGATAGTGGAAAAATGATACTAGTAGGTGACTTATGGAGGCATATAGTCGGTATGAAGTAAGTATTGAAAGAGTTTTCGGTTGAATGTGTAGGGACTCATTGGTGTTTTCAGTTCTGGTGGAAGGCTATTCCACAAGTGAGCACCAGAATATGCGAAACAAGTTTTGTATAAGTCCAATCTAGGCTTAGGAAGCTGTAATAAATTTAAGCGCTTACTGTTCATTGCATTAGATTGAATTAACGGTAGAAGATACTCTGGGGTATTTTCAGATATAATTTTATTCACTAATTTGGCTTTGTTAAAAAGGAAGCGCTTTTGAAGTGGTAGAAGTCTTAGATGGCTGTATAATTTATTACTTTCAACGTGCTTTATGCTAGAAACTAGACGTATAGCGCGGTTTTGAAGCGAACACAATCGTTTCATATTAGATTTAGGGCAACCATCCCAGACTGTGGAACAATAATCGAGAGGTGATTGGATATAGGATGCATAGAATATTTTTCGTGTGCTTTCATCCAAAAAGTGCTGAATTTTAGCAAGTTGGTAAACTTTTTGTGCTATTCTCTTGGTAAGGACGTGAACATGAGGGCTCCAGTTTAAATGTCTGTCAATTAAAAGACCTAATGTTTTATGTTCATTTACATTAATTATAGGTAACGTGTCCACGTGGAGCTCGAGCGGTGTCCCAGTTATGGCTAGGGTCTGTAGTTTTTGTCTGGTCGTTATTAGCATGGATTTGGTTTTGTCGATGTTAATTAACATGCGATTTTCATTGCTCCATCTACTAAGGTTGTCAAGTTCGTTTTGTAAAGAGCTCTCTAAGTCACAAAGGCTCTCTTGACTTGTGTAAATAGTGCAGTCGTCCGCAAATAGGTCACACGAAGTATTGAGGTATAAAGGAAGATCGTTAATATACACTGCAAAAAGCAGCGGACCTAGTATTGAGCCCTGAGGCACACCAAAATTAAGTTGTGTGGGTCTTGATAGACAGTTATTGAAGGACACTACTTGTTGTCTGTCAGATAAAAATGACGTAATTAGGTTCACCATATTGGTGCTAGTCTTCATGTGTTTTAATTTTCTAATTAAAATATCATGATCTACCATATCAAAGGCTTTTTTAAAGTCTACAAATACTGCTCCACAAATGTTGCCATTGTTGATACAAAGATGCCAGTTATCGGTCATTTTTGTAAGGGCACTATGGCAAGAATATTTAGGTCGAAACCCAGATTGACTGTCAATTATTAGATCGTTGTTAATTAAATGATGTAGTGTTATTTTATGCATGTGTTTTTCTAATGGCTTTGATAGCGACGATAGTAAGGAAATAGGTCTATAATTACCCAAGACGCTAATATCAGTTGAGCCATTTTTAAGTAGAGGATACACTTTAGCAACTTTAAAGGCAGATGGAAAGTAGTTTTTGGACAGGCACTGGTTATATATGAACGTTAAGGACTCACTAATAATTGGTGCAGCACACCGAAGAATTCTATTACTGATACCATCTAGGCCTTCTGAATTTGTTGCTTTGAGATTCGAGAGATATTTATATACTTCTGCAACAGACATCAAGGGAATCTCAGGGGGAATATTTCTAGAGCACTTCCCTTCACAGAATGATGACAGTGAACTTAAATTACATACTGAGTCTGGTATTGAGGACTTTAGATTCTCTATTTCTGATTGAAAGAAGTAACTGAAATCCTCGCATGTTATAGAGTTTGGTATTGCTGACTCTGAAGCGTGTTTCTTGTTGGTTAGCAAGTTAATAGCCTTCCATATATTTGTGTTATTTGATTTATCTACAATCACATTTTTGAAATGATCTTTCTTTATCCTACGAATTTCATATTTAACTTTATTTCTTAGTCTGCGGTAATTGATAAAATCTTTATTTTTGTATGTTGTATCTCGTTCTCTCATGATTTCGAGAACTTCGCTAGTGACCCACGGGGACTTATGTTGATTCTTGACTCGAACTTCTTTGACTGGCACATGTTTATCAAATACATTGTAGACTGTCTTTGTCCAGTAAGCTAGTGCATCATCCGGATCAGGAAGTTGGTAAACATGTTCAAGGGCTGCATTTTTTAAGTCGTCTAAAAATAAATTTTGGTTGAGAGCTTTAAAGTTTCTAAATTTGATGCTTAAATGTTTATTTTTAGGAGTTTTGAACCCAATTTTCGACCATGTACAACATATTGGGTAATGGTCACTAACTGCACTAACAGGAACAGAACATTCGGTAATATTAACTGGACAAGTAACATATATATGATCAATTATAGTTGAGGAGGTGTCTGTAACTCTTGTGGGACGATTTATTAGTTGTTTGAAATTGTAAGATAGAATGATATCTTCCCATGTCTGGTTGGATTTAGTAATATCTATGTTAAAGTCACCTAATATCATGACTTCTCTACCTGCTGTAAACACCCTATCCATCATTGTAGTGAAACAGTCATACCAACTATACCCAGCACAGGGATTCCGATGTAGGTATCCAATGAGAAACGGTTGCTGGCTGACTGGCTTCACCTCTAACCAAACACATTCTATCTCTTCTATCTCGAGATCACTTCTACGGGAACAGTTGAGAGAATTGGAAATGTATAAAGCAATATCTGTCTCTAATTTTTCATTTGCGTCTCTTGGAATTACTTTAAACCCATTAAGAGAGATTTCTTAATCCCTTAAGATAGATAGATAGATAGATAGATAGATAGATAGATAGATAGATAGAAAGTTAGATAGATAGATAGATAGATAGATAGATAGATAGATAGATAGATAGATAGATAGATAGATAGATAGATCCCCGCTAGGAGCCGGGCCGAGCCAGCTAGTTTATTTATATAATCACGTTTCATGAAAGAATCCACAGTTTGACGACACCTCTGAACTATCCCATATAATTTCTTCCCATGTCTGGTTGGATTTAGTAATATCTATGTTAAAGTCACCTAATATCATGACTTCTCTACCTGCTGTAAACACCCTATCCATCATTGTCGTGAAACAGTCATACCAACTATACCCAGCACAGGGATTCCGATATAGGTATCCAATGAGAAACGGTTGCTGGCTGACTGGCTTCACCTCTAACCAAACACATTCTATCTCTTCTATCTCGAGATCACTTCTACGGGAACAGTTGAGAGAATAGGAAATGTATAAAGCAATACCTGTCTCTAATTTTTCATTTGCGTCTCTTGGAATTACTTTAAACCCATTAAGAGAGATTTCCTAATCCCTTAAGATAGATAGATAGATAGATAGATAGATAGATAGATAGATAGAAAGTTAGATAGATAGATAGATAGATAGATAGATAGATAGATAGATAGATAGATGGATAGATAGATAGATAGATAGATAGATAGATAGATAGATAGATAGATAGATAGATAGATAGATAGATAGATAGATAGATAGATCCCCGCTAGGAGCCGGGCCGAGCCAGCTAGTTTATTTATATAATCACGTTTCATGAAAGAACCCACAGTTTGACGACACCTCTGAACTATCCCATATAATTTCCCTCAGTCTGCCAAAACTAAAACCGCCAGACAAAATTCAAAAAGATCGGAGGTGTGTCTTGCTGAAGCTGTAATACTCTTAAAATGATAGATTGAATACGGGAGCCATAAATTATATACCGCATATAAACAAACATTGAAATCTGCTGTACAATCTCCAGAACAAAAATTTTTGTGTTGGGTGGACATAATGATAAGGTTATATGCTAAATCTCATCATTTTCCCTCAGTTGGTTACTGAGATATTGAATTTTATATTGTGACAAAGAAAACACTATAGACGACTTCCACTTGTGCAGCCTGGCCGGGTTCCTCTTTTCCATTATCCCCCATTCCTCCTGTGCTCTACACGTTCTTGTTCTCCCTGTTCTGCTGTCATTATCAGTTTCTCCCCCTCCACAACCTCGTTTGGCGTTTCCTTGAATGACACTTATAAGGACTTATCTCGAGGAGGACGCGCCGGAGTGCGGTTTTGTTATCATTGGTTCCCGTACTTGCTTGACATTTTGTTGCTTACGTTTTTCTTGCGACTCTAATAAGAGCCCGCCTTTTGCCATTTATTATCGCTTTCTTATGTCTTGGTTTAGTGAGAATTGTGTCCAGCGTAGGAAAGGGATTATCGCATCTCTCTTATCCATCGTTGGCAAGGATTCCTACCGTCTCCTCATATCCAGCACCAGCGGGGTCTCCTGTATGTACATCGTATCCATCATTGGAGAGGTTTCACACAGTCTCCCTAATCCATCGCTGGAAGTGTTTCCTGCGCATCTCTCATATCCATCGCTGGGGAGGTTTCCTCCCGTCTCCTTTTATCCAGCTCCAGAGTTTGTCTGCACTTTTCTCTTATCCATAGTTTGAGAGGTTTCTTGCCATCTCGTTTTATCCAGCGTCGGCGATGTTTCATGTGCGCATATCTTATCCATTGTTGAGGCGGTTTCCACACTTCTCTTTTCCTGCCTCGGAGAGGTGCTTTCGCTTCTCTCTTATCCATTGTTGAGAATTTTCCCGCACCTTCCTGTGTCCCCTGTTGTCGAGTTTTCCTGTGGGCAATCACTTCCTACCTTATTAGATTGTTTTTCTGTGTTCGTTGTCTTCATTCAATGTTGGCCATATTTCTTTTCCTGTTCTTGCAATGAATTGTTTTACCAGGTTTTGCAACTCTTCTCCAACCTCCACTTGTAGGCACTCCTTCATTGTCATCGTAGTGTTTCGTATTTGGTAGTGCTCTACTCGGCCCCTACCTTCCCGATCATAAGTTGTGCATGACAGTAGGTAATGCTCTGTAGTGTTTTCTTGCAGGCATTTTACTCAAGGTGGCTTATTCATTTTGCCTTTCCTGTACCCGATTCTCAATCTCCATAGTTTCTTGTAGGTTGGTATTTTTATGTTGTCCTTTACTTGAGTTTTCGTGTTGGGCTCTCCGATGATGTGGTACGCGTGTCTTGGTTTATTACTGTCTATCCATTGTTGTTTCCATTAACCAAATATGTGTTGTTTGATAATGCTTCTTGCCTCCATTAGGTCTAGTCCTGTATTTACTATATTTTGGATAAATGACCGGTGTGTTGCTGCTTTTTCTGCGGTCTCGTTTACAGTTATGCCTCTCTGTGCTGGTATGCTGGTATCCTAGCTATAGTGACCTGCCATCCTCTGAGTCTTAAATTTGTTGTCAGTGTTAGAATATCTTCTTTTAAGGCCGGCCTGTTCCCTTTTGAGTAGTTTCCTAGTGCTTGTATTGAAGATAGCGATTCCGTCAGTATTTATAGCCTGTGGAGAGGGTTCTCTGTCACTATTTTAAGTCCTTTCATAATGTCTATTAGTTCTACTGCGTAGACCGCTGTGTTGTCTGTTACTTTGTAATCTTTCTTGATGTTCCAGTGTATCACAACTACTCCAGCCTCTACCTCCCCCTTTTAGTTTTTTTATCCGTCTGTATATATAATGAGGTTGTCAGTTCGTATCTACCTTATGTACTTCTCCTCTATATTTTTTCCTCCATGTTCTGTGTTGTCTTGTTGATTTTGCTCGCGAGGCTAATGTTAGTGAATGGCAGTTGTAATTCCTATCGGCGTGTTGTTGGTCTGTGTATCTTCGCCTCTACCAGTGCCGTGAATAGTTCTCCTCGGAGTTCATCTCCTGTGCTGCTGTCCACCATGTTGGTGTTTGTATCTTTTCTTTGTATCTTTTGAAAGGATAATTTCCCACCCCCCCCCCCTCCACCCCCCCCCCCAATTTGCTTCTATTCTCTTCAAATGCACTGAACGCGAGGTGTCTCGTATCTTGTGTCACCTTCAGAAAGAATGTGGAGACTAGTTGCTTTATTCTAAGTTTCAGTGGGGATACCCCAAATGCAACCTCCAGGGCTTCCTTGGGTGTTCTTTTGCCTGTTTCTATGATGATGTCAAGGGCTTCTTTCTGGATTGTGTCCAGCTTTCGTTTGCTGTATTCTGGTGCTGTGTCGTACACTATTCTTCCATATTCTATTCTTCCTCTGATCAACGATTTGTAGAACATTAACAACGTTTCTTTGTGGGCCCGCCCTCCATTGCCTGACGCTGTTGGCATTTATATACTGTTTTCGTCCCTAACGTCATTTTCGTCTTCTCTCCTCTCCTTTTCACTTTAGATAGTTACATTGCGCCTCACGCCCAGTATTCTTTAACTCCGTGTATCACAGAAAGCATGCTGAGTAGGGTGAGGACAGGAAAGCTTCGTGCCGAGTGGCTTGCTTCGCTTCGGAAGTCACGGGTGGCAAGCATCGTCTGGATCTTTTCTCCGGGGTATGCTGGTGTGCTGGGGAATGAACAGACAGACAGATTGGCTGGCTCTGCAAAACGTGATGGAGTATTGATGCATGATAAGGCAGATGTGGTTGCGGCCTTGTGGGAGCACGTGTACACCACGGAGGAGCAAATGGATCACCATGGTCTGGCAAGAATGCGACAGCGTGGAGTGACGAGGGGATCTGGCCGATGCTCGACGCTTAGAGGAAAGGCGAGACGCACATATAATCAGATTGCTACTGGTACTATTGGGGTTGGAACTCTTCGCTGGCTTCTGAGGATGGAGACGGAGCGCTTATGGGAATGCCCCGAATGCTGTGATGTCGGTTCCTAAATCAATCAATCAACCAATCTCTTTGTACTATGGTAGCTCTACTTGCGCATGTTTGCGTCACAGAATTGTAAATGACGAAAAGTGCGGTAACGTTTTATGTGTGTAACTCCTAATTCATCATTGATTTTAGTCCTTTGTTGGGGAATGGGAGTTTTCTTCTGATTTTACCATAATATTTCCTCGACAGCATGATGAAAGTTATTGTAAAGTATTTTTAAATTAGGTATATATTTGCTTAATTCCATTGCTCTGCTGTTTTGTAATCACTAGAAAACGAATTACTTTCTATTACAGGAAAATGGCAGGCAGCACCATACAAAAGGAACTGAATTTGATATTGATTGGAAAGACAGGGGAGGGGAAGAGTGCAACGGGAAACACTATTCTTGGTCATCGCGTGTTTACTGAGTCTACTAAACGACATCAGTAACGAAGGATGTTGTTAGTAAGTTCACGCGTTTCGACAACTTTCCCGTCAAAGTAGTGGACTGTCCCGGCTTAATGGACACAGATATGGACAGTGGGGAAGACAAGACAGCAGCTGCCTTAAATATGGCCACGGCGCTTGGAATGTGCAATGGCGGCGTTGATGCATTTATACTTGTCATAAGACGCGATCGTTTCACAGAAGATCAAATCAAATCATTAGATGCTCTGAAGACAATATTCGGAGACAGATATAAACAACATCTAATCGTTGTTGTCACTCGTGGAGATCAATTCAAGGAGGACATGGAACATGAAGGCTGCGGTGACATAAGTTTTAAAGAATGGTGCAGTCAAGAAAGTGGAGCTTTCAAACAGTTATTTGACGACTTTAGTGACAGATTCCTGCTGATTAACAACAGAGAAAAGGATCCACAGAAAAATGAGACACAAAGACGAGAAATAATTCAGCTTGCAGACAGTTTGAGAAAACTGAACGGTAGATACACCAGCAAGAGTTTTGAAGAAGCTAAAGCTACAAGAGATAAGTTGATCGTTCAAGAAAACCTGCCAATGTTGAATGAAAGCCTACAGAGGAAAGTTGGTCTGCTGGCAGCAGATTTACTTAAGCTAAAGAAAGCACCATCGGATAGAGAACGGGAAAGCATTCTCCAGAGCTTAGATGATCTTAAGAATGAAATAACAGAGAAAGATAAAGGAACTGGCTTACTTAACCATTTGTTGGCGAATGTTGAGCAAGTGAAAATGCTCTCATGATGTTGACGAGCTTCACCGTCTGGCCGAGAACATGGAAAATATCCGGGAAGAAAAGTCCAGCTGGTCCATGGTATGGGAAGATCACTGCTGGTTTAACAGTTGTTGCTGGAATTGGAACAGTCGCTGCTGCTGTTGCTTTGGTAACAGTAGCCTCACCTGTTGCTTTATTCGTAGCCGGAGCTGGTTGTCTGTTTTCTGGAACTGGTTTAGCCCTTGGTGTAAGTGAAGCTCATACATCTGTTCAGGAACAACGCAATTTAACCAAGAGTGAGAAAATGTTACAGAATGAAATAAATGACATAGATACGAAGATAAAAACCAAACTGGACATTAAAAAGTAGAGAATTTGTTTTCATAAATTAGAGTAGGACATTATCTTTGCTGGGACTTAGATATTTTACAATATGCAATTATCATTATTGTCGTTGACATGTCTTCCTCTTCTTCTCATAGCAGTCGTCCTTCATTAGACGGTAATCTACACTTTTCCTATCAGTGAAACCTTGAAATTCAGCATTTCATGGAGTTAAATTCAGCAGCTGTACACCACGTTTTCATGATGTCATTCCATCACAGAAATTATTCTACCCACTCTAATAACCTTACATACCAATAAATAAAGCTTCAAAATCATTAAACTTCATACGGAAAGCGACATTTTCTTCTCAGTAAATAGTATTCGCCAACACAATCAGTGTCTAAGCAATTATGGGCTTCATATAGGCGACCTGAATATTTATCATTTGCTCGGTAAATTACTTGAGTGGTGATACTACATTGTAAACAATTTCATGTTTTTGGAGTAATAGAAAGTCGTCTCAACGACAAGATAACCTATTCTGAAATCACTCTTAATTAGTTTCAGGTAATTCGGAGAAATGCAATAAACAAATTCTGGACAGGTATAGCTGTATACATTTAAAATTAACTCAAATATTCCCGTAGAAGTAATATTGAAACCGTAGTGATAGAATATGTTTAGTTAGAGGTGAAGCCAGCATTCGATTTTCCTTGTGCCGGTTATAGCTTATGTGATGGCTTCACCACAGTGATGGATACAGTGTTTACAGCAGATATATACATTGTGGTTCTTGTTGATTTTATCATTGATATTAATAAACCAGGCATGTGCTGATATCATTCTATTTAAAAATTTCAAACAACCAATTAACCATCCTACAAGAGTCATCATCATCATCAAGTGCTGTGCCGGCTGGCGTAGGCGTTCATGGCTCTCCACAGATCTCGGTCTTTGGTGTTCTGGATCAACTCTGCTGATGATATTCCTCCATGCCACCGTCTCAATCTGTCCAGTGGCATGGAGTCACATAAACAAAAATATGTTACGTGTCCACTAAACACTATTGAATGTTCTGTTCCTGGTAATGAAGTTAATGACCATTAACCAGTATAATGTACAAAGTCACAAATTGGATTCAAAACTTCTAAAAATAAAAAGTATCAAATGTAGAAATATTTATATTGGCGCTGTGACATATATATATATATATATATATATATATATATATATATATATATATATATATATATATATATATATATATATATATATATATATACACACACACACACACACACACACACACACACACACACACATGTATGTCACAGCGCCAAACCAATGCACCTTGGTTTGGTCTGTTAAACGGTTTGACCATGGCAAGCTGCCAGAACTCGAGGCTGTAACAAAGAGATCTGACGCCATTTGTATGTGTAGCAGCCAGCTCGGTTTGTGAAGGCAGGCACTTTGGCCGTGTGTACATAGTTTTGTGGCCAGCCCGCCTTGAGACGAGATATGTGGGGTTTCTCATCTGTTCATCAGTGAACACTAATGGCACAGGAGAAAGCCGTAAGTGTAAAATGTTTAATTTAATAAAGATTTATTAATTCGCAGCACACGCCAGTTTACCAACTTGAAAGTGTTTGCATGGTGAAACAGGCATGGGTGAACAAAATTGTTAGTTGAGATGGTAGGGACAAAGAAGTATAAAATAAATAGATAGTATGAATGAATACTATTGAAATGGGATGTTCTACAGAATGATTTAGCGTCCCTAAAGCTTTATGAAAATAGGATATTAACTAGGTTAACATATAGATATGTAAGCAATCAGGCATGGTGATGTGGAATACGAAGATAGGTCATTAGTGGTGGTTAAATATGGTAAGGATTGAAGTCATGTTATGCCAGCCATGATGGCACAAGATTATTTTGTTGAGAATGTATTTTACATGATTATCCTAGGACATTAATATGTTACTGGCTAAATAGGTAGTGATTGATTTTGTGCTGTCCCTCTGTAAATGTCCCAAGCTAGCAGAAAGTGTGGGGTATACAATGTATGGGGGTCATAAATTATAGTTTATAGTAAAGACTGAAATAATGCCACATGGTGCCATGCTGGCCATGTTGGCAAGGGAGTGAATGCTTGTGAGATTGCTAGAAATGAAGGCTACTGAATAACAGAGAGTGGTGAGAATCATATGTGTATGTGTATACAGCAGCAAGATATGTTTGCAGGATTATTCTGTGACAATGATGGGCATAAGATTGAATGTTTGGTCAAGTGTTGGGGTATGAACACTCCAAAGCAACAATGAGTAGGGGAAAATAACCATGATCATGGGTAATATTTATAACATGTGTGAAGCAGAGAAGAGTACTTACATGTTATGTGTGGCAATGATGGGTTAATGGTTAAGCTATGTAGTTAGAACATGTAGGTAATAAATAGAAGTGAAGGAAATAATGTATTGAATTGTAGGGATGCCATGCAGATTGATAGCTACTAGGCGTAGGAAATAATGCACCTTTAATACGCGAGTGCGTATCAGCAATCATAGTTTAATCAGGATAACTGCGATCGAAATGCGGCTTTACAGAGGGAGGACAGTCAGGTGTATCTAGAACTTTTTTAGCATTGAAGTCTGGTATCACCTCTGTTACCAGAATACTGTCATATTTGTATCAGACTGGGAGTGGAATCATTTGACTGAAGTTTTAGATGCAGTAAAGCATGTCACTTGTCGTATAATGGAAAGCGTGCAGAATTATGCTACGTGCCACCTATAGTCAAGATGTGTTGGTGTTAGGTATGTCCCATGAGACATAATAAAGTTAGAATTGAAAACCGGTACACCACAGAAAGAATGGAGAATAGAACAATTAACCGGACATCTATCGCAAAGTATAAGTACACCTATGGTGTTGGCCTCAATCAGCGCTCGCTGGTTATTAATTTGCAATGATATTATAACCCTCCTAGGTGCAAGTGTTGCATTTGCACATTCTACAAATATTGTGATTCCTGTTTCCTTTGCTTTTCATAGTTAAACATGTTTTACTTGTTGGTTATTAATTTGTAATATCATGCGGTAATGTGTGTGATGTCATATTGTTGTTAATATCCTTTGTCAGAACATGGACATTGCAGGAGTAGTGTGTCCTATATCATATAAGTCTAGGTATTTAAATGACAGAAGGTGGGGGAAAAAGTGGTGCATTGAGTAACAGGATGGTGATTTATGGTTAATTCTTGACATATGGTGAATCAGGGTGCAACTGAGATGACATGATGCTATACTGGTGTATTTAAATTCTGGTTGCATTGAGGGAACATCAAGGAATATAGTATTTGGAGTTTTTGAAATCGGTGTTTTTGAGAAAGCAAAAGTCACCTAGAAAATAAAACCCATCAAGTAGGACATACATGTAAAGAACAATTACTGTCATAAAGGAAGCTATGTTAATTATTATCAGTGACTGGGTGTAGTGGTGTAGGTACCAGATTGAGCACTACATGGATGAGCATTGTCTAGGTATCACATGATGATGATTATGATGGTGATGGTGGCTATGATGATGGTGGTCATGTGATAATGATGATGGCCATGGGATGGTGATTATATCCACTGGAGACTGAAGTGGCCTGCGGTATCATATGTAGACTGTATGGTGATTTTAATCATAAATCAGGGCTATGGTGTGGGATTGAGGATGTGTGGTGAATGGAGAATAGGTGTGCCCTGTCATTTATATATTATAATGGGATAATTGTTGTCCAGTTGAAGTACCGTATAGATAACGTGAATTTACATAGTCCGTGTCTGTTTGCGCCACGAGGACATTGCTTGTGTACATGATTGTTAAAGTAGTTGTCGGGTGAAGGCCCTGTGTTGAGACAACTGAATGTCTGATGGTGGCGGAGTCTATAATATTGTGCATTGTTGTATAGCAGTAAAGCTTAACAGTAGGTAGGGAATTGTGGAGCATTAGGCTGAGGATATGTTAGGTAGTGTTTGGTTGTGGCTATATCATGGACTGAACATTGATAGTGTTCCATGAATTTGTGGTCTGTGTTACCAGTGACTTGGTACACATTAATGCATAAAATACGCTGCGGGTGTCGACAGGGAACTTATTATGGGTTCCTTGGTAAATGTAGCCATTGTGGTGTGTAGGAATCACAGCCTAATTTACCAGAACAGAGATGTCATTCTGATGTGTGTTAACTAAATCAGTGTTGAAATGTTGTGTTTGCTTGTAATGTCTGATGTATGTTAGCCAATCAGTGTTGAGATGTTGTTTTTGCTTGCAATGTCTGATGTATGTTAACCAGATCAGTGTTGAGATGTTTGCTTACAATGTCTGATGTATGGTAGCCAGATCAGTGTTGAGATGTTTGCTTACAATGTCTGATGTATGTCAGCCAGATCAGTGTTGAGGTGTTGTTTGCTTCCAACATATGTTGTATGTTAGCCAAATCAGTGTTGAGATGTTGTGTTTGCTTGTGATGTGTGATGTAAGTGAATCTAATGAATAAGTGTCAGGATGTTGCATCTTGCGTCTATTCGTCATAAGTACAAGAGTGTTGTCTGTCTTACGTAGAAAGACTGGGTGTTGGTGTTGTCTTGTTGGGTTATCATGTTGAGATGTTTGACTTGTCTTTGCCTAATAGTATTTTTGTTGGTTTTTATTTTATCTACAGGAAAAGCCAGAATTCTAGTTTTAGATTTTAGATTTTCCTGGTGTGTTAGTATACTAGAAGTTTTTGGTGGATTGGATTTTAGTAGATTAGAAGTTTCTGGTAAATTAGTTTTTAGTGGATTAGTTTTTGGTGTATTAGTTTTTGGTAGATCTGAAGTTCTTACTGGATTAGCTTTTGCTGTACTTAGAAGTTTTTGCTACACTTAGGAATTTTGTTTGTTGGATTAGTGTTTTTGCTGTTTGGTTTTGCTGTATCCTAACTTCTTTGTTGAGGCTACATGTCTGTATATTATTGTGCTTTTAGAAGTTTAATAAACAAATGATGCTTGTGTTATTCTTACTTTGTTGTTTAGTTGATAAACTCTTATTATATAGTCATTGGTGTTAGAACATCCATCTGAGTAATTCTTTGTCTGGGATTGGAGAATATTGTTCTAATTCCCTGTCGGCCCACCCTGGATCTTCTTAAACCTAATTCTTTCCTATTCTTGTTAACCTGGGACGGTGAGAGGTTCTTCTCTCTTTATTCATTTTCTTCTTTGGCCCTACGCAGTCAGGGTTTCGCTCTTCTCCTCACATCACCGTAGCAGAAGTAAGTGGTTCTTGCTCCTGTTTTCACCTCTGTTTCATATATATATATATATATATATATATATATATATATATATATATATATATATATATATATATACTAGCTGACCCGGCCCGGCTTCGCCCAGACTCTGGTGTTGAGCATCTCATTTAATTCATATAAGTAGTCATATAAGTTCTCGTTCCCGTTACCGACTATCTGTCTGTCTGTCTGTCTGTCTATCTGTCTGTCTGTCTGTCTGTCTGACCCGGCCCGTCTTCGCCCAGACCCTGATGGGGAGCATCTCATTTAATTCATATAAGTAGTCATATAAGTTCCCGTTCCGACTATCTATCTGTCTGTCTGTCTGACCCGGCCCGGCATCGCCCAACTCCTGGTGGGGAGCATCTCATTTAATTCATATAAGTAGTCATATAAGTTCCCGTTCCCGACTGTCTGTCTGTCTGTCTGTCTGTCTATCTATCTATCTATCTATCTATCTGTCTGTCTGTCTGACCCGGCCCAGCCCATGGTGGAGAGCATCTCATTTAAATTATATAAGTAGTCATATAAGATCCCGTTCCCGACTATCTGTCTGACTGTCTGTCTGTCTTGGGTAAATGTAGGAGGGAGGAGGAAGAGGGAGGTGGAGGAGGGAAGAGGAGGGAGGAGGAGGGAGGAGACAGGAGAAGTAGGGAGGAATAGGAGGGAGGAGGAGGGATTAGGAGGAGGAGGGAGGAGTAGGGTGGAGGAGGAGGCGAGGAGGAGGGAGGAGGAAGAGGGAGGAGGAGGGAGAAGGAGGGAGGAGGAGAACGCAGGAGGAAAGGGAGCAGGAGGAGGAGAGGGAGGAGGAGGGAGAGGGAGGAGGAGGGAGGAGGAGGAGAGAGTAGGAGGAGGGAGGAGGAAGAGGGAGAAGGAAGAGGGAGAAGGAGGAGGAGAGGAGGAGGAGGAGGAGGGAAGAGGAGGAGGGGAGGAGGAGGAGGGAGGAGGAGGAATGTGAAGGGAGGAGGAGGGAGGAGGTAGAGGGAGGAGGAGGAGGAGGGAGGCGGAGAGAGGAGGAGGAGGGAGGAGGGAGGAAGAGGGAGGAGGAGGAATGTGAAGGGAGGAGGGGGGAGGAGGTAGAGGAGGAGGAGGGAGGAGGAGGAGGGAGGAGGAGGAGAGGAGGCGGAGGGAAGGAGGAGGAAGGAGGAGGGGGAGGAGTGAGAGGAGGAGGAAGAAGGAGGCGGAGGGAGGAGGAGGAGGAAGAGGAGGAGGGAGGAGGAGAGAGGAGGAGGAGGGAGGAGGAGGGATGAGGATGAGGAGGAGGAGGAATAGAGGAGGAGAATGTGAAGGGAGGAGGTAGAGGGAGGAGTAGGAGGGAGGAGGAGAGGGAGGAGGAGGAGGAGGAGGGAGGAGGAGGAAGAGGAGGAGGGAGGAATGTGAAGGGAGGAGGAGGGAGGAAGTAGAGGGAGGAGGAGAAGGAGAGGAGTGAGGAGGAGGAGAGGGAGAGGAGGAAGGAGGAGGGGAGGAGGAGGAGGAGGATGGAGGGAGAAGGAGGGATGAGGATGAGGAGGGAGGAGGAATAAGAGGAGGAGGAGGAATGTGAAGGGAGGAGGAGGTAGAGGAGGAGGAGGAGGGAGGAGGTAGAAGGGAGGAGGAGGGAGGAGGAGGAAGAGGAGGAGGAGGAATGTGAAGGGAGGAGGAGGGAGGAGGTAGAGGGAGGAGGAGGGAGGAGGAGGAGTGAGGAGGAGGAGAGGGAGGAGAGGAAGGGGAGGAGGAGGAGGAGTAGGAGGGAGGAAGTAGGAGGAGGAGGAGAAGGAGGAGGAGGGAGGAGGAGGAATGATGGGAGGAGGAGGGATAGGGAGGAGGGGGAGGGGAAGAGGAAGAGGGTAGGAGGAAGAGTGGAGAGGAGGAGGGAGGAGGTAGATGGAGGAGGAGGAGGGAGGAAAAGGGAGGAGGGAGGAGGAGAGAGGAGGAGGAGGTAGGAGAGGAGGTAGAGGAGGAGGAGGGAGGAGAAGGAAGGAGGAGGAAGGAGGAGGAAGAGGGAGGAGGATGGAGGAGGGAGAGGGAGGAAGAGGGAGGAGGAGGAAGGAGGAGGAAGAGGGAGGAGGAGGATGGAGGAGGGAGAGGGAGGAGGGGAAGAGGAAGAGGGTAGGAGGAGGGGAGAGGAGGAGAAGAAGGGAGAAGGAGGGAGGAGGAGAAGGAGGAGGAGGAGAAGGAGGAGAGGAGGGGAGAGGAGGAGGGAGGAGGCATAGGGAGAAGAAGGAAGGAGGAGGAGGAAGGAGGGAGAGGAAGGAGGGAGAATGAGGAGGGGAGGAAGGAAAGGGAGGTGGAAGAGGAGGAGGAGGGAGGAGGAAAGAGGTAGGGGGAGGAGGAGGTAGAGGGAGGAGGAGGAGGAAGGAAAGGGAGGAGAAGAGGAGGAGAAGGAGGAGGCGGGTGGAGGGAGGAGGAGGTAGATGGAGGAGGAGGGAGGAGGTAGGAGGAGGAAGAGGGAAGAGGGAGAAGAAGGGAGAAGGAGGAGGGAGGATGATTAGGGAGAAGGAGGCAGGAGGAGGAGGAGGGAGGCAGGAGGAGGAGGGATGAGGAGGGAGAGGGAGGAGGAGGGAGAGGGAGGAGGAGGGAAGATGAGAGAGGAGGGGGGAGGAGGCGGAGGGAGTAGGAGGGAGGAGGATGGAGGAGGAGGGGAGAGGAAGAGGGAGAAGGAAGAGGGAGAAGGAGGAGGGAGGAGGGAGAGGGATGAGAGGGAGGAGGAAGAGGAGAAGGGTGGAGGGAGGAGGTAGAGGGAGGAGAAGAGAGGAGGAGAGAGTTCGCCATTCCGAATTCATACTCGTCTAGTTCTTCCCTTCTACACGACTGTAGATAACCTCCTTACACATAAAAAGATGAATTGTTATTGATATTGCCGTGGCATGGAGGAATATCAGCAGCAGAGTTGATCCAAAAAACCAAAGACTGAGATCTACGGAGAGCCATGAACGCCTACGCCAGCCGGCACGGCACTTGATGATGATGATTGCCGTGTGACGATTCTGTGTAGTCACGTCATTTTCTTCCCTTTCCCTAGCGTTTTGGTTCGGGGATTCTTTCATCATCATCATCATATATTTACGTACGTATTTTGGGAGGGGGAGGAGGGAGGAGGAGGAAGAAGAAAAAAAAACTATGACAGTTGACAGCTCTGGAATGAAAGGAAGGCGTGTAGAAAATTTCATCTCAATCGGATGGGCCGTTCGCGAACAAATAAAGGACATACAGACAGACAGACATAAATACAGACAGACAGACGATCCTTATTTATATATAAGATATATATATATATATATATATATATATATATATATATATATATATATATATATATATATATATATATATATATATATATATATATATACACATATATTATTATTATTATTATTATTATTATTATTATTATTATTATTATTATTATTATTATTATTAGCATCTTGCCGTCTTGAGAGACAAAAGTTTGGTACATTCTGCTTCAAAAGGCATAATAGCTACAACCCATGGCGGTAGTGAATGTGACTGATAAGGCAAATTCGCGCTGTAAATGTTCGTCCACAGTGAATGCATGTGAACACGTTGTCATTTCAACCATTATGCACCATCTTACGTCACTAACGCTCTGTGTGTGCTTTACCTGCAATCATTTTCTCCTTTGTCTTTATTCCATTTCTGATAGTTGCCCTCCATGCAACACATTCAGCGGCGACTTGCTCCAAATGTGCATTATCAATGCCTGTATCAATCATGTCCCGCTCACACACATCTTTTTATCGTACTAGAGGCCGACCCTGAGATCTCTTACCCATCTTTAATTCACAAAAAAGATGTCTGTTTGCACTGCTTGAAAAATGCAGCACCTGATCTTGTTTTCCAATTTCCTGATCCGGACTGTGGAATTGCTTACTGGACGAAAACAGTCTACATTAAGTTTAATAAACGCATGCCAATAAAAGAAAGTCGAGTCATGTATCAACAGATATCCTAATGGGTCACTATTACAGGTCTAGAAATCATGACAGAGCGAGATACAGCACACAAAAACATAGATTTCATATTTTACCACAGACAAGCGAATAATGTTAAATTTGAAATTCGCAGGACAAAGACTGATAATTTTAAAAAGTTTACATATAAAACAAACAGTTCAAATATGTTTATTCGCTAACTAACAAGCAACATTCTTCAGATTCAACTACCAAATTATATAACATGCGGTGTTTCAGGTTATTTCAATCAGAAATAGAGAATATAAATTCTTCAATCAATCAATCAATCATGTGCAATGCCGGAAAGCGTGGGTGGTCATGATTCGCCATTTCACTCGATCACCAGTGTCGTGGAACAGCTCAGTGTTCCTGTCTCGCCCATGCCATGTGGCCAAGCCATCCAGGTATTTTCCTCTCGGTCTTCCTCTTGGTCTGTTCCCTTCGATCTTGCCAGCTGTCACTAAGTTCTCCAGTCCATTTCTTCTCATAACATGTCCAAAAAATTTTGACTGTCTACGTCTAATTTCTCAAATCAATCTTACGATTTTCATTTGTCTCCTGTAGTACTTGGTCATTGGTTTTTCTATCTGTCCATGGTATTCTTTGCATTTTCCTCAGAAACCACATTTCTGCAGCCATCAGATGTTTTTCAGCTTGACTGCACATTGTCCAAGTTTCACATCCATACAAAAGAACAGGCTCTATGTATCCCCTCAACACTCTTTTTCTCGTTTCAATTGACATCTTTTTATTGGTCAGAATGTTTTTCATCTTGCTAAAGGCTACTTTCGCCATGGCGATTCTTGTTCTAATCTCTTCAAGGCATCTCCCATCAGATATTATGACTGTTCCGAGATAATTGTACCGATTCACTTGTTGAAGAATATTCCCATTTACTTGTATATTACATTGTGGTACTTCGTTCTTCCTAGTGACGACCATAACCTGTGTCTTCTTACAATTTAATTCCAACCCCAGCTTGCTCACTGTGTACAACAACCGCGTCTACTAATTGTTGCAGATCCTGTGCATTGTCTGCAATCAATACTGTATCATCTGCATATCTAATGTTATTGATGTTTCGTCCTCCAATGCTGATTCCATTTATATCTTCTACATTTCTGAAAATATTTTCACTGTATAGGGAAAAAAGATCTGGAGACATTACACATCCCTGCCTAACACCTCTCTTAATAGGTTGATATTGTCCTACTTCATTATCAATCCTTATGGCAGCTTGTTGTTTCCAATATATGTTTTTTATAAGTCTAATGTCTTTCCCATCAATTTGTAGATCTGCAAGCATATCCACCATGTTGACATGTCTAACTCTATCAAAAGCCTTTGTGTAGTCAATAAAGCAAAGATGTATATCCTTGTTTACTTCTATAGCACGTTCAATAACTGTTCGCAGCATATACACAGCATTTACTGTACCCTTTCCTTCTACAAACCCACATTGTTCTTCCCCTATTTCAGGTTGTATTTTCTTCCTCACTCTTTGCATGATAATTCGTAGCAAAATCTTTGTGATGTGACTCATTATACTAATTGTTCTATGTTGATCACATTCCAAGGTTCCTGATTTCTTTGGGATTGCAATAAATACAGAAGTTACATAATTCAGAAGGTATATCTCCAGTATCATATAATGTGTTCAGCAGTCTGGTGACTTGCTCTAGTCCAAATTCTTCTAAAGCTTTAATCATTTCTGTTGTGATGTTATCTGCACCGGTTAAGAACATTTTCGAACCTCCATCTTCAAAATTGCTGGTCCTTCATTATTAAATCTAATATCATACTGTTCCTCTCTGTTATCATTATAAAGGTTTTTCACATAATCTGTCCATACATGTAGAATCTGATCTTTTTCTATTATGATTTTGCCATCTTTAGTTTTTAGACAGCCTGTTGATGTACTTGTTCTTTTATTAGTAAGTTCCTGAATTCTTTTGTGCACTAATTTGGTATTTTGACTGTTGTGTTGTTTTTCAATTTCTAAGCACTTTTCCTCAAGCCATGCTTCTTTTGCCTCCTTACATAATATTCTGACTTGTCTGTGAATTTCTTCATATTTGGCAGGATTATTTTTGTTGAGTCTTCTTGTTTCCATTAGGTGTAAAATTTCTTCAGTCATCCATTTCTTACGACCCACCTTCTTTAATTTTGGAATAGTTGTTTCTGCAGCCAAACTGATTGAATTCTTCAACATTTCCCATTGATCATCCACATCCTGGAATAGGATCTCTAGATCAGACAATATATCAAATCTGTTCTGTACTTCTATGTTGAATTTGTTTTGTATTTCCTTGTCATTACTCAATGTACACAAAGTCATATTTAGTGTTTCCTGTTATATACTTGACTTTCTTCAACTTTATCCTCAGTGTTCCTGTGAGTAATCTGTGGTCACTATAACAATCAGCACTGGGAACTGTTTTTGCTACTTGTTAGCGCGTTTCTAAATCTTCTGCTAATCAGAATGTAGTCAATCTGGTTTCTAATCCTGCTATCAGGACTCCTCCATGTCCATAATCTTCTAGGGTGTTGCTTAAACCAGGTGTTTCCTACAATCATTTCCTGTTCTTTTGCCCACTCTACTAGTCTGTATCCTCTTTCATTTCTCTCTCCTAAACCATAGTTTCCTACTGTGTATCTATCCCCTTGATTTCCTACTTTTGCATTGAAGTCCCCTATTATGATGTTTATTTCTGAATTTTTACATTTCTTTAAGGCAGACTCTATGTCATTATAAAATTCCTCTACACTATCTTCACTGGACTCTCCTGTTGGGGCATATACCTTGAATAACATTTATGTTAAAAGGTCTGCCACTCAATTTAACTAGTAGAACTCTGTCCGACACGGCCCAATATCCCTGAACAGACGTTGATGTTTTCCGGTCCAAAATTATTGCCACTCCCCTATGTCGATCTTCACCTCCAGAATAAATAATCTTAAAATCTTATGTATCTTGATGCCTGCTCCTGTCCATCTCGTTTCACACATACCTAATATATTAATTTTTTCTCTTTGAATTTCTTGTGTTATGTTCTCTAATTGTTCCGTCGTTGTTTAACGTCCTAACGTTCCATGTTCCTAATTTTAATGTCTCTGTCCTTGTCTTGCGATGATCAGTCTTTAAGCGAATCATAATAAACTAGGCAATTTCAAAGAGGTAGTTTGCCGTTGCTTTCCTCTATGGCAGTGACCATACTGGCCGGATGACCGCAATCATTGTCTCTCGAAAGAGATCTTCTGCTTGCCGTCGCGAAACTCGAGACCATATCCAACAAATATCTGTCGGCTGCCCTCAAAATTTCATCCACCACCTGCCTTCCGTGGCTTCTTTTGAACACTTCCAATACACGAAAACGAAATAACATCACATAATCCAAAGGAAAAACACTATCCACACGAATTCCACGGAAATTGCCATAGGAAATCCACAGAAAAACACTGAACAGCGTCTCCCCTAAGAACAACGAGTCATCGCGTCGCCATTATACCGGAAGTTGTTCTTCAATACCATACTCATAATGTCATCATTCTGTGAGGAGAATTGCATTAACAAATATTCCTGCTGAGATTCCTTTAAAGTCTTAAGCTGAAGTATATAACTATCTCTCTGTTCTTAAAGAAGCGAATTCACATGTTTTGATGGTGATAGTAATAGAATTCTTCGTCGTGATGCATCAGCCGTTATCGATTTCTTAACGTGTATAGTTTATCAATGCCTGGGAAAATAAAACGACTTACCATCTGCACTGAACACGGCTAAGTTTATCAACCACTTGAAACTGGTTCAACTGACAATAGCTTCTTAAGCAATTATCGACCGATTTCCTTACCTTCATAACTGTACTCGGCTCGCGATGATGGTGGAATTCTGCAAGAGAGCGTCTGATTGGTCTGGAACTCTGGGAGTCGGAACGACCCCTGTATAAAAGGCTCCTGCACAGGTAGAACTGGCCCTTTTCCCGTAGTCCACCACACCGAGTGACGAGGCGCCAATGCCTATTTCTATTGTGTGTTTAGTAGTTAGACCCTGAAGTCTTGCAGTGGAAAAGCCAGAATTCTAGTTTTAGATTTTAGATTTTCCTGGGATTTTAGTGGACTAGAAGTTTTTGATAAATTAGTTTTAGTGAAAAAGTTTTTTGGTGGATTAGTGTTTGGTGGATTAGTGTTTGATAGATTTGGAGTTTTTACTGGATTAGAAGTTTATGCTGGACTTAGGAATTTTATTTGTTGGATTAGTGTTTTTGCTGTTTGATTTTTGCTGTATCCTAACTTCTTTGTTGATGCTACATGTCTGTATATTATTGTGAAGTTCAGAAGTTTAATAAACAAATGATGCTTGTGTTACTCTTACTTTGTCGTTTAGTTGATAGACTCTTGTTATAGTCATTGGTGTTAGAACAGCCCTCGGAGTAATTCTTTGTCTGGAATCGGACAATATTGTTCCAATTCCCTGTCGGTGTCACCGCCTCACCGTTAGATATATTATTAGAGGGCTGCAACTCCAGCCCAAGGGACAGCATCGAGTCGCTCAGGACCCGAGTAATCTAGAACCTTCTCGAAAGAGCTAGTCATCGAGTCCATGGTTCCGTGGACACTGATGTGGCCCGCCTAATGCGGGGTCCACGAGGAACTCGGACAGAGTTACCGCCCGTGTCGAATGTGGACACGAGGAGACCGGCAGAGGACAGACGGACTTGAGAGAGGCAACAAGGCCTGCCTGAGAGGGACTCAATAGATATTCATAGATATATATATACATAGGCTAGATAGTGTGCTAGATTGTTGTATGACAACTCTGTGTTTGATGTTTAACTATCTGTGATATGTAAGATAATATAGCGCGGGCTGTTAACCCACTGCGCCAACTGTATATTCAATACAATAAATATTCGATCTCATAGCGAACAGATTTATTGTTGCCTGTACGTACCCGTGTTCAGTTACCTAGATAAGAGCAAGATGATGACAGTCGGCCCACCCTGGATCATCTTAAACCTTAATTCTGTTATATTCTTGTTAACCGGAGACGGTGAGAGGTTCTTTCTCTCTATTCATTTTCTTCTTTGGCCCTACGCGGTTAGGGTTGCGCTCTTCTCCTCACATCACCGTAGCAGAAGTAAGTGGTCCTTGCTCCCGTTTTTACCTCTGTTTCATAACTATCAAAGCAATTAGAAAAACAATAAATAAAATAACTTTACAGCATCTAATTAACAACGATCTAATAATTGACAGTCAATCGGGTTTTCGACCTAACCATTCTTGCCATAGTGCTTCATCTAAAATGGCCGATAACTGACATTCAAACATCAACAATGGCAACATTTGTAGAGCAGTGTTTGTAGACTGGAAGAAAAGCTTTTCACATGGTAGATCATGGTATTCTAATCAGCAAATTGACACAGATGAACACAAACGTTAATGTAGTAAACCTAATAACATCATTTTTATCTCACTGATAGCAAGTTGTGCCCTTTAATAACTGCCTTTCAAAATCAACACAACTGAGCATGGGTTTTCTTCATGCCAAATGTTAGGTCCACCGCTTTTTGCAATTTATATTAACGAAGACACAAACAATAGATTGCACGATTTATTGCCTGGCATATTCACTACGGGAAAACATTGTTTTGAATTTATTTTAACTTTATATCTTTATACTTCATGTGATCTATTTGATGATGATTGAACTAAACACACACACACACACACACACACACACATATATATATATATATATATATATATATATATATATATATATATATATATATATATATATATATATATATATATATATACTTACGGTACTGTGAACTGTAGTGAGTTGGAGAGTTCTTTAGAAAAAAGAACTTGATAATCTTACTAAATGGAGCAATGAAAATACGAACTGATATCGACAAACCCAAATCCATGCTAATAACGACCAGACACAATCTGCATATTCTAGCCAAAGCTGGAGCACCGCTCTAAATCCTCTTGGACACATTACCTTTCATCATCATCATCATCATCATCATCATCATCATCATCATCATCATCGTCATCATCATCATCATCATCATCATCATCCGTCAAGCGTCGTGGGGGGGGGGAGAAGGGGGGGGGAGGATAATCGGCGTTCCAGCGCCCGATGGGTGGCACTGGAATGTGTCATTCCGTGTGATTTGTACAATGTCTTTGATGTCATTGTCATACGTCATATGACAGACAGATAGAGAGAAACTGATGGGCAAGCACATTAGATAATATAAATAGAACATTGGCAGAGATAAGCGCAATGTAGCACTATCGAAAGACAAGTGCTACGTCAGAAAGTTGCGTTGTTTAACAACGCAACCGTGTTCTTGGGAACACTTCACCACCAACTTTCGTGCAGGATAGTCGCTTAATCGCTTCACATCTACAATAGTACAGTTTGTGCATTAGAACGCTTACTCCTTCACAGATTGAGATAGTCTACAGTCATACGCTCACGCACACTTATTCACGGACAGCCGCTGCATCTGCTAACTGCCGGACGGTCAGTTTGGGTGTTCGTTCGGACTCGTGAGATCAGATCAGTGCCTATGTCGGACGATCGTGCTGGTACATCGTTTGACTGGACGGCCGGGGGCCGATAGCTCTGTGCACCACACTCGCATGCGTTAGGGGCTGCTTCACGCAACACTGACACCAGGGCTGTAATAGTTGCAAGCATGTGGCGGGAACATGAGTCTGCGTCAATAGCCTGAAGGCTGGCGATGGGAGAGTGTTCGTGACCGTTACACGATGTCTTGCTGGTGGCAATTAAACGTCTCCATTTATTGAGCTTGTGGATTGTTCTTCGTTGCTGATGGTTATTGTCGTCTTGCTGTGAGCTGTTGGATGTGAAGGGGCCGGCTCATCGGACTTGCCGCAATCTCAGGCGACTCTTGTGGTTATCATATTACCCTAGAGCCGGAACCAGGGCGGGAGCTTATCAAACCATTACCTAACTCTATTCGCCGTGTGACAGTCATCAATCCAGTTTCTTCTCGGGCATCCTCTTGCTCTGTTCGCAAATGATATTTGATGTAGGGCCAGTGTTGGTAGTTGATTGTGTTGCATTCTAATGTGATGCCCAAACCATTTGATCTTCTGTTTTTCAATAAATGTGGCACAAGGTGTTGATCCCACTGTTTGTCTAATAACAATTTACAATAATAGACATTTAAATTGGAGCTGTCATGTTCACGCCTTTGCAATGACATTAGCATACAATTTATCAAATCACTAAAATTCAGCACTTCTTTTATGAAACCACACGAAACATATTGTATACATCCTATATCCAATCACATCTAGATTATTGTTTCACAGTCTTGGATGGTTACCCTAAATCCAATATGAGGCGACTGTGGTCTCTTCAAAACTACATTATACGTCTAGTTTCTAGCAGAAAGAAAGTTAAAAGAAATATTTTATACAGCCGTCAACCCCTGCTACCAATTAGAAAGCGTTTCGTTTTTAACAAAAAGACATTAGCTAATAAAATTAAATCTTAAAATCCTGCAAAGTAACTTCTAGCATTGATTCAATCGCATGCAATGAACAGCAATCGATTAAATATAGTACATGTTCCAAGAATAAGATTAGACATATACAAAACAAGTTTAGCCTACTGTGTGGAATTCACTTCACTTTATATCTCTGTACTGCATGTGATCTAAAATGGAAGAAGAAATTAACGTATTTCAAGCCGGATTTAGACAGGGGAGAGGAACAAGAGATCACATTCTCAACATGCTTTTAATAATCGAAATGTGCAGAGAATTTAATGTAAACCTATTCACATGTTTTATGGATTATTCAAAGGCATTTGACTGTGTACAACATCAGAAACTTTGGGAAATCATGAAGCATATGAAATTTCCATCACATGTAGTACAACACATAAGAATGCTCTATCTAGACCAACACGCAGCAGTTAGAATAGATTGTGAGACATCAGACATCAAGCAAGGAGGCCGTCAGGGATGTGTGCTGTCCCCCTATTTGTTTAACCTGTATGCAGAAAATATAATGAGAAACCTAAGAGATGATATAAACAGGGAGCTATATGATGCCCTAAATTCGGTGGTCATGACATACCAGAGATTCGGTATGCTGATGATACAGTAATGCTATCTATAACACAGAATGGTATAGAAAACCTAATAGCCTCAACCCAATTGAATAGTGAAAATCACAACTTATATCTTAACATAGCAAAAACACAGATAATAGATACAGATAAAACTACTTCGAATTGGCACCTTTCCGTCTTGACAGACGATAGTTTGGTACATTGTGCTTAAAAAAGGCTTAATAACTACGACCCATGGTGGTGGCGAGTGTGGCTGATAAGGCCAATTCGTGCTGCAAATGTTTGTCCACAGTGAGTGCATGTGAAGACATGGACATTTCCACCATTATGCACCATCTTACGTCTCTCACGCTCTGTGTGTTCTTTATCTGCAATCATGTTCTCCTTTGTCTTTATTCCATTTCTGATAGTTGCCCTCCATGCAACACGTTCAGCGGCGACTTGCTCCCAATGTGCATTATCAATGCCTGTATCAATCATGTCCCGCTTACACACATCTTTGTATCGTAGTAGAGGCCGACCCTGAGATCTCCTACCCATCTGTAATTCACCAAAAAAGATGTCCTTTGGTATTCTACCATCATCCATCCTCCTAACATGTCCTATCCATCTAAGTCTACGAAGACTAAGCATGGAACACACCGTCACACAACCTGATCTCCCCATTACTTCAGTATCTGTGATTTTGTCTTGCCAATTAATACCAATTATTTTTCGCAGACACAGCATATGAAACCGGTTTAAACGTTTCTCTTGGTGTAAGTAAGTTATCCAGGTTTCACTGTCATAAAGAAGGGTACTAAGGACACAGGCTTGGTAGACGAGGACTTTTGTTTTGGCAGTAAGCTTCCTGTTCTCCCAGACTCTTTTTGCTAACATGTTCATTGTTGCTGCCTTACCAATCCTGATGTTGACTTCCTGATCTAGGGATAATTTGCTATTTACCTCTGATCCTAGATATGTAAAATGGTCTACTATCTCCAGTTCGGCGTCGTCAATAAAGATTGATGGTACCCCATGTGCACCTTGTGACATAATCTGTGTCTTCTTTTTGTTAATTGTTAAACCAAATTCAGAACAAGCATTGGAGAATGCAGATAGTAGATGTTGTAATTCTTCCTCAGAGTGGGTCGTAATTGCAGCATCATCCGCAAAAAGTAACTCTCTGATTAGTACCCTCCTAATTTTGGTCTTGGCCTTCAATCTCTGAGCATTATAGAGGCCGCCATCTGAGCGTGAGTGAATGTATATACCGGCATCCTGATCACGAAAGGCATATTTCAGTAGAAGTGAAAAGTATATCCCAAAGAGGGATAATTCTGCCTCAGAGTGGGTCGTAATTGCAGCAGCATCCGCAAAAAGTAACTCTCTGATTAGTAACCTCCTAATATTGGTCTTGGCCTTCAATCTCTGAACATTATAGAGGCCGCCATCTGAGCGTGTGTGAATGTATATACCGGCATCCTGATCACGAAAGGCATATTTCAGTAGAAGTGAAAAGTATATCCCAAAGATGGTGGGGGATAGTACACAACCTTGCTTAACTCCACTCTTGATTTCAAACTCTTCTGAAGTTGCGCCATCAAACTTGATTTATACCCTTCATGCTTGTGGGAACGATTCCACAATGGACAGAAGAGTTGGTGGGCAGCCAATCTTCTTTAGTGCTTTGAACAGACCCTCACGACTGACCAAATCGAATGCCTTTGTGAGGTCGATGAAGGCAATAAACAGTGGTTAATCCTTTTTTCTGCTTGCTCTCTACCCTTCCATAAAAGTTTTAATTGAGTGACCCTTCCTCAGCGAGGCGAGTCTCCTGCAGGCCAGCAATACCAATGTTAAGACGATCGAGTTCGGCATCAATCACAGCCGTTTTTCTTACATCGTCAATATTTGTCAAGTCAGTGGAAATTCCTGCACACATGGTTCTTACGTTCCATGTTGCAAGCCGTAGCTTGAGGTTTCTATTTTTTTTTCTTTTTATTAGTATATGGTACATTGGTTTTACAGCCTGCGATTCAGATTTTGTCCTAGCACCAAGCACCCATTGAAGCAGGCAGTCTGTGGCGGATCAGCACCTAATTGGCCGGTGGCTGCCCAGCTTTAGGCGGGCGGTAGCTGATCAGTGACACCTGTAGGTGTCTCTCACCATCAGAGGCAACGCGTTTCGCCCCATGTCTACACCAATTAACAGGGACTTATAACACGTAACAGTTACCTCTCGCTTTGATTCCGAGACCAGTAAGACCAGGGATGGAGTTATTGCCTCTCCATAGCACAAAGCCTGGGCTAAAATAAAGAAACCATGTGTTGCCCATGCAGCATGATCCCTCTCTCGGCATGCCTAGTTCACTCCAGAGGAAAGGTAATACCTATACACCTGGAACAAGACAAGCTGAGGAAGCTGCCGGATCAGCAAAGCAATGCTCTAAGTGTCCGCCTGTCGGAGCTTCGATGCTAGACCAGCTGCCAACCAAGGCTTAGGGCCTGGTCTGCCCTGATAAGAGAGAGATAAAACTATTGTGTAGAAAGAAATATATGTTAATGGGGAAAGATTGGAGGTTGTGGAACATTTTGAATATCTTGGGTTATTGATTACAAACAACGGTGACACAATGAAAGAAATTAAAGGACGACTATCAATTGTTCTTCAAAGACTAAGCCAACTGAATAAATTACGGAGTGGGACACACAGAACTACAAAAATTAGATTTTTAAGAACATGCATCTTTCCCATTGCAACATACGCCTGTGGGACATGGACACTTACTAAACAAGCTGAACATCGCATCAATGCCTTTGAATACAAATGTTATAGACGAGTTCTAAGAATGTCTTGGGTAAAGAAAAGAACAAATGCATCCATACTTCAGGAGCTAAATATTTAAGAGTGTTGGCTATTAAAGACGATAAAACAAAGAAAATTGAAATATTTTGGTCACATGAAACGTCATGAAAGCTTGGATGAGAACAATAATGGAGGGATATATGCCTGGGAAGAGAGGAAGAGGAAGGCCAAAGAGAAAATGGGTGCAGGATGTGGCGGATGATCTCCAGATGGGTGTATCGGACGCGGGACATCTTGCTTGTGATCGAGAAATTTTCCGGAAGGTTGTTATGGGAGCGAGGTTCTGCAAAGGACATGCTGCTGAATGTATGAATGAAGAGAAATACGTCACATGTGCAGAGTTGCCAAAGAAGAGTGGTTGCAGTAACAATGCAAAGAAATAGAGGATCTGGAAATGAAACACAACTCGAAAGACTTACATGAACGTATAAAAAGATTTACAAAGAAGAAAAATAAATATATTAACATCACAAAAAAAAAAAAATTGATAATTAGCAGTGAAAAAGAAAGGTCATCAATGAATATCAGAGTAAACGGGCAGATACTAGAACAAGTAACAAGTTTCTCCTATCTTGGACATATAATAACAGATGATGGCAGAAGTGAAATAGAAATCAGAAAGAGAATAGGAATGGCCAAAATGCTTTCAATGGTATGAAATCAGTATTAACATCTAGCATGTTTTGCATATCCTTTACAGGACATCGCTGTCAACAGCAGCATCTTTCAGCTGTCTGTTGATTTCTTGGCAAGATTACGCTCAGTAGTTTGCCATTGCTTTCTGAGCGGCCGGCTCAGTTATCCCGCAAGTCACCAGCGGGGCAACGAACCGCTCCCAGCTCTCGCCCGCTACGAGACTCTGCGTGATAAACGGGATTACGGAGAAAGTGTTGTAACCCCTCGGTCAGAGAGACCGGCATTAACATCTAGAGAGATTAATAATGCGTTAAAAATGAGAACTGTCAAATGCTACGTATTGTCAACGCTATTGTATGGCGCGGAAGCCTGGACATTGAACAAGCAACTAGAAAGTCGCATATAAGCCCTGGAGATGTGGATATACAGACGAATATGTCGTATTTGATGGAAACAAAAACAATCAAATGCAGAGATTCTTGAAAAACTGGGAATGAAGAGAGAGTTGATGAAAGAAATAAAGAGGGGTCAAGTGAAATTTTTCGGCCACGTTAAAAGACATGATACTCTTATAAAAACCATACTGGAGGGCAAGGTTGACGGCAAGCGAGCAAGAGGTAGACAACGATACAAGTGGTCAGAGATAGATGAACATCAGCCTGACAGAATGTACAGTCAAGGCAAGAGACAGTTAGTGTTTGAGATCCATTGCAGCCAACCTTCATTGTGGAGACGCACCTGATTGATTGATTACTTCACTATGTTTATATTAGTTTTTGATAATATTATCTCATTGCATTACATTAATATTCTTTGAGATATACCATATACATGTATACAATATGTGTGCGAGTGTGTGTGTGTGTGTGTGTTTGTGTGTGTTTTTATGATAATATATGTATATGTAGGAGAGTTTGTGTAAATTGGTGTTTGTGTGAAGGAGTGTGTGTATACACGTGTGGTTTTTTACATGATTGATCATACATGGGGCGAGAGAGAGAGAGAGAGAGAGAGAGAGAGAGAGAGAGAGAGAGAGAGAGAGAGAGAGAGAGAGAGAGAGAGAGAGAGAGAGAGAGAGAGAGAGAGAGAGTGAGAGAGAGGGTGAATGAGTGAAAGTTTTAGTGTATTTGTGATTGTGAAGTAGGTATGTATGTGTGGGTGAGGATGTGTGTGTGTTTGTGTTGGTGTGTGTATGTGTGTGTCTGTCTGTCTGTCTGTCTGTCCGCCTGTTTGAATGCCTTCCTGCCTGTCTGTCCGACTGTCTGTCTGCCTGTCTGATATGATACGTATAAATGTGTACAGCTCAATGTATATAAATTATAATTTATGTGACAATGTTTTTTTTCCCCTTTGTGAATGTAACATACACACTAGGTCAGTGGTTCTAAAACGGTGGAAAATCCACTCCTCCTACCCGGGGTGGGGGAAATTTTAGGTATTTCCAGAGGGTGGGGTGGGGGAGGGGGAAATTAAGATTATTTGAAGATTGCGTTAATACAAGAACCGATTACTTGATATTGTTTTTCCCTCCATACTTTACGGTTCTGTACTTCTTGCTCTTCTGAAATTCTTTTTATGATGTAAGTAGACCCGCAAATCACGTTTTATGTAGACGTCTAAACTTGTTCTAGTATGCGTTATTAAATTAGCTTTCATTTCTACGTATGCCGTATAGGGACTGGGGAATTTAAATCGACGAAATACGAAAAAGAGGAATGACATTATGAACAAATAGTGAAAGCGTACATGGGCTAAACAAGGTTGAGAACCACTGCACTAGATGAACAAAATATGAGTGATTGGAAGGGTGGAAAGTAAGACGGGCCTGCGTGCCCAATCTGTAACCCTTTGCAAATAAAGTTCGTTCGTTGATTCTGTCTACCTGCCTGCCTGTCATCTCATAACATAAAATGATGTATTTTGTTATGTTTCGTGTATTTTTACAGCTTCAGTTCACAATGTTTGCTTTTTTCTCCAGTGTAAATGACATCTATATATATAAATCAAAGTGTATGTATGTAAATATGTAAATATGTATGTCCTTTATTTTTTCGCTAACGGCCCATCCGATTGAGATGAAATTTTCTACGCGCCTTCCTTTCATTCCAGAGCTGTCAACTGTCGTATTTTTTTTTCTTCTTCCTCCTCCTCCCTCCTCCCATTCCCAAAATACGTACGTAAATATATGATGATGATGATGAAAGAATCCCCGAACCAAAACGCTTGGGAAAGGGAAGAAAATGACGTGACTACGCATTAGCTAAGGGACTTAACTCTAGAAAAAGTTATTTCAAGGGGCATAACTTTTAATAACATTGTTGTATAACTTATAGTCATATTGTTGTATCGTTTTCAATGATTTATAAACTCTTTGTCTATAGTTATGTACCGGCATATGAGTTATAATAAATAATGATACAATCTTTTAGACATTTTCAAAGTTTACATAAAAATAATGCATAATGCATAACATTGTAACTCATCTTTCTATACTTAAGAAGTTATCTAAAAGATGTTGAACAATATCATCGCATCTTTAGTGTTTTCCGCCATCATATCGACACGATTCGCTTGACAGCACTTCTCAGCGCTATCAAGCCAAGACGCCTTACACATTTCAAGCAGTCTGATACGGGGGGGGGGAAATGGCACGTCGTAATAGCACAAAGAAACAAGCAGCTTCCAAGATGCATAGTGAGAAAACCGACCAGACTATCAAGAAGACGAACCTGCCTTTGGAGAGTCTGCATGCAAGCTGTAATAAAGTATCTGAACCTACAGTCAATGAAACTACCAATAAGAAGAGCGACGACTACCCACAGACGAACACAAAAACTTGTGAGAGGAAGGAGGACCAAGACACCAGAATCAGAAACACTGATTCAAACACAGTCAGATGGGTGGTCAAGCGGCACATGCATGAATACGCACAAGATGCAATGACATATGTTCGCGCATATGGCCGCCCAGATTTGTTTATTACCTTCACATGCAATCCTACATGGGATGAAATAACAGAACTGTTGTTAACTGGACAATCATCATCAGATCGCCCTGATATTTCCGCACGTGTGTTCAAACAAAAATTGAAATCTTTAATGGATTTAATTGTCAAGCATCACGTTTTTGGAGAGACACGCTGTTGGATGTATTCCATCGAATGGCAAAAAAGAGGATTGCCACATGCACACATTTTGATTTGGTTAATGGAAAAAATCACACCAGATCAAATTGATCAAGTCATCTCAGCAGAAATACCAGATGTCGACATTGATCCAGAGTTACTTGAAGTCGTCACCAAAAACATGATTCATGGTCCATGTGGCTTCCTCAATAACAATTCACCTTGCATGTCTGATGGAAAATGCACAAAACGGTACCCAAGACATTTACATGCAGAGACAATCACTGGCAATGACGGATATCCACTATATCGTCGACGCTCAACTGAAGATGGCGGCAAATCTATCACTTTAAAAGTACGAAACAATGATCTTCAAGTCGATAATCGTTGGGTTGTACCGTATTCACCGTTACTCTCGAAAACGTACAAAGCACACATCAATGTCGAGTATTGCAATTCGGTTAAATCGATCAAGTACATTTGCAAATATGTCAACAAAGGAAGCGATATGGCAGTTTTTGGAGTGGGAAATGCAACTGCGTCTATCGATGAAATAGACCAATATCAAGTGGGACGCTACATTAATAGTAATGAAGCAGTATGGCGTATTTTATCATTTCCAATCCATGAACGTCATCCAACAGTTGTTCATTTGGCAGTGCACCTTGAAAATGGACAGCGCGTGTACTTCACAACAGAAAATGCAAGTGAACGAGCATTGTCACCACCACCAACAACGTTAACTGCATTTTTTTCATTGTGTGGGAATGATATGTCTGCAAAGACACTACTTTACTCTGAAGTGCCAACATACTACACATGGAATGCATCAGCGAAAAAGTTTCAACGTCGCAAACAAGGTAAAGCAGTTGAAGGACATACCAATTTATATTCGACCGACGCGTTAGGCCGTCTGTACACTGTTCACCCAAACAATGCAGAATGCTTTTACTTGCGATTACTGTTAATCAACGTACGTGGACCGACATCCTTTCAAGAATTAAGAACAGTAAACGGTCAAGTATGTGCCACTTATCGTGAAACTTGCCAAGAATTACATCTTCTTGAAAACGATGCACACTGGGACACTTCACTCGCTGATGCATCAAATACTGCTCAACCACAGCAAATACGCACATTATTTGCCATCATATTGACAACTTGCTTCCCATCCAATCCAAAAGATCTTTGGGAAAAATACAAAGACTGTATGAGTGAAGACATCCTACATCGTTTGCGTGCAATGAATCAAAATCCGGACATTCAATTCACACAAAATGTGTATAATGAAGCATTGGTTTCGACGGAGGACATATGTTTGGCAATCGCTAACAAACCACTGGTACAATTGGGAATGACTGCGCCAGATCGATCTGCAAACGATCTTTTCGATCGTGATTTGCAACGAGAATCACTCTTTGATGTCGACGAATTGTGTGCATTTGTTCAAACGAATCTTCTGAAATTGGTTCCAGAACAACGTATAGTGTATGACATAATTATGCATGCAATTAAAAGCCAAACCGGCGGATTGTATTTCCTAGATGCGCCCGGGGGCACAGGGAAAACTTTTCTCATTTCACTTATATTGGCAACCATACGATCACGACAAAATATTGCGCTGGCTATCGCATCATCTGGAATTGCGGCAACTCTTTTGGATGGTGGCCGAACAGCACATTCAGCACTAAAATTGCCCTTGAATATTCACATCACTGAGACACCAACATGCAATATCCGAAAAAATTCTGGAATGGGTAAAGTACTCCAATCATGTCAACTCATTGTATGGGACGAATGTACTATGGCACACAAAAAAGCATTGGAGGCGCTTCATCGTACACTACAAGATTTCAGAGGAAATGAACAGCTCTTCGGTGGCGCACTTATTTTATTGTCTGGTGATTTTCGACAAACTCTACCAGTTATACCACGTTCAACACCCGCTGATGAACTTAATGCATGTCTGAAATCATCAGTTTTGTGGCGACACGTTCAGAAATTGACTTTGAAGACCAACATGCGTGTACAACTACAACATGATGCATCCGCAGAAGTTTTCGCAAAACAATTGTTGGATATTGGGAATGGAAAAATGCCAATCGATGAATCCACACATAGTATCACGTTGCCAACAAACTTCTGTAACATCACAGCAACTATAGACGAATTAATTGACAAAGTTTTCCCAAATATGGCACGGAATCACAAAAATCATCAATGGCTCAGTGCACGTGCTATATTAGCAGCTAAAAACAACGATGTCAATGCCATCAATTGCGCCATTCAAAACGAAATACCAGGCGAAGCGACAACGTATAAGTCCATCGATTCTATGATGAATCAAGACGAAGTTGTCAATTATCCAACTGAATTCTTGAATTCCCTTGATTTGCCAGGCATACCGCCGCACGTTTTAACATTGAAAATTGGCGTGCCTATCATTCTTCTCCGAAACATCAATCCACCTCGACTTTGCAACGGTACCAGGCTTGCAGTCAAAAAGATGATGAACAATATCATCGAAGCTACAATTTTGAATGGGAAATTTAAAGGAGAAGATGTACTGTTGCCTCGCATCCCAATGATTCCAACAGACATGCCATTCGAATTCAAACGCCTGCAGTTTCCGGTGCGAGTTGCATTTGCCATGACGATCAACAAAGCACAGGGACAATCGCTACAAGTGTGTGGACTAAATTTGGAAAATCCGTGCTTCACACACGGACAGCTATATGTGGCCTGTTCACGCGTTGGAAAATCTTCGGATTTATTCGTCTACGCACCAGACAGAAAAACAAAAAATATTGTTTATCAAAAAGCACTACGTTAGACATCATATTTGGTGTTCGGCCATAACTTGAAATTTATACAAGATTTAAAAAAAAATAATCCTAGCATTAAGCAAACTTTTCTCCTCTAGATAGACAGACAGACAGGCAGGCATGCAGGCAGGCAGGCAGGCAGGCAAGCAGGAGAGGAGGCAAAGAAGAGAAGAAGGATGGGAATATGAGAAGAAGTAGAATTTGGGGATGAAAAAGAGGGGAAGAAGAAAAAGAGGTTGAGAAGAAGAAGGCGAAAAGGATGAGAAAGATAAAAAAAAAAGGAGGATGAGGAGAATAGAATGAGAAATAGTAGAAAAGTACAAATGTCTTCATGCTTTTTAAATGCATTATGTTCTGGTGTTTCTTTAACACATTTGATCCTGGGGGAAATTTTTGGCTTTATGTCATAGTCGTAATCTAACACCTTTAGTTTTGGGGTATATTTGACAAAGCTGCCCTCGTGTAACTTTAACCCATTCTGCCTTGATTATTGCTTTAGACTCCTGCCTCTGAACCACTTGGATCCAACATTGATTATCCTCTAAACATGATTGTCAGAAGATGTTGATTTAAGTGCCGGGGTCCATGTGGTACTTCCAGCATGCCAGCACAATAATAACAACATCAAGTGCAGTTGTGTTTAGAAAATAGGTGCATAACATCGTATATTCACAGCAAATGCCCGGTATCAGTTGCAAGTTTATTTGTTGCTTTCACTTTCTGTATTTCAAACTGCTATAATAATAACTCTTTCTGTTCCAGGAGTTTATTACTTTAAAATAACACATTTGTATGATATTCTTCATGTCAAGTTTCTCAAATACAAAGTTAGTTTATCTATTTGCAAATTATTTAAAGTAGCCTCAGCAAGTGTTACATAAAAACTGCACGTCATTACGAGTGCAAATGACTCAAGAGTCTCATTGTTGATGTTAACCTAATGAAGAAATAAATCACTATTACTGCCTCTAAAATTGTCTTATTTAAAACGAAATCAGCCACAGGCAAGTGAGGACTACATTATTGTATTACTTTAGGCTGACCGTACATACTTCACGAAATCATGCTCATTATGTGAACGATCCTGCAAGATTCTCGACTCTACAGCAGGCAATATAACTATAGTGAATATTTCTTGAATTCAATAATTCAGTTTTCCATTTCATGTTTTCAACTTGGCATTGCTTGTCAGGTTCTGGGCGAAGCCGGGCCGGATCAGACAGATAGACAGACAGATAGACAGACAGACAGACAGATAGATAGTCGGGAACGGGAACGTGAGCTTATATGACTACTTATATGAATTAAATGAGATGCTCCACACCAGGAGCTGGGCGATGCCGGGCCGGGTCAGACAGACAGACAGACAGACAGACAGACAGACAGTCGGTAACGGAAACGGGAACTTATATGACTACTTATATGAATTAAATGAGATGCTCCCCACCAGGGACTGGGCGAAACCGGGCAGGGTCAGGCAGACAGATAGACAAACAGATAGACAGACAGATAGACAGTCGGGAACGGGAACTTATATGACTACTTATATGAATTAAATGAGATGCTCCACACCAGGAGCTGGGCAATGCCGGGCCGGGTCAGACAGACAGACAGACAGACAGACAGACAGACAGACAGACAGACAGACAGACAGTCGGTAACGGGAACGGGAACTTATATGACTACTTATATGAATTAAATGAGATGCTCCCCACCAAGGACTGGGCGAAGCCGGGCCGGGTCAGCTAGTGTTAGATAATTGGTGTGCAAAAAATGACTGATAGGAAGGACCGAATGTAAGACGGGCCAGCATACCCAATTTGCGTCCCTTTGGAAATAAAGATCTTAGTTCTAGTTAGCTACCTACCTAACCACCTATCTGCATACCTACTTACTTACCTCTCTGTCTGTCTGTTTTTCTGTCAGTCTGTCTGTCTCTCTGTCTGTCTGTGTAAGCATGTTTTATGTATGTCTTGGTGTATGTGTGTGGGCGTAAATGTAAATTCACATTGTATGTATTGAGCGTTGTATGTAAATCGCATAATATGCTGTTTAGTATTTTGTATGCTCATCGTCCATATTACCATGTTTACTGCCACCTAAATTCATCTACAATATTAAATGTGTTTTACTACTTATTTCATGCTGACTTGTATTACACTTTATTTTAACTATGTTTTATGACATTGCATTAACATGTACGTATATTACGATGTACACATTTATACATATTAAAAGATATTGTTCCTGTTTGCGTGGGGATGCTCACTTCATTTCTCACTGCATATTGTGTGGGTGTGAGTGTGTGTATGCTAGTCAATGAGCTTGTGTGGAGTGTGCGTGTTCATATGGAAGACAGGTAGCAACACATGGGGAAGTATATAAACAACAACATGTGCAGATATGTAAGCAACACAACATGTGCAGACATACTAGCAACAACAAATACAACATATGCCCAGACATCCTAGCAACAAAAAATACAACATATGCCCAGACATACTAGCAACAACATATACAACATATGCCCAGACATCCTAGCAACAACATATACAACATGTGTCCAGACATACTAGCAACAATAGATGCAACAAAAGTCCAGATATAAAAACAACATCATGTGTTCAGATACATCAACAAAATTACAAGCCCTGGTGTATAAACAACAATATATCACCAGGTTTTTTAAAATTAAGCAACTGCATATGTCCAGGAATATCGAAACAACACATACCCAGAAATATACGTAATAACATATGCGCAGGTATGTAAACAGCATCATATGTCCAGGAGCAACATAAGAAACAACATATATGAATATAAGCAACAATATGTATCCAATTGTGAAAGCAATGACATATGGCCAGTTATAAAAGAATAACATACACAAAGATGTGAAAGGAATAATATATGTCCTTATATATAAGAAACAACATATGTCCAGGTATGTAAGCAACATATATCTAGGTATATAAGCAGCGTGTGTTTAGGTGTATTATTATGGTTTATTTGTGGCATTCGCTCGCTGTGAACTCAAGCGTACTTGATACACGTCCTACCACTTCTACAACACAGGACTGACTTTTGCGTGTGGATTAGTTTTCCTCATCACCAGTATCCCTGGCCATCAGGCGAACCCACTCCGATTTCTGAGATATCTGTAATTTACGTCCCCAAGTCAAGAACGAGAATTCAAAATGTTAGTTCAACTTAAAAGTGTAGTGGTTGAATTTGCTGCCTCGGCGTCAGTACACCGGATGTTTATCCATTCGGCCATGCTGATCTTCATATGTCTAGACATGCAAGCAACAACATGTGCCCAGGTATATAAGGAAGCCGAGGGAAAAGCCATGATGTGAAGTAGAGACTGAATTTGAGTCAAGGAGAAGAGGACCAATGAGAAGTAGAGAAGTAATATAAATAAAGAGAAGAAAGCTTGCACCATCCCCCGAATTAACAAGAACAGGGAAAGTATAAAGTAAGAAAAGGTTCCAGGACTCTAAGACAGAATTTAAGAATGGACATGATCAAAACCAAGCAAGGAATTGAACTATTAGGCTGTGGTGGCAATAGTGAGTGCACAAGCTAAACTAACACCTACTATACCAACAAATAAGGAACTGCATGTCGCGAAACGCCAGTGGCCCATGTCCTTATGCTTTCTTTGATTTTGGGTAAACAGTGGGAAACAGCTTTCGGGAACCCTCAGTTCTCTTATTCGCTCAATCCCCATGGAAGATAGTTCTCTTGGTTACTTTTACAACCCGTTCTTCTTAAGAGAACTATTAGAAGGCTGCCTTTTCTTCGGGAAAACCCGATAGGGCGCCTTGCACCAAATACGCACCAGTGCAACTTCTTGGGGCAATTCATGTCCGTTTCAACACCTACCGTTGGGTATCTGCATCATGTCAATTTAACAATTCAAAGATTGGGACAGAAGTGCAGCCTACTACTGGGGAATGGAAAGGTAATAATTGGGTTTTAATTAGTCCTGCCAGACCTTGGCTTGTGAATCTCTGTTGTCTCGACTGGTGAGACGAATTGGCGAAAAGCCGGTCATGCCCTATTGTGAGTGGGTTGTCAGTTGGCCAATCTAGCTAAGAGTCGTGTTCTTGGCATGGCATGGGAACGAATCGGAGGAATATATTTCCCCAAATGATGTTGCTTGTTCTTGGCAGCAGATGGACGGGGGCTATCTTTCTTCCTACGGCCTGAACCCTGCTTAGAATATAAACATAACATATCCACGGAATGCCGGAAGGAGGGGAGGGCTCCGTGGGGACGGGTTCCAACCATTTATGTTCTGTCTTCTTAAACGGAAGAGGGTATCCACTGTGCTATCTCTTTCATCTTTTAGCAGATGGGATGGCCAGGTGGACTGAATAGTTACTGGTCGATAAGATCATCTAGTTCTACGTGTAATGTGAGGCACTGCCGGTACATTGCGGCGACAGCTCAGACAAGAGCAGCGGCCGGAAGGGGTAGTATCTTCTTTCCTATTCTTGCTGGGAATAGGGAACTACACTTCTTTCCATACAGACCCACTACTATAATATTAGTTAAGGGGGGAAACACACATAATTACGCACACAACACCACAAATGCTGTGTCGTGAGAAAGAGAGGGTTTGCAAGTGAGAGGGAAGCCGGGAAACGAATGTGCCCAGTAATAATAAAGGCAGGGTATGAGTGTGGAGAGTGAGTCTTGTATGCAAAAAGTTCCTAGGGTGGACAACGGGACGTCTACAAGCTGGAGGTCTCATAAACCAGAGACGTAGCCAATCCAGGGGCTACCTGACATGTCAGGCCCATTCACTCGGGCCTCTTATCTAATTTATTTGGTAAGGAACATGTATGACAAATTTAGTAACTGAGGCCCTATTGGTCCTCAGGATTGTGGTACTTGAGTCAGCCTAGTCGCTCACTAATCTCTGTCATCTCCAGGGTCCTCCTGGAATTGAAAGGAGCAAAAGGGATCTGCAAGGCCACGAGAGAATCACCTTAAGACATTCTCAGGTGAACCATGGACTTTCAGGACGGCCACAGGCTAATGACTCCAATCAAGGAATCAATGTCCGATTAGTCCTGATCTAGTGGCATCCTTCAGTACCCGCTCAGTGCAAATCCCATCGCCAACATTGGAGTGGCTGACCCTATGTTCATGCCTGGACTTACACCTCATTCTCGGTCCTACTCATCCGTGTCAGTGACATTGAAAGACCCATACCCATTCCACATTCATGAACTATTCCCATTATTTAAAATCATTCCCACCCTTCTGCTAAATGAACTTTGAACTGACGATGTAGAGAAGTCCTCGTAAACCAGTGGGCTTGGTTTTACAGCAGTCTGTTGTTCGTACAACCGATCGGGAAGGAGGAAACTACCTAAGGACATAATCGGTGAGGCAGATGTCGACTGACGGGACTTTGTAGTACTCTTCGGTCTATGATGGAAAGCCATGAGGCTCTGTGCCAGAACTGAACTCTGTGTCCCTGTTTTTTTCTGTAGTGAACTATCTGTTTTAACTGCCTTGATGTTATCCTGTGCTGTCCTTTATTAGGTATTAAAATTACTTTCTAGTTTACTCTGACTATCGCCATGTTATCTATGGGTCAGCCAGAAAGACACCGCAGGGAATAGGCCCCGAGGTCGAAAGAGAGAGTGACAGTGAGTCCAGGGAACGGAGGAGGGTTGGCAAGCAAAGAACTATCCCAGCCAGAGCTATATAATAGTATTGAAGAATTGTGACAGGAGTAATTGGGACCCTCCACGTAGCTTGTTACACTACACAAACGGTGTTTATTTGTCTTCAAAATCTACAACTTCACAGACACCAAATGTTCACACAAACATTGAAGTACAATAAAAACACACAATAAAAGGCAATTGCAATCTAGAATCAAGCACTAACAATGATGAGTGGTTTATAGAAAACAAGCAGACTTCTGCCCCCTATCTAGGCCAAGTCTGTCAGGTACAACAAGTACAACAACTGAATCACTATAACTACTGGTCACTCCACCCAAAAGGGAAAGTCTACACCTTTCTTCACCTTAACTATTTAAGCGTTGACACCTTAACAGAAACCCAGGCGAGCTTTGATATTGCAGTAATTAGTCACCTGCTTCGCTGGATCGAAAACGGCTCAGAAATCAGCTATATGCACAGGACAACACTTACTCTCAAGTTCTCTGAAACGTAATGCAGTTATATCAAAGACAACTAAGCAAAAGCCTGATAGATGTCCTTTGTCTTGGTTTTGTCCTTTTATTTCCAGTTGATGGCAAGATTTTTCTGCTATAACCGGCGATATTTTAAAGCTCAGTATGGCAAGGTTTCATAAGCAACAAATATCCAGGTATATAAACAACAAGATATGTCTAGGTGTGTAACCACATATGCCCAGGTATATAAACAACAAGATATGTCTAGGTGAGTAACCACATATGTCCAGGTATATAAACAATAAGATATGTCTAGGTGTGTAACCACATATGTCCAGGTATATAAACAACAAGATATGTCTAGGTGAGTAACCACATATGTCCAGGTATATAAACAACAAGATATGTCTAGGTGTGTAACCACATATGTCCAGGTATATAAACAACAAAATATGTCTAGGTGAGTAACCACATATGTCCAGGTATATAAACAACAAGATATGTCTAGGTGAGTAACCACATATGTCCAGGTATATAAACAACAAGATATGTCTAGGTGTGTAACCACATATGTCCAGGTATATAAACAACAAGATATGTCTAGGTGAGTAACCACATATGTCCAGGTATATAAACAACAAGATATGTCTAGGTATGTAAGAAACCACATAAACCAGGTATATAAACAACAAGATATGTCTAGGTGTGTAACCACATATGTCCAGGTATATAAACAACAAGATATGTCTAGGTGTGTAACCACATATGTCCAGGTATATAAACAACAAGATATGTCTAGGTGAGTAACCACATATGTCCAGGTATATAAACAACAAGATATGTCTAGGTGAGTAACCACATATGTCCAGGTATATAAACAACAAGATATGTCTAGGTGAGTAACCACATATGTCCAGGTATATAAACAACAAGATATGTCTAGGTGAGTAACCACATATGCCCAGGTATATAAACAACAAGATATGTCTAGGTGAGTAACCACATATGTCCAGGTATATAAACAACAAGATATGTCTAGGTGTGTAACCACATATGTCCAGGTATATAACCAACAAGATATGTCTAGGTGAGTAACCACATATGTCCAGGTATATAAACAACAAGATATGTCTAGGTGTGTAACCACATATGTCCAGGTATATAAACAACAAGATATGTCTAGGTGTGTAACCACATATGTCCAGGTATATAAACAACAAGATATGTCTAGGTGAGTAACCACATATGTCCAGGTATATAAACAACAAGATATGTCTAGGTGAGTAACCACATATGTCCAGGTATATAAACAACAAGATATGTCTAGGTATGTAAGAAACCACATATGTCCAGGTATATAAACAACAAGATATGTCTAGGTATGTAAGAAACCACATATGCCCAGGTATATAAACAACAAGATATGTCTAGGTATGTAAGAAACCACATATGTCCAGGTATATAAACAACAAGATATGTCTAGGTGAGTAACCACATATGTCCAGGTATATAAACAACAAGATATGTCTAGATATGTAAGAAACCACATATGTCCAGGTATATAAACAACAAGATATGTCTAGGTATGTAACCACATATGTCCAGGTATATAAACAACAAGATATGTCTAGGTGTGTAACCACATATGTCCAGGTATATAAACAACAAGATATGTCTAGGTGTGTAACCACATATGTCCAGGTATATAAACAACAAGATATGTCTAGGTATGTAACCACATATGTCCAGGTATATAAACAACAAGATATGTCTAGGTGTGTAACCACATATGTCCAGGTATATAAACAATAAGATATGTCTAGGTATGTAAGAAACCACATATGCCCAGGTATATAAACAACAAGATATGTCTAGGTGTGTAACCACATATGTCCAGGTATATAAACAACAAGATATGTCTAGGTGTGTAACCACATATGTCCAGGTATATAAACAACAAGATATGTCTAGGTGTGTAACCCCATATGTCCAGGTATATAAACAACAAGATATGTCTAGGTGTGTAACCACATATGTCCAGGTATATAAACAACAAGATCTGTCTAGTAACCCATTCGCCACGTAGGCAGATATGTCTCATACTTATAATTGGTGTGTCTTATGTGCACCCGAGGATCATACATCTTTGATAATGTTATTAGCCACAAACCATACTCAGTGACTAAAATTATTAACTGCTGAAAGAGCCTGTAAAGTATCCTCTGCTCTACCCTAGTTGCTGCCATCACCCTCAATGCATTTATTCCTTTACCAACACTCATCACGAAAGCACCCATTTGATCCTTAACCCGTCATAGGTGATAGGTGTATGTAATGAAAATAAACCAGCAGAAAGTAATGAAACACGTGGTACTTGACTCAGAGGCTGCATATATACTGCGAGTAACGCACGTATTATTTATACATGACCTTGACCTTGTGGGTGAGTTTTGCATCGCTCACTATTGCCTTCTCCCTAGAAAATTGAGCTTCTAGGAAATTTACAAATCGACATGCGATACACGCGAACTAGTGAACCATACGTTTGTTTCTTGAACGCTCAGATGTTGGTTTAACCAACAGTGCGATTGCTCAACTTGTAGGTATGACCTGTTTGTTGTTGTTAGATAGGAGATGTGATTGTCACTGTTATCATCATCATCATCATCATCATCATCATCATCATCATCAGCATCATCATCATCATCATCATCATCCATCATCATCATCATCATCATCATGTGCCATGACGATAAACCTGGACCGTAGTGGTTCGCCATCACAATCCATCAATAGAGTCTCAGGTCAGGTCTGTGTTCTTGTCTCGAATATGTCGTGTCACTGAAATACAGATTATTGTTGTTATACTGGTTACTACTGCGACAGAGGTTACTGTTGTAATACCGGTTACTATTGTAATACCAGTGGGACGCAGAGGTGTTTGAAAGGCACCAGGGCCGGGTAATATACTGGACAAGACCTTTTGACGCGTCCTCGTCGAGCGTCCTGCGCAACAGGTCCCTTCGGGGTCCCGGCTAAAGTCAGTAGGATCGCCGATTCCTCCGAAGTCGGAGAGTGTCTGCCTGTACGGCGAGGAACCACCAGTCTGCACACCAATAAGTCAGACATGGGACAACGGATACTCACGCAAACATCAGGTCCTGTATAACATCACACTGAACGAACACAAGCAAGCAACCAAGTAATACCAGTTACTGTTGTAATAATGGTTACTGTTGTAGTACAGGTTACTGTTGTAATACTGGTTACTGTTGTAGTACTGGTTATTATTGTAATACCGGTAACTGTTGTAATGCTGGTTACTATTGTAATACCCGTTACTGTTGTAGTACAGGTTACTGTTGTAATACTGGTTACTGTTGTAATACTGGTTACTATTGTAATACCGGTAACTGTTGTAATGCTGGTTACTGTTGCAAAATCGGTTACTGTTGTAATACTGATTACAGTTGTGATACTATACTGGTTACTGTTGTAATATTGCTTACTGTTGTAATACTCGTTACTGTTGTAATATTGATTACTGTTGTGATACCGTAATTATTGTTGCAACTGAGTGGAATTATGATATTTTAAAATTGGTTGTTACTCTAATATTCGAAGCATTGTTAGTTAGTTCGTTAGTTAGTCGACAGATCATCCTCATTGCACATCGAACCATTCAGTCTATAAGTGCTCAGATCCCCTCCTCAGCAAATCCCACAGCGGCTAACGACACCAGTTCTGTGTTGGTTTATCAACCTTCTTTGGCTTCCTGCGTAGTGTTCTTGTTTGGCCACCCCACTTTTAATTTGCTGTTCTCGCAGTATTGTAATAATGTAAAACTCGTAGTTAGTGTAATACGATAGTACTCGTTGTTACTGTGATATTGTAGACATGGTTGTGACTGTAATACGAGTTGTTACTGTAATACTGTAGTAATGGTTATTACTATAATAAAGTAATATTGGTTATTACTATTATAGAGTACTATTGGCTGTTACTGTAATACTGTAAAATTTGTTACTTTAATATTGTACTACTGACTGTTACTGTAATAATGCTTATTACTGTTAAAACGAATCGTGGTTGTTACATTAATTCGTACTACTGCCTGTAACAGTAATACTATAATTGTTTATGTTACTTTAATGCTGTAATTTATGATGTTACTTTAAAACTGTAATTCGTGTTGTTACTGTAATAGTGTAATATTGATTGCTAATATAATACTGTGATTATTGTTGCTCCATTAATATTCCACAAACGGAGTGGTACTGTAATACTTGATATTACTGCTGTCACTGTAATATTGTAATTCTTGTTATTACTGTAATACTGTAATTATTATTTTTACTTAAATAGTGTACTTCTAACTGTAAATGTAATACTGTAAAACTGGCTGTTACTCCATCCATCATGTACCATGCCGATAAGCGTGGGCGGTCATGTTATGCCATCTCACTCGATCACTAGAGTCGTGGATCAGCTCCGTGTTACTGTCTCGACCATACCACCTGGCCAAGCCATTCAGGTATTTACTTCTAGGTCTTGCCCTTGGTCTCATCCCATCGATCTTGCCAGTTGCCACCAAATTCTTTTCTTTTCATAACACGCCCAACAATTTTTATAAAATGACGTAAAGGAGTGCAGATTTACATAATAGAATTAAGACACATACAGGACGTTGCGGCGATTAGCCTTCATCAGCAAACAAATACATTCACAAACACAACATACAGTCAAGGAGATCTCCTGTGACTACATCAGAAGGTGACGACAGGACGAGAAGAACAAAAGGATGAAAAAATGAAAGTAATGAAGAGAAAATACGAATTGAAATATTGGAAAAAATGTTTATACTCACCTCACAGTTCCGATCTGTAAGAAACTGAGAAAATCTCCGATGTATTCTGTTTATGCCCGGTGATAGGTGCTACGGTTCAGTGAGCACATTGAAAGCAGGGGGGCGGAGGCAGGAGGACTGTATGGTGTGTTTGTGAATATGTTTGTTTGCTGATGAAGGCTAATCGCCGCAACGTCCTGTATGTGTCTTAATTCTGTTATGTAAAGCTGCACTACTTTATGTCATTTTGTATTGTTTACACTTTCACAGCTTTACCGCAGTTCCACCAAATTTTATCCCAAAAAATGTGACTGTCTACGTCTAATTTGTCTAATCAGTTTACGATCTTCATTTGTTTCTTGAAGGACTTGTTCATTGGTTTTTCTGTCTGTCCATGGTATTCTCTGCATTTTCCTCAGAAACCATAATTCCACAGCCATCAGATGTTTTCAGCTTGACTGCTCAATGCCCACGCTTCACATCCATACAAAAGTACAGGTTCTATGTAGAACCTCAACACTCGTTTTCTCATTTCAACTGATATCATTTTATTGGTCAGTATGTTGTTCATTTTGCAAAAGGCTATCTTCGCTATGACAATTCTTGTTCTAATCTCTTCAAGGCATCTCCCATCAGATGTTATGACTGTTCCGAGATAACTGTATCGATTACCTTGCTTAAGAATATGTCCATTTACTCGTATATCACATTGGGGTATTTCATTCTTCCCAATCTGTGTTGTCTTACAATTCAATTCTAACCCTAGTTGCTCACTCTGTGCAACAACCGCATCTACTACTTGTTGCAGGTCCTGTTCATTGTCTGCAATTAAGACTGTATCATCTGCATATCTAATGTTATTGATAATGAAAATAAAGTTAATTTGATTTGATGTGATTTGATTTGATGTATCCTCACCCGATGTTGATTCCCTCCATATCTTCTATCTTTCTGAAAATATTGTCACTGTACATGGAAAAAAATCTGGAGACATCACACATCCATGTCTCACAACTCTTTTAATAGGCTGATACTGACCTACATCATTCTCAATTCTGAAGGCAGCTTGTTTTCAATATATAACTTATTATTATTCGCAATTCGATTGCGAATATTCACTTCGATTTTGTAATCAGTAGAACATGAATCACTTTATTTTTTTTTTTTAACAGGAAAATGGCAGGCAACACCATACAAAAGGAGCTGAATTTGATGTTGATTGGAAAGACAGGGGAGGGGTGTCAGGGTCTTAAACTTGGCTCGCTAACCTAAAACATGTGAGACAGTACAAGTACAACGTGATTTGACGTAAGACTCAACGACACACCGTTCAATGGATTTATTCACAGATCAAATACAGAACGATGATCACAACAATATATACTTGATACTTCAATACACTTACATCCACAATACAGCTCACAAGTCTTTCTCTCAAGATGTCCAGACACTCGACTTTCAAGCACAGAAAACCACACAACGCCTTTCTCTCATCATGCGTCCGTCCAAGTCCGTGTCCCAGAGCTGTCTGCCGCTAGTTCGCAACTTGCCTCCCACCTGAGGTGGCTTCACGAGGCATGCGTGCGTCTTGCGTCGTCCTTGCCTGACCGCTGGTCGCTCGTCAACCAGCAATCTTGCAGGCCGGTAACTACTACTCGCCTGGCGGCGTAACGAAGTTGCTGCATCCCTGCTGGGAGCTAAGTCGCCTGGCGGGCGTAACGATGTCACTGCATCACTGTACCCTTTCTGGACTCTGACACGCTCCCCCGGCAAATTCATGAAAGATGTCATCTTTCATGTATAATATATGTACATACTGGGTTAATATTCTAACCTTGTCAGAGTCTACCCTTCTGTTGTTATATACATTGGTATCAAAATACAAATAAATACACATATGCCATAGAAATATATAAGAAATGGAAGTTGCATTCAACGACATGTGGTGTTCAACCTTTAACACATTGTCAGGTTTCATCCTCTCGATGGCTGATTACCTCAATTGCATTAATGACCCAGTCAGATCGGTAGTACCAGCTTCACGCATCTACCTCGCAGCATTCCAAAAAAAAAACGTAATAATATGGTTCTTGAAACAAAAACCATCTAGCTAGACCGAAATACGGCTTTATATAAGTCGCATAAAACGCTCAAACCCCAACCTTATTTGGCCAGGAGTTCTTGTGTTGGTCTGCAATGTCGGCAACCCTCTGCCATGCCCAGTAGATGGCTACCTGTTGTGTCAACAATCTGGCAACAACATGCTATTTATACACAACACATTACTGAATACATTTCAAATTATGGCCCTTTGTGTAATGATGTAATAACAAATAAATGAAAGGGGAATAATTTCAACATTTATGAAATACAATAATTTACAATAATTATCCTATTTCTTAGCGTCATCGCTTGACGTTTCTTCATATTAACGAGAAAAAGTCGGTAATATGAATACATTAATCAAGATATGATTCTAAGATTACACTACAGAAATATATAAACACACAATTCGTGTATTTAACTTTGTTGATTCCTAAAGATTTTAGAATCGTCATAGCTTTTTAAACTTTTATATTGTCGTCTGCTAATTTTGCTCTAAATTTCTAACTAATCCGGAAGTACACACGAACACTAAAAAAGCTGATGTTGAAGCTTGCAGAACACACTTGTTCCGGTCTGATGTAGTTACGGAAAGTACAATGTTCTCACAGTTCATGTGTTGGATGTTTCACTACAAAACCTTCTGGATTACGATTGACTGTTCATGTGTTGGATGTTTCACTACCGAACATTATGGATTTCGGTTAACTGCAGTGGTGTAGCTGTCAATGTTTAGTTTACACGTTCACACACGTCTTTAAAATATCCCTGGAATGTTCCACACGCAGATGTCACTGTCAAATTGGATAGTTCGCTTACGGTAAGTTTTTGAGCGAATGTGACACTGTTCTTGTTCGTAATATATACAATTAATAAAGTTCGCTTTCTACCACACACTACACAATTATACACGACAATCACTACATGAATTAGTAAAATAAGAACACTATATATATGGGAGTAACCCCTATCACATCACATTGTAGACATTACACAGCTTTTTGTGACTCGAAAAAAATTATTCACTGATGAATGGCTGTGTCGGTCTGAGTGTATTTGTACACACTGCACTCAGACATTGGTGCTTACTGGGTCGGTCGGACAACGGGACAAAAGATCGGCAATTGAATTGGTTCTGCCTGGGATATGTCGAACCTCAAAGCTGTAATCTTGAAGTTTAAGAGACCAGCGCGCTACCATATGGTTTGAAGGTACACCTGAATTTATAAAACGCAACGGGCTGCTGTCAGATTCCACGATGAAATGGCGTCCTAGAAGAAATCTGGACAATTTAGTTATACCCACCACTAAAGCTAGGGCTTCCAACTGAGGTATAGACCAAGCCCGTTCTCTGGGTTTTAGTTTCCTGGATACGAAGTACACGGGATGGAGGATGTTATTGTACTCTTGTAACAAGACTGCTCCAATCGCCACGGAGCTAGCATCTGTACGCAATCTGAAAGGTAAATGGAGATTGGGCAATTTCAGGATGAGATTATTTAAACTATTATCAGAAAAACATGCTAGTACTTTATGGAATGCAATTTTTAGGCATTCATCGTGTACAATTTTCTCTGGTTTATCTTTTGTTAGTAAATTAGTAAACACTTCGGTCAGTTCGGAAAAATCAGGAATGAACTGCCGGTAATAATTTATCAGTCCCAACAAACTTCTGACTTGTTTTTTTGTAGTCGGAAGTGAGAGTTTTAGTATCTTGGACACAATGTTATCGTCTGTCGTGACAAAGCCATTGGATATTTTGTACCCCAAGGCTATGTCTACTTTCGCAGGCTTTACTGTCAGTCCGTGCTGTCTAATACGTTCAAATGTCTGTTCTAACGTCTTAACGTGCTCTGTCATTGTCTCTGTGTGAACACAAATGTCGTCGATATAGCAGATTATGTTAGGAATGTCTACTAGGAGAAGTCGTGTCATACGTACGAATGTGGCTGGGGCATTGACAAGCCCAAATGGAAGTTTGCACCATTCGTACAGTCCCCAAGGTGTGGCAAATGCTGTCAGATGTCTGCTCTGTTCGTCTACTGCTATTTGCCAATATCCTTTCGTCATGTCTATCTTCGTAAAGAACCTAGCGTCTGTCAGTTCTGTCAGAAGATCGTCAGAGTTTGCCATTGGCTCCAAGATCTAGAACAGTTATTTTATTTAGCTTTCGATAGTCGATACACAGTCTTATTGTATTGTCCTTTTTGCGTACTATGACCATTGGAGATGAGAAGTCTGATTGGGATCGTCTTATGATGTTGTTTTTCTCTAAGTTGATGATCTCCTGATGTAAATGTTCTTTGTAATGTAATGGAATGGTGTATGGTCTGCATCTTATGGGTGTGTTTGATGTGAGTGTGATGTGATGCTGTACTAATTCTGTTTGTCCTGGGTTGTTGGAAAAGATGGTGTTGTACTGTTGTATAAGCTGTTTGCAACTGTTTGTCTCTGCTTGAGTTAACTTTGGGTTGATTTTGATCTCCTTCAAGCAGTTTGTCGTGTCTAATGCAGGTGTTGGAATCTCGTCACTAGCATCGTCATCTTCGTGATCTATTATCACTGTACAAGCTGTCGTATCGTCTTGTTCGTTGTCTCTGTTGTGGTATGGTCTTAGCATATTTATGTGAAATATTTTGTGTTTGTCTTTTATTTGGATTTCGTAGTCTACAGGTGAAATCTGTCTCGTCACTTTAAAAGGTCCCTGCCAAGAATCAGTCAATAAGTGTCTGTCACTAGGTAGTAGAAGAAGAACGTCCTGTCCAGGTGTCAATGTTATTGTCCTGTTACCTTTGTCAGCATACTGTCTATAAGTAGCACCAGATAATTTTAGTGCATTCTTTGCAATAATACAAGATTTGATGATTCTTTCACGCAATGATGTAACATATACGTATGATGATATGGGTTTAAGTACTGGAGTAGAGTCAGTTAACATTTGGTGATAAATAGTCAATGGGCCACGTGGTTTGGCACCATAGATAAGTTCAAAAGGAGAGAAACCGGTACTAGAATGTGGTACCTCGCGATAAGCAAAAAGAATAGCTGGTAGATATACATCCCAGTTATTGGGGTGCTCTTGCGTTACTTTTGCAAGCATGTGCTTTAGATCCCCGTTAAATTTTTCTATTACTCCACTAGAGTGAGGATGGTACGGGGAATTGAAACATTGCTTCACTCCCAACATTTTGGTGAAAGCTTGGGTAGATGCGGCAATAAACTGAGTGCCCCTATCAGATTGGATAGTATCTGGAAAACCTATCCGAGAAAATATATGGAAGAAAACTTCCATTATATCATTGGCAGTTATGTTCTTTAGCGGAATAGCTTCTGGCCAGCGGCTACATTGATCAATGACAGTTAGAATATATTTATTCCCTCTAGTTGTTGTATGATTAAGAGGGCCCACTATGTCGACAGATAATTTTTCAAAAGGTCGACTGGCTAAGTCAGTAACTTGTAACTTTGCCTGTGGGTGTTTACCTTTTTTTACCAGTTTCTGGCAGGTGTCACAACTTCTGCAATATTCTTTAATGTCATTGCAAAATTTGGGCCAATGAAACTGTGTCAATAATCTAGATCTGGTGTTAACGTATGCCATATGCCCTGCAAGAGGTATATCGTGGGCAAGATGTAAGGCTTGCTTGCGATAATTAGTTGGCAAAACAGTTTGCTCTGTGGTGTTGTCACCTCTTGTATAATACCTGGTGAGTATATCATTTTTCACAGCAAAATGCCATTTTGCATTCTTGGTTACCTTTGGCTTTTGGCCGATCAGATTAAAGTATTTTGACAATGAAGGATCAGCTTTTTGAGCTGTTACAAACGTTTCCTTCATGGTGTTAGTAGGTAGTGATACTGGGCTAAGCATTTGTATAGCCTCAGTTTGATTACTTTCATCTTGCACTCTAGCAGTAGATCTAGTTACTGCGTTCACACATTCAATGATATCAGATGGTGATGGAACAATGTTATCAATGATGTCATGAGATGTTAGTGCTACATTAGCTACCATACAATCAATAGGTGGTGTGACATTATCAATGATGAAATTTGATGGTGATGTTATGTTATCATCAATACACAGAGATGTTATGTCATGAGGTTTATCATTCACCTCTGGTAAATTTCCAATAATTACATCACACACTGGGTTTGTTAATGCAGCGCACTTTACTTTCCCAGTGAGGAAAGGTGTTTCAATATATGCCCATGCTAGTGGGTATTTCTCAATATTGCCTGAGAATGTTCTGCATGTTACGTGCCTGCCTGTATAGTCTGTAGGCATTATGAACGTTCTCTTCAGACCAATAAGTGAACTGCCCGTGTCACGAAGGACTGTAGCAGACTTGCCATTCACATATCCGTGATGGACGTTTATCCTGCCTTTTGAATCTACTACCAAATTAGCTTCTTCATTGGCAATAGGGATGGCGTGACCGCATGTTAAAATACCATCTTCATAAAAGGTGTTACAAACAGAACATTTATTTGCGCTAAACATGTCAAAAGCCTGTGCTGAGTTCACAGGATGTTTCTCTGGCTGTTCTTCATCTGACGACGAACTGTCAAACAAGGCGGCATTTGCTTTGTTGGTCATTTGCCTACCTTTACAATCTTTCCGATGGTGTCCGTACGCCTTACAGAGGAAACATTTACGCAAACTTCTGAAGGATTTACGCTCCTTATCTTGTCTGTTTACCATGTTTAGTAGGTAAGTATGGATATCCTGGGTGCTTATCGCACATTTCATTCTGATGATGTGAAAATTTACAATAAGTACAGTGATTAAACTTCTCAGAGGTAGGCCTATGAGGTTTCTGCCTACTATAGGGTTTGTCATAGTTAGCCGCTGCTACAACATTTATGTCAGTAGCTTCACTGGCAAAACAATGTTTGTTGGCTATGTAATACGCCGAACCACGTCTCTCAATCTCATCTACACTAGTGCATTCATTCTCTTGCAAAAATTTTGAAAATGCTGATGGAATGGATGAAATGATTTTATCTCTAATGATCAGATCTTCTAGTCTCTGATAATTTTTGTCAATTTTAGCTGCTGAAGTCCATTTGGTAAATATATCTCGGACTAAGCAGAGGTAATCAGAGAACGTTTGAGTCGGTTTTGGGCTCAACTTACTGAATTGTTCTCTGTAACCTGCCTCATCTAACATAAAATGTGCCATAATCTTAGATTTCAGATAATGGTAATCTTTTCTGAGGTCTTTGGGGATGGTTTCAATGACTTTAAGAGGTTCCCCTGATAAACTCCTCATATAAACAATATTCCATTCAGACAGTGGAACCTGGTAATGTTCCATTAAAGTTTCAAAATTTTGGGTAAAGGCTGCGATGCAGTCACCCGAGGTATAATTACGTACAATACCTTGATATTTCTTGTACTGGTTTTCTTTCTCCAGTCTCTCAGATTTCTTAAACTCTTTATTAATCGCAGTCTCAGTGTCAAGTTGTTTCATCTTCAACTGTAACTCCAGTTCTTCTCTCTTACTCTGAGCTGCTATTTCTGCTTTCTTCAGTTCACCATCTATCTCAGTTTGCTTTGTCTTTGCGGCCATTTCTACTTCGGCTTGCTTTAAAGCTGTTTCTGCCTCTACTTGCTTTGCAGCCCTTTCAGCCTCTGCCTGTTTTAGAGCTCTTTCAGCTGCTCTTTCTTCGCGTTCACAGTATTCAGAGTATTTCTTCTCACTCCATTTTGTTAATTCATCACTTGTCAACTGTAATTGTATCCCCATATCAATGAAATCAAATAATGAAGACATGATGGAAAAATGTCAATGAAATACCAGCCACACAAAAAATGTTATAAGTGGTTAGTAATGAACACTTTACAATTGACTTCTATTGACGATACGTGCCTAAAATTGCATCCTTAAAGTATATGAAAAGAAAAATATACTCAAGTGCCCTGGATGCGGTGAAGAACGGTTGGAAATCGGGCTAGGAACTGTAGGGTCGCTACTTCGAAAACACAAATGACCTCTACGGCAAGGTTTCGGATGGTACGGAAAACCTGCTTTGTTTTTGGAGGAAAATAAATTAGCGTCTATTTGTTGGTGTGTGCCTGCTTGTCACTAAGTGTTGATTAGGTTTGTATGGCGTTGAGTGTAATTGTAGGTCGTAAGTTTGTCCGTCAACAATTTTTTTTTCCAATACAAGTTACTTTCTTTCCAAAACTTTCTGCTTTCCACAACTCAATGCACAAAGACAATCTACATGTATCTCAACACTCTACAACATTGATGACACATCACTTACATCAAGATGACATTCAGTAAGGACATAGACATCAAGTTTACAAGATGGCGACAAGGTCACAATGGCGACAAGATCACAATGTCGACAAGGTCAAAACGGTGACAAGTTTCACAAATCACAAATGTTTTACACGCTTACAAGATCAAACAATATGTATGCACTGTACGTTTACAAATAGTCTTACACATGTTTAAACAATGTAGTAATTTATCAAAATGAGCCTTCCACGATCACATTTACATGTACTATAAAGTTTGACAAAAATTCTAAGTTCACAAACTCTAGTTTTAAATCGTTAATCACATAAACACGTTCATTTCAAAGCCGGACGAATGCCACCACGTCCACACATGTCAGGGTCTTAAACTTGGCTCGCTAACCTAACACATGTGAGACAGTACAAGTACAACGTGATTTGACGTAAGACTCAACGACACACCGTTCAATGGATTTATTCACATATCAAATACAGAACGATGATCACAACAATATATACTGGATACTTCAATACACTTACATCCACAATACAGCTCACAAGTCTGACTCTCAAGATGTCCAGACACTCGACTTTCAAGCACAGAAAACCACACAACGCCTTTCTCTCATCATACGTCTGTCCGAGTCGAAGTCCCAGAGCTGTCTGCCGCTAGTTCGCAACTTGCCTCCCACCTGAGGTGGCTTCACGAGGCATGCGTGCGTCTTGCGTCGTCCTTGCCTGACCACTGGTCGCTCGTCAGCCAGCAATCTTGCAGGCAGGTAACTACTACTCGCCTGGCGGCGTAACGAAGTTACTGCATCCCTGCTGGGAGCTAAGTCGCCTGGCGGGCGTAACGATGTCACTGCATAACTGTACCCTTTCTAGACTCTGACAAGGGGAAGAGCGCGACGGGAAACACTGTTCTTGGTCATCGCATGTTTATTGAATCTTCTAAAACGACATCAGAAACGAAGGATGTTGCTAATAAGTTCACGCGTTTCGACAACTTTCCCGTCAAAGTAGTGGACTCTCCGGGTTTAATGGACACAGATAAGGACAGTGGTGAAGACAAGAAAGCAGCTGCAGTAAATATGGCCACTGCGCTTGGAATGTGCAATGGCGGTGTTGATGCATTTATACTTGTCATAAGACGTGACCGTTTCACAGGAAATCAAGTCAAATCATTAGATGCTCTGAAGAAAATATTCGGAGACAGATATAAACAAAATATAATCGTTGTTGTCACTCGTGGAGATCAATTAATGGACGACATGGAAAATGAAGGCCGCGGTGACATGAGTTTTAAAGAATGGTGCAATCTAGAAAGTGGAGCTTTCAAACAGTTATTTGACGAATTTAGTGACAGATTCCTGCTGATTAACAATAGAGAAAAGGATCTAGAGGTGAAGGAGGCACAAAGACGAGAAATAATTCAACTTGCAGACAGTTTGAGGAAACTGAACGGAAGATACACTAGCAAGAGTTTTGAAGAAGCTAAGGCTGCAAGAGATATGTTGATTGTTCAAGCAAACTTGCCGATGTTGAATGGAAGCCTTCAAGAGAAGTTGGTCTGCTGGCAGCAGATTTAGTTAAGCTAAAGAAAGCACCATCGGCTAGAGAACAGGAAAGAATTATCCAGAGCTTAGTTTATCTGAAGCAGGAAATAGCAGATCATGATAAAGGAACTGGCTTACTTAACCATTTGATGGGGAATGTTGAGCAAGTGGAAATTTCTCTACATAATGTTGAAGAGCTGCACTGTCTGGTCGAGAAAATGGAAAATATTCGGGAAGAAAAGTCCAGCTGGTCCATGTTTGGGAAAATTGCTGCTGGCTTAAAAGCTTATGCTAAAATTGTAACAATCGCTGCTTTAGTACCATATACTGCTGTAGCCGCAGCCAGAGCCGCAGCCGCAGCCGCAGTCGCAGTCGCCTCTGATGCTGTGATTACTGGAACGCTCTATGGTCTTGGCGTACGTACAACTGCTCTATGTGATCAAAAAGAACAAAACGTATCCACAAGTGAGGGACAGGCTGGAGCTAACACAAATTACCTAGACGGGAAGGTGACAAAAGCCATACAGGACATTAAAAAGTAACAAGATTTTCTTCTACATTAGATTTGGAAACAACTTTGCTGGGATTTATACCTCTTACAGTATACAATTATTACTTTTGTTGACGTTTTTTCTTCTTCTTATCTTTCTCCATTTACCCTAGTGAAGTGTTGGGAGAGATGTAATAATCTTGTGTGCGCTCTTTCCCATGCACTGTGTAGGTTGGTATTAATTTCTCTAAGGTTGTTCTTAATGCTATCGCTAAATTGTGTACGTGATCTTCCCTTTGCTCTGTACCTATCATGTTTTTATAAATGTGGCTATGTGTAGCAGATGGTACCGGAACATTCTTATGATGTGGTCAAAACATTTAATTTATTGTTCTTTAGTGAAATGCATGACTGCTTTCAGACCTAATCTTCGTTATTCATAATTATATCACACACAATTACTCCCGATTCGCTTCTAAGGCATCTCATCTCTGAGACAGAGGTGACAACAGGAGTAAGAACCACTTACTTCTGCTACGGTGATGTGAGGAGAAGAGCGCAACCCTGACTGCGTAGGGCCAAAGAAGAAAATGACTAAAGAGAAAGAACCTCTCACCGTCCTCGGTTAACAAGAAGAGAAAAGAAATAAGGTTTAAGAATATCCAGGGTGGGCCGACAGGGAATTAGAACAATATTCTCCAATTCCTGACAAAGAATTACTCCGAGGGCTGTTCTAACACCAATGACCCTATAATAAGAATCTATCAACTAAACAACAAAGTAAGAATAACACAAGCATCATTTGTTTATTAGACTTCTAAAAGGAACAATAATATACAGATAAGTAGCATTAACAAAGAAGTTAGAATCCAGCAAAACCAAACAGCAAAATCACTAATCCCAGAAACAAAATTCCTAAGTGTAGCAAACACTACTAAGTACAGCAAACACTTCTAAACCTGCAAAACCTCTTCAAGTCTACCAAAAACTAATCCACCAAAAACTTCTAGTATACTAAAAACTAATTTACCAAAATCTTCTAGTCCACTAAAAACTAATTTACCAAAAACGTATAGTCTACTAAACACCCAGGAAAATCTCAAATTTAAAACTAGAATTCTGGCTTTTCCTGTAGATAAAATAAAAACCAACAAAATACTCTTAGATAAAGACAAAAATCTCAACTTGATGACCCAACAAGGCAACACCAACACTGAGTCTGTCTACATAAAACAGACAACACTCTTGTACTTGTGATGGATAGACGCAACAAGATACAACATCTTGACACTTATTGACTAGAATCACTTACACCAGACACCACAAGCAAATGCAACATCTCAACACTGATTCAGTTAACATACAACAGACATTGCCAGTAAACACAACATCTCAACACTGGTTTGGTTAACATACATCAGACATTGCAGGTAAACACAACATCTCAACACTGATTTGGCTAACATGCAACAGACATTGCAAACAAACACAACATCAGAATGATATCTTTGTGCTGGTAAACCAGGCTACCATTCCTACATATCAAAATGGCTAAATTTACCAAGGACTCCATAATAAGCTCACTGCCTACACATTGTAGAATGTGTGATGCATTAATCTGTACTAAGTCACTGGTAACACAGGACAACACAGTGCTTCATACTCAGACCACATATCCATAGAACACAATTAATGTTCAGTCCATGATATAACCAAGATCAAACACCACCTAACACACACCATCTACTATAAAACATATACTGACAGGTTGTACTCCTGTGTTCCACATATGATGGTACGCTTTAGTCCTATACAACAATACGCGACAGTATAGACTCCGCCATCATTAGACATTCAGTTGTCTCAACACAGGGGCTTCACCGGACAACTACTCCAACAATCATGTACAGAAGCAATGCCATCGTGGCACAAACAGACTCGAACTATGTGAATCCACATTAACTATACGCTGCTTAAGCTGGACAACACTGATACCCACATCAAATATAAATGACAGGGAACACATATTCTACATCATCCCATATTGTCTACACATTCATCACACATCCTCAATCCTACACCATAACCCTGATTGTGATTAAAATCACCAAATAATCTACATATATCCTCCTCGACTACTACAGGCCACTTCAGCCCCTGGCGGATATAATAATCATCATCCTCATCATGGCTATCATCACCATCATCATGACCACCATCATCATAGCCACCATCACAATCATAGTCATCATCATGTGATACTTAGACAATGCCCATCCATGTAGTGCTCAATCCGGTACCTACAGCACTACACACAGTCCTTGATAATAATTAACATAGCTTCCTTTATGAGAGTAATTGTTCTTTTCATGTATGTCCTACATGATGGGTTTTACTTTCTAGGTGACTTTTGCTTTCTCATTAACACCGGTTTCAAAACTCCAAATACTATATTCCTTGATGTTCCCTCAATGAACCAGAATTGAAATCCACCAGTCTATCATCATGTCATCTCGGTTATACTCTGATGCACCATATGTCAAGAATTAACCATAACTCACCATCCTGATACTCAATGCACCACCTTTTCCCCACCTTCTGTCATTTAAATACCTAGAATTATAAGGGATGCCATATGATATAGGACACACTACTCCTGCAATGTCCATGTTATGATAAAGGATATCAACAACAATATGACATCACACACATTACCGCATGATATTACAAATTAATAACCAACAAGTAAAACATGTTTAACTATGAAAAGCAAAGGAAACAGGAATCACCATATTTGTAGAATGTGCAAATGCAACACTTGCACCTAGGAGAGTTAAAATATCTAATATCATTGCAAATTAATAACCAGCAAGCGCTGATTGAGGCCAACACCATTAGTGTACTATTCCTTGTGAGCAGACAGCAGATGTACAGTTATGATCTCACTTCTTCCTGTGGTGTACCGGTTTATAATCCTAACTTTACTATGTCTCCTGGGACATACCTAACACCAACACCTCTTCGCTATGGGTGGCACGTAGCATAATATTACACGCTTTCCGTTATACGACAGGTGACATGCTTTACCGCATCTAAAACCCTAGTTATATGATTCTACCATCAGTCTGATACACCTACACAAACATTACTGCATTCTGGTAACAGAATGCGATGCCAGACTTCAATTACTGTTGAACAATAAATTCCTATACTATGTTGAATATTTAACTATATTGTAATGTACCTTGCCTTTCATTGACTGCAGTCCAAATGTGTTTACTTTAATCACTCATAGCCATCTATCAACTCATCTTCATAATCAGCATCACTACATGTCTATCTCATCTATAATGATCAAGCTGAACTCATTAAATCATAGCTATACCTGATATAATAATGTCCTAAACAATTATAATATATATTACTGCCACTAATATTCCTAATATTATTTTCCTCAATAATTTCTACAACCAATATTTGCCCAGCTCTTACAACAAGCCTCTTAACTCATAATAATTTACACCGCTGTAAATAAACCATTAGTTCTGAATAATTATAAAGTAATACTAAGCCCCCGTGTGCTCAATTATCTCCTAACCTGTGGAACACTATTTTCCTCTTTATCGTTTGCTTATAATTTAGAATTTACCTTTTAAGTTGTTTTGGGAACAAAGACTGAACGTTACTTGTCGAGCTGGTCTCCCACGTGTCAATTTTCCAAGTGCTGTTCCTCAATCTCCCACTTTTCAGTACCTTAATTTATCGCTCACATAATTTACTTGTAAATATTAACTCGTCGAAGTCCAGATCAATCTGCGCCATTTTCTTCAAGAACAGGTAACTCATGCTAGCTGGGGAGAGTTCCGAACTCCATTCTCTGCAGCTGGGCTCACGGATTTCTTTTGTTAATTTTAGTTACTGCTAGAGAAATTATTAACTTAAAGATTAAAGCTAGGAATCAGCACAATATTAGCTATATTTTAAATCTAATTAGTTTGATACTCACTTCATTATTATTATACTTTCATAGCTTTACTGAACTATACATTTAAATAACCAAAATACTATATGTCATACATGGTTTATAACATTAAAAATAATATATATTTAAAAAAAATAATATAAAACAAATAAATTATGGTTACATACCACTGCAAAATCTTTCAGTATCTAACTAAACACACATTTGCAATAGGCATTGGCGCCTCGTCACTTGGTGTGGTGGACTACGGAAAGGCCGGTTTTACCTGCGCAGGTGCCTTTTATACTGGGATCGTTCCAACTCCCAGAGTTCCAGACCAATCAGACAATCCGCGCCCTCTGGCAGAAATCCACCATCATCGCTAGCCGAGTACATCTCTATTTAGACTTTGCGCTCTTTTGTTGCTGTAAGCCAATGGTTATCAACCGGTGAGGAATTCCCCACCCCCACGGGGGTATTTTAGGGTTTCTAGGGGGGGGGGGTGTAGCCAGTTGTCCCTAGGGGGAAAGTGGAGTCAACAGGCACACTGTTTAAAATCCTTTTCCTTACTGTGGGCCTCGGCCAGACCTTTGTCTACATACCCCCTGTAAATCTTAGGTACCCTATCCCTCTCTTTCCTCTTCTTCTTCTTACCACTAAACCATACCCTTCCTATTGTTTCAGAACATACCCACACAAGACTGTATTTTAACAAATGATAAAATAAAACATTTAATACAGAAATTGTCACGTGTGTGTGCTCTGTTTGCGTGTGGAAATATGTAGTATTTTCTATGGTGTATGCGAGAATAGATTAGTGAGCTCAGGATCGTTCTTCATCATGTTAGGCCATGCCACATCACACCACAGTAAGTTCAGAACAGGTCTCACCGAATGACGAATTGCTCCGGATGATGGTTGACCTTCTGGAGTTAATCAGATGTATATCCTGGGTGACTGTTATCCGCCACTGAATATGGCCTATTACTGACCCTGAATCAGGAACACACTATGTACCTATTATGTTCCGTAAATTCCTGATACCGACCAAGATCTCCCTATATCTCGCACAAGTTTAAAGAAAACTTTCTGTCCTATGGCAAAATGTTGCTGAATGAATGTCTTTACTCTGCAACCTCTCTACAACCTATAGTGATGGTCACTAGACATAGTCACATTTACTTTAAAATCACTGTTATTTCACCTCTATACCTAATATTGTCATTATCCTTGGAGGTGCTAATCGTTTCATAAAACCAACTGCCCTGAGCACTCAATCACTGCTACACTGGACCTTTCAGGGATAACACTCCTGATTTCTATGAGTTTATAATTTTTGGAACGTTATCCCATTTCGAGGCCATTTCGTATAACTGCCCTCAGTGTGACTGCTATTTTTCTCCTCTCTCAGCTGTCCTTAATTTCTCGGGTACAGTAAAATATCACTCAGTGTGACTGGCATTGTCCACACCTCGTAGTAATACTTTCTTTCTGTTAAACAGTTGAACCTGTAGAGAATAGAACATTCTGTGAGAGAAAAACCCTATTCCAATCCACTATATGTGATTATAGGCCAAAGGCCACTTCAGACATGTATCCTAGTTAATCTAGAACTACCCTCTGGCATCAAGGCAGAGGCGTTCGTCACATTTGGGTGATAAGGGAAAAGAAAGACCAAACGGGAAAACACAGGAGCCCCAGTGGGCCTCACTACGGGAATATCACACCCTGTACATTTCCCCTATTCCCCCAGCCATCCCATTACACTGGTCTTACCCTGCCGAGTGAAATGATATATAACTCTATCTCATTTAAGCTAGGCATCAGCCAGCTGCAGCCGATGCTCCTAGATTATTTTCTCCCCACACTATCACTACGTTCCAGTCATAACTCTATTTATAAATAAACTACCTTATGCTAGTGTTCCCGTTCGGAGTCGGAATCCACAATTCATCACAGTTTCCAAAACACAGGAGACCCCGTAAATCTCTTCTCCATTAGAACTAGGAACACAAAAACACTCCCGTTATCTGTAGTTCATCCACAGACAGACTGAACGCAACTTTCGTTAACTTCTCCCAGTCAAATGTTGCACGAGTGACGTCACTCACGTGACCGGACTTCAATCAAGAAAGCCCCGCCTCTCCCTTCTCCATTCTCCTGACATCTGAGAAAACAGACTGCCGAATTTCTTTGATGCCGGGTAGATTAACCTGCCGCCAATTGTCTTTGATTGGGGGACTTCTCAGGGAATCCCGGTCGTGTTTGAAACTGGGAACATATTTCCCGACATCAAATAGTTGTGGCGCCTAGCAACGGCGGTTTTCAGGCCTTTCATCAATCTGGATCGAAATTCTTCAGTATTATGTGACATAGGCCCCCTCTTAAGAGAGTTGACCGCATCAACTCTTACTCACTGGAGGTTCGATCCAGATGATCCACAACAATCCACTCATCAAACGCATGTTCAGTTTCTGGGAGATGGCCAAGCACATCAATTGTTGATAGTCTGCCTGTATCCTCAAAGGTATTGCCTCTCCAGCAATTAGGCGATCTCACTGATAGCCTATATCCTCATAATGCTATGCCTTAGTGTTGGCGTATCGCTCCTGTACGTTCAGTCGGCCAACTTCCGACTTGCGTAAGCGATGGCTCACAATACAGACGGATCGTTCCATCCTGACTGTGGCATTGTCTCCATATCCGCCTGGTTTCCTCAAGTTTTGCATCCTGGGATTTGCGGTATCGTCCTCGTTGGACAGAATCGTCTTCCCCAAAGCTCCTGGATTTTTGCTTCCAGGACCATCTCGGTCGATGTTGGATCCGGTCAGCCAATCCTTGGTTGGAGTCTCGGGTAGTTCGCGCCGTTCCCGACGTTACCCACCCCTTCTGAACTGGGTTACTAGCGAATGGTTCACTATTGGCCTCTTCCTGACGTGTGATTTCCCTCCTCTCTTCGGCTGGAAAATCTGACCTACCTCGTACGTTCCCATAGGCCTTCCTATGTAGTACTTGGGATCTCTGGTCTCCGTCTGGACCTGTAACCTTTTTCCCAATGGCTGCCATTACCATGAGGTGAGGGGATTTGATATCGGATCTCACCTCATACTTCTGCAGGAGATGCCTAGGAAGACTGTTCAGTTCTCCCCCGATCCGAATTTCGTAGGTGTTCCGGGACACAACCTTTACCACAGGATAAGGTCCATGCCATCCTGCTTGCATCATGTTGGTCTCTGCTGGTCCCCACACTACTACTTTCTCTCCCACCTTAAGAGCTCCTTTACTCTTCGTCCGATTTTTGGGTGGTGCCTTCTGGCACTCTGGACAAGACTTAACCAACCGGCGTACATCACCAGTCATTCCTGGCCAGCAATAATGGCCGGAAATCTGCTGCAACGTCTCTCTGACACCCATATGTCGAGTTCCGGATATCTGACTACCGGATATGGTATGTCCCGCTCTGAAGAATGTGAGGACGGTGGGCTTCTGGGACCACCAACTGCTCATGCAGTTTGTCTCCCCTTCCAGCTCTCCGATAGAGTAGTCGATTCCTCAGAAAGTACTGCCCCCGTTCTGATGGGCTCAGCACTTTTTTGCAGCTTCTTGTAACAAGGACGCAACGTTGTGTCCTTCCTCTGGGCAGTATGCAATTCCCCAGGCACTGGGTTGTGGCATAGCGTGTCTGCCCTCTTTTCCTTCCCTTGAGATCCAGTGGCTGATGTTCCCCGGTGGGCGGGTTGTTTGGGCATCCCCAAGAACACGTATTTCGTACCAAGGATCACGGGAAATAGGGAATCCGATAACACAGCTGCTGGAATGATGCCTGTGACGTACCTGGATTTAATCTCCACCTTGGCGATTGGCAGCGTCATGGCAACAGCACTCCTCATTGCAGGCTGTATCTCAATAGTCTCCCCTGTGAGTTGGTCTGGGCGTACCAAGCTGGCATCAATCACAGCTTCCCCGTCCAAACCAGAATCATAGAGACAGGTAACCTGCTGGCCATTGAGTTCAATCAGTTCGACCACAGGTGGCCTCTCTTGGTCCAGAGTTCCTTCAACAACCTCGACCTTTTCAGTGGCAACCACCTTTGGAGCCACGCGGCAGGCTGCGAAGTGAGAGCTTTTCGATTTCGATTTGCAGTCTTTTGTGTTGTGAGAGGGTGACTTGCAGATCGAACACCACTTCTCAGACCACTGTCGTTTCGGTTGAGAGTTGGGTGGGCTCTGTCTCCCATCCTTTGTCTTCTCTGGACTCTTCTCTGAGTGTTCTGCATAAGGTTCAACTTTCTTTGTTTCTGAGCCTTGAATTTCTTTCGGTCATGTTTCTCCTGACCTTTGGTGGTTGGTGTACAGGTTTCTTCCGTCTCCCCATGGACTTCAACGAATCTTTCCGCCAGCTTATTCACCACATCAAGCCGTTCCGCCCCTTGTTCTCCCAAGAATGTCTTCAGAGGTTCTGACATTTGCTGTCGCATCTGGTCGACAATCATGAGCTCTTCCAGACTCTCATAGTCATGCTTGAACCCTGCCAAATCCATCCATTTTTGGAGGTAGGATTTCAGGCGCAAACTGTAGGCGGTGAATAGCTCTCCTGGCTCTCGTTTCGCTGCTCGAAACTTCTTCCTATATGTACTTGATGTGATCTCGTAATGTTTCAGCAAAGCGGCTTTCAATTCGTCGTAATTGTTCTCGTGTCCTGGCGGCAGGCGAGAATAGACCTCGTAACCGGTTCCAAGCAATCCCTGGGATAGCTTAAGATTCCATTTGTCTCGGTCCAGACCCATAGCAACGGACATGGCCTCGAAGCGTTGAAGGTACTGGTCAATCTTCTCTTTGCCCTGATCATAGACCGCTAGAGGGAAACTTCATAGCATGGTAACTATGTCCACCTGCTGAAGTTGAGCCTGGGACTGAGGAACCTCCAACTGCACCCTCAGTTTCCCCATTAGATTGTCTCTTCAACTCAAGTTCCCTCATCCTGTACTCAGTGCTCCCTTTTCTGAGCCTCCTTGCTCCGCTTCCCGTTTCCTAGCAGCTTCCTCCACCTCAAGTAACTTAGCAGCTTGCTCTGCTTCCAATTTTTTTGCTTCTATTTCCAGCCTTCTCATGGCTTGCTCAGCCTTAAGTTGCCTAGCAGCTTGTTCTGCTTCCAATTTCTTAGCTGCTTGCTCTGCCTCCATCCTTCTCAATTCCAATTCGGCCTTCCGATCGTCTCTTTCTGCTTGACGATACTCTCTCTCCACTTCCTGTATGTAATCCGTTAAAGCTGAACCAGACAAACCCATTCCTTCCCCCTTTTCCCTTAGTTCTACAGTGGTTAATTTAGGGGTGGCCATATTTCAAAGAGGTAAGTCAGCAGGTTGAGTCTAAAACCCCCAAGCAATATAGATAATTAATATCTAAAATTAATCTATATATAAGACACCACACAGTACACCACAACACAATCTCTCAACGACAAGAGTAGACTAGGACCAAGACCTATGTAGACTTGTAAAGTGTGAACAGGAAAGTTATGTGCCTTAACACCTATCCACATTCACTATAACTTGATCTTTAACTGTCCGGCCCTACCTCTATCACGGTAATGTCACCCACAATAATGTAATATCACCAACATTAAGGTAATGTCACCTTCCCTGTGTGACGTGCCCATGTAAATGTCGCTATCCTTAATGTGATATCACCATCCCGCGCGAGCCCCCATAAATGTAGCCAGTCGTCCCTAGGGGGAAAGTGGAGTCAACAGGCACACTGTTTAAAATCCTTTTCCTTATTGTGGGCCTCGGCCAGACCTTTGTCTACATACCCCCTGTAAATCTTAGGTACCCTAGTCCCTCTCTTTCCTCTTCTTCTTCTTACCACTAAACAATACCCTTCATATTGTTTCAGAACATACCCACACAAGACTGTATTTTAACAAATGCTAAAATAAAACATTTAATACAGAAATTGTCACGTGTGTGTGTGTGCTCTGTTTGCGTGTGGAAATATGTAGTATTTTCTATGGTGTATGCGAGAATAGATTAGTGAGCTTAGGATCGTTCTTCATCATGTTAGGCCATGCCACATCACACCACAGTAAGTTCAGAACAGGTCTCACCGAATGACGACTCAATCCGGACAATGGTTGACTTCTTGGAGTTAATCATATATATAGTCTGAGTGACTGTTCTCCACTACTGAATATGGTATACCAAAGTCCACAAGTTCAGAACCCCCGATGTATTTAATGTGTCTATAACGATCCTGGACCAAGATCTCCCTAGGAATCTCGCACAAGTTTAAAGAAAACTTTCTGTCCTATGGCAAAATGTTGCTGAATGAATGTCTTTACTCTGCAACCTCTCTACAACCTATAGTGATGGTCACTAGACATAGTCACAGTTACTTTAAAATCACTGTTATTTCACCTCTCTACCTAATATTGTCATTATCCTTGGAGGTGCTAATCGTTTCATAAAACCAACTGCCCTGAGCACTCAATCACTGCTACACTGGACCTTTCAGGGATAACACTCCTGATTTCTATGAGTTTATAATTTTTGGAACGTTATCCCATTTCCGAGGCCATTTCGTATAACTGCCCTCAGTGTGACTGCTATTTTTCTCCTCTCTCAGCTGTCCTTAATTTCTCGGGTACAGTAAAATATCACTCAGTGTGACTGGCATTGTCCACACCTCGTAGTAATACTTTCTTTCTGTTAAACAGTTGAACCTGTAGAGAATAGAACATTCTGTGAGAGAAAAACCCTATTCCAATCCACTATATGTGATTATAGGCCAAAGGCCACTTCAGACATGTATCCTAGTTAATCTATAACTACCCTCTGGCATCAAGGCAGAGGCGTTCGTCACATTTGGGTGATAAGGGAAAGGAAAGACCAAACGGAAAAACACAGGAGCCCCAGTAGGCCTCACTACCGGAATATCCCACCATTTACATTTCCCCTATTCCCCCAGCCATCCCATTACACTGGTCTTACCCTGCCGAGTGAAATGATATATAACTCTATCTCATTTAAGCTAGGCATCAGCCAGCTGCGGCCGATGCTCCTAGATTATTTTCTCCCCACACTATCACTACGTTCCAGTCATAACTCTATTTATAAATAAACTACCTTATGCTAGTGTTCCCGTTCGGAGTCGGAATCCACAATTCATCACAGTTTCCAAAACACAGGAGACCCCGTAAATCTCTTCTCCATTAGAACTAGGAACACAAAAACACTCCCGTTATCTGTAGTTCATCCACAGACAGACTGAACGCAACTTTCGTTAACTTCTCCCAGTCAAATGTTGCACGAGTGACGTCACTCACGTGACCGGACTTCAATCAAGAAAGCCCCGCCTCTCCCTTCTCCATTCTCCTGAGATCTGAGAAAACAGACTGCCGAATTTCTTTGATGCCGGGCAAATTAACCTGCCGCCAATTGTCTTTGATTGGGGGACTTCTCAGGGAATCCCGGTCGTGTTTGAAACTGGGAACATATTTCCCGACATCAAATAGTTGTGGCGCCTAGCAACGGCGGTTTTCAGGCCTTTCATCAATCTGGATCGAAATTCTTCAGTATTATGTGACATAGGCCCCCTCTTAAGAGAGTTGACCGCATCAACTCTTACTCACTGGAGGTTCGATCCAGATGATCCACAACAATCCACTCATCAAACGCATGTTCAGTTTCTGGGAGATGGCTCAGCACATCAATTGTTGATAGTCTGCCTGTATCCTCAAAGGTATTGCCTCCCCAGCAATTAGGCGATCTCACTGATAGCCTATATCTTCATAATGCCATGCACTAGTGTTGGCGTATCGCTCCTGTACGTTCAGTCGGCCAACTTCCGACTTGCGTAAGCGATGGCTCACAATACAGACGGATCGTTCCATCCTGACTGTAACATTGTCTCCATATCCGCCTGGTTTCCTCAAGTTTTGCATCCTGGGATTTGCGGTATCGTCCTCGTTGGACAGAATCGTCTTCCCCAAAGCTTCTGGATTTTTGCTTCCAGGACCATCTCGGTCGATGTTGGATCCGGTCAGCCAATCCTTGGTTGGAGTCTCGGGTATTTCGCGCCGTTCCCGACGTTACCCACCCCTTCTGAACTGGGTTACTAGCGAATGGTTCACTATTGGCCTCTTCCTGACGTGTGATTTCCCTCCTCTCTTCGGCTGGAAAATCTGACCTACCTCGTACGTTCCCATAGGCCTTCCTATGTAGTACTTGGGATCTCTGGTCTCCGTCTGGACCTGTAACCTTTTTCCCAATGGCTGCCATTACCATAAGGTGAGGGGATTTGATATCGGATCTCTCCTCATACTTCTGCAGGAGATGCCTAGGAAGACTGTTCAGTTCTCCCCCGATCCGAATTTCGTAGGTGTTCCGGGACACAACCTTTACCACAGGATAAGGTCCATGCCATCCTGCTTGCATCATGTTGGTCTCTGCTGGTCCCCACACTACTACTTTCTCTCCCACCTTAAGAGCTCCTTTACTCTTCGTCCGATTTTTGGGTGGTGCCTTCTGGCACTCTGGACAAGACTTAACCAACCGGCGTACATCACCAGTCATTCCTGGCCAGCAATAATGGCCGGAAATCTGCTGCAACGTCTCTCTGACACCCATATGTCGAGTTCCGGATATCTGACTACCGGATATGGTATGTCCGCTCTGAAGAATGTGAGGACGGTGGGCTTCTGGGACCACCAACTGCTCATGCAGTTTGTCTCCCCTTCCAGCTCTCCGATAGAGTAGTCGATTCCTCAGAAAGTACTGCCCCCGTTCTGATGGGTCAGCACTTTTTTGCAGCTTCTTGTAACAAGGACGCAACGTTGTGTCCTTCCTCTGGGCAGTATGCAATTCCCCAAGCACTGGGTTGTGGCATAGCGTGTCTGCCCTCTTTTCCTTCCCTTGAGATCCAGTGGCTGATGTTCCCCGGTGGGCAGGGTTGTTTGGGCATCCCCAAGAACACGTATTTCGTACCAAGGATCACGGGAAATAGGGAATCCGATAACACAGCTGCTGGAATGATGCCTGTGACGTACCTGGATTTAATCTCCACCTTGGCGATTGGCAGCGTCATGGCAACAGCACTCCTCATTGCAGGCTGTATCTCAATAGTCTCCCCTGTGAGTTGGTCTGGGCGTACCAAGCTGGCATCAATCACAGCTTCCCCGTCCAAACCAGAATCATAGAGACAGGTAACCTGCTGGCCATTGACTTCAATCCGTTCGACCACAGGTGGCCTCTCTTGGTCCAGAGTTCCTTCAACAACCTCGACCTTTTCAGTGGCAACCACCTTTGGAGCCACGCGGCAGGCTGCGAAGTGAGAGCTTTTCGATTTCGATTTGCAGTCTTTTGTGTTGTGAGAGGGTGACTTGCAGATCGAACACCACTTCTCAGACCACTGTCGTTTCGGTTGAGAGTTGGGTGGGCTCTGTCTCCCATCCTTTGTCTTCTCTGGACTCTTCTCTGAGTGTTCTGCATAAGGTTCAACTTTCTTTGTTTCTGAGCCCTTGAATTTCTTTCGGTCATGTTTCTCCTGACCTTTGTTGGTTGGTGTACAGGTTTCTTCCGTCTCCCCATGGACTTCAACGAATCTTTCCGCCAGCTTATTCACCACTTCAAGCCGTTCCGCCCCTTGTTCTCCCAAGAATGTCTTCAGAGGTTCTGACATTTGCTGTCGCATCTGGTCGACAATCATGAGCTCTTCCAGACTCTCATAGTCATGCTTGAACCCTGCCAAATCCATCCATTTTTGGAGGTAGGATTTCAGGCGCAAACTGTAGGCGGTGAATAGCTCTCCTGGCTCTCGTTTCGCTGCTCGAAACTTCTTCCTATATGTACTTGATGTGATCTCGTAATGTTTCAGCAAAGCGGCTTTCAATTCGTCGTAATTGTTCTCGTGTCCTGGCGGCAGGCGAGAATAGACCTCGTAACCGGTTCCAAGCAATCCCTGGGATAGCTTAAGATTCCATTTGTCTCGGTCCAGACCCATAGCAACGGACATGGCCTCGAAGCGTTGAAGGTACTGGTCAATCTTCTCTTTGCCCTGATCATAGACCGCTAGAGGAAACTTCATAGCATGGTAACTATGTCCACCTGCTGAAGTTGAGCCTGGGACTGAGGAACCTCCAACTGCACCCTCAGTTTCCCCATTAGATTGTCTCTTCAACTCAAGTTCCCTCATCCTGTACTCGTGCTCCCTTTTCTGAGCCTCCTGCTCTGCTTCCCGTTTCCTAGCAGCTTCCTCCACCTCAAGTAACTTAGCAGCTTGCTCTGCTTCCAATTTTTTAGCTTCTATTTCCAGCCTTCTCATGGCTTGCTCAGCCTTCAAGTTGCCTAGCAGCTTGTTCTGCTTCCAATTTCTTAGCTGCTTGCTCTAACTCCATTCTTCTCAATTCCAACTCAGCCTTTCGATCTTCCTCTTTCTGCTTGACGATACTCCCTCTCCACTTCCTGTATGTAATCCGTTAAAGCTAAACCAGACAAACCCATTCCTTCCCCCTTTTCCCTTAGTTCTACAGTGGTTAATTTAGGGGTGGCCATATTTCAAAGAGGTAAGTCAGCAGGTTGAGTCTAAAACCCCCAAGCAATATAGATAATTAATATCTAAAATTAATCTATATATAAGACACCACACAGTACACCACAACACAATCTCTCAACGACAAGAGTAGACTAGGACCAAGACCTATGTAGACTTGTAAAGTGTGAACAGGAAAGTTATGTGCCTTAACACCTATCCACATTCACTATAACTTGATCTTTAACTGTCCGGCCCTACCTCTATCACGGTAATGTCACCCACAATAATGTAATATCACCAACATTAAGGTAATGTCACCTTCCCGTGTGACGTGCCCATGTAAATGTCGCTATCCTTAATGTGATATCACCATCCCGCGCGAGCCCCCATAAATGTAGCCAGTTGTCCCTAGGGGGAAAGTGGAGTCAACAGGCACACTGTTTAAAATCCTTTTCCTTATTGTGGGCCTCGGCCAGACCTTTGTCTACATACCCCCTGTAAATCTTAGGTACCCTGTCCCTCTCTTTCCTCTTCTTCTTCTTACCACTAAACAATACCCTTCATATTGTTTCAGAACATACCCACACAAGACTGTATTTTAACAAATGATAAAATAAAACATTTAATACAGAAATTGTCACGTGTGTGTGTGTGCACTGTTTGCGTGTGGAAATATGTAGTATTTTCTATGGTGTATGCGAGAATAGATTAGTGAGCTCAGGATCGTTCTTCATCATGTTAGGCCATGCCACATCACACCACAGTAAGTTCAGAACAGGTCTCACCGAATGTCGACTCAATCCGGACAATGGTTGACTTCTTGGAGTTAATCATATATATAGTCTGAGTGACTGTTCTCCCCCACTGAATATGGTATACCAAAGTCCACAAGTTCAGAACCCCCGATGTATTTAATGTGTCTATAACGATCCTGGAACCTAGGAATCTCGCACAAGTTTAAAGAAAACTTTCTGTCCTATGGCAAAATGTTGCTGAATGAATGTCTTTACTCTGCAACCTCTCTACAACCTATAGTGATGGTCACTAGACATAGTCACAGTTACTTTAAAATCACTGTTATTTCACCTCTCTACCTAATATTGTCATTATCCTTGGAGGTGCTAATCGTTTCATAAAACCAACTGCCCTGAGCACTCAATCACTGCTACACTGGACCTTTCAGGGTAACACTCCTGATTTCTATGAGTTTATAATTTTTGGAACGTTATCCCATTTCCGAGGCCATTTCGTATAACTGCCCTCAGTGTGACTGCTATTTTTCTCCTCTCTCAGCTGTCCTTAATTTCTCGGGTACAGTAAAATATCACTCAGTGTGACTGGCATTGTCCACACCTCGTAGTAATACTTCCTTTCTGTTATACAGTTGAACCTGTAGAGAATAGAACATTCTGTGAGAGAAAAACCCTATTCCAATCCACTATATGTGATTATAGGCCAAAGGCCACTTCAGACATGTATCCTAGTTAATCTAGAACTACCCTCTGGCATCAAGGCAGAGGCGTTCGTCACATTTGGGTGATAAGGGAAAGGAAAGACCAAACGGAAAAACACAGGAGCCCCAGTGGACCTCACTACGGGAATATCCCACCATTTACATTTCCCCTATTCCCCCAGCCATCCCATTACACTGGTCTTACCCTGCCGAGTGAAATGATATATAACTCTACCTCTTTTTAAGCTAGGCATCAGCCAGCTGCGGCCGACGCTCCTAGATTATTTTCTCCCCACACTATCACTACGTTCCAGTCATAACTCTATTTATAAATAAACTACCTTATGCTAGTGTTCCGAGTTTGAATTCACAATTCACAACATGAAAAACAATGTCCCTTGTTTCCAGACAACATGAGGACACTGTGAATCCATTCTCCATTCGAATTGGAACACACAAACACTCCCGTTATCTGTAGTTCATCCACAGACAGACTGAACACAGATTCCGTCAACTTCCTCCACAACTCAAAATGTTGCACGAGTGACGTCACTCACGTGACCGGACTTCAATCAAGAAAGCACCGCCTCTCCCATTCTCCATTCTGCCTGAGATCCGGGCAAAACAGAGCTGCCGAATTCCTTTGATGCCGGGCAGATTAACCTGCCGCCAATTGTCTTTGATTGGGGGACTTCTCAGGGAATCCCGGTCGTGTTTGAAACTGGGAACATATTTCCCGACATCAAATAGTTGTGGCTCCTAGCAACGGCGGTTTTCAGGCCTTTCATCAATCTGGATCGAAATCCTTCAGTATTATGTGACATAGGCCCCCTCTTAAGAGAGTTGACCGCATCAACTCTTACTCACTGGAGGTTCGATTCAGATGATCCACAACAATCCACTCATCAAACGCATGTTCAGTTTCTGGGAGATGGCTCAGCACATCAATTGTTGATAGTCTGCCTGTATCCTCAAAGGTATTGCCTCTCCTGCAATTAGGCGATCTCACTGATAGCCTATATCTTCATAATGCTATGCACTAGTGTTGGCGTATCGCTCCTGTACGTTTCAGTCGGCCAACTTCCGACTTGCGTAAGCGATGGCTCACAATACAGACGGATCGTTCCATCCTGACTGTGACATTGTCTCCATATCCGCCTGGTTTCCTCAAGTTTTGCATCCTGGGATTTGCGGTATCGTCCTCGTTGGACAGAATCGTCTTCCCCAAAGCTCCTGGATTTTTGCTTCCAAGACCATCTCGGTCGATGTTGGATCCGGTCAGCCAATCCTTGGTTGGAGTCTCGGGTATTTCGCGCCGTTCCCGACGTTACCCACCCCTTCTGAACTGGGTTACTAGCGAATGGTTCACTATTGGCCTCTTCCTGACGTGTGATTTCCCTCCTCTCTTCGGCTGGAAAATCTGACCTACCTCGTACGTTCCCATAGGCCTTCCTATGTAGTACTTGGGATCTCTGGTCTCCGTCTGGACCTGTAACCTTTTTCCCAATGGTTGCCATTACCATAAGGTGAGGGGATTTGATATCGGATCTCTCCTCATACTTCTGCAGGAGATGCCTAGGAAGACTGTTCAGTTCTCCCCCGATCCGAATTTCGTAGGTGTTCCGGGACACAACCTTTACCACAGGATAAGGTCCATGCCATCCTGCTTGCATCATGTTGGTCTCTGCTGGTCCCCACACTACTACTTTCTCTCCCACCTTAAGAGCTCCTTTACTCTTCGTCCGATTTTTGGGTGGTGCCTTCTGGCACTCTGGACAAGACTTAACCAACCGGCGTACATCACCAGTCATTCCTGGCCAGCAATAATGGCCGGAAATCTGCTGCAACGTCTCTCTGACACCCATATGTCGAGTTCCGGATATCTGACTACCGGATATGGTATGCCCGCTCTGAAGAATGTGAGGACGGTGGACTTCTGGGACCACCAACTGCTCATGCAGTTTGTCTCCCCTTCCAGCTCTCCGATAGAGTAGTCGATTCCTCAGAAAGTACTGCCCCCGTTCTGATGGCTCAGCACTTCTTTGCAGCTTCTTGTAACAAGGACGCAACGTTGTGTCCTTCCTCTGGGCAGTATGCAATTCCCCAGGCACTGGGTTGTGGCATAGCGTGTCTGCCCTCTTTTCCTTCCCTTGAGATCCAGTGGCTGATGTTCCCCGGTGGGCGGGTTGTTTGGGCATCCCCAAGAACACGTATTTCGTACCAAGGATCACGGGAAATAGGGAATCCGATAACACAGCTGCTGGAATGATGCCTGTGACGTACCTGGATTTAATCTCCACCTTGGCGATTGGCAGCGTCATGGCAACAGCACTCCTCATTGCAGGCTGTATCTCAATAGTCTCCCCTGTGAGTTGGTCTGGGCGTACCAAGCTGGCATCAATCACAGCTTCCCCGTCCAAACCAGAATCATAGAGACAGGTAACCTGCTGGCCGTTGACTTCAATCCGTTCGACCACAGGTGGCCTCTCTTGGTCCAGAGTTCCTTCAACAACCTCGACCTTTTCAGTGGCAACCACCTTTGGAGCCACGCGGCAGGCTGCGAAGTGAGAGCTTTTCGATTTCGATTTGCAGTCTTTTGTGTTGTGAGAGGGTGACTTGCAGATCGAACACCACTTCTCAGACCACTGTCGTTTCGGTTGAGAGTTGGGTAGGCTCTGTCTCCCATCCTTTGTCTTCTCTGGACTCTTCTCTGAGTGTTCTGCATAAGGTTCAACTTTCTTTGTTTCTGAGCTCTTGAATTTCTTTCGGTCATGTTTCTCCTGACCTTTGGTGGTTGGTGTACAGGTTTCTTCCGTCTCCCCATGGACTTCAACGAATCTTTCCGCCAGCTTATTCACCACATCAAGCCGTTCCGCCCCTTGTTCTCCCAAGAATGTCTTCAGAGGTTCTGACATTTGCTGTCGCATCTGGTCGACAATCATGAGCTCTTCCAGACTCTCATAGTCATGCTTGAACCCTGCCAAATCCATCCATTTTTGGAGGTAGGATTTCAGGCGCAAACTGTAGGCGGTGAATAGCTCTCCTGGCTCTCGTTTCGCTGCTCGAAACTTCTTCCTATATGTACTTGATGTGATCTCGTAATGTTTCAGCAAAGCGGCTTTCAATTCGTCGTAATTGTTCTCGTGTCCTGGCGGCAGGCGAGAATAGACCTCGTAACCGGTTCCAAGCAATCCCTGGGATAGCTTAAGATTCCATTTTTCTCGGTCCAGACCCATAGCAACGGACATGGCCTCGAAGCGTTGAAGGTACTGGTCAATCTTCTCTTTGCCCTGATCATAGACCGCTAGAGGAAACTTCATAGCATGGTAACTATGTCCACCTGCTGAAGTTGAGCCTGGGACTGAGGAACCTCCAACTGCACCCTCAGTTTCCCCATTAGATTGTCTCTTCAACTCAAGTTCCCTCATCCTGTACTCGTGCTCCCTTTTCTGAGCCTCCTGCTCTGCTTCCCGTTTCCTAGCAGCTTCCTCCACCTCAAGTAACTTAGCAGCTTGCTCTGCTTCCAATTTTTTAGCTTCTATTTCCAGCCTTCTCATGGCTTGCTCAGCCTCAAGTTGCCTAGCAGCTTGTTCTGCTTCCAATTTCTTAGCTGCTTGCTCTAACTCCATTCTTCTCAATTCCAACTCCACCTTTCGATCTTCCCTTTCTGCTTGACGATACTCTCTCTCCACTTCCTGTATGTAATCCGTTAAAGCTAACCAGACAAACCCATTCCTTCCCCCTTTTCCCTTAGTTCTACAGTGGTTAATTTAGGGGTGGCCATATTTCAAAGAGGTAAGTCAGCAGGTTGAGTCTAAAACCCCCAAGCAATATAGATAATTAATATCTAAAATTAATCTATATATAAGACACCACACAGTACACCACAACACAATCTCTCAACGACAAGAGTAGACTAGGACCAAGACCTATGTAGACTTGTAAAGTGTGAACAGGAAAGTTATGTGCCTTAACACCTATCCACATTCACTATAACTTGATCTTTAACTGTCCGGCCCTACCTCTATCACGGTAATGTCACCCACAATAATGTAATATCACCAACATTAAGGTAATGTCACCTTCCCGTGTGACGTGCCCATGTAAATGTCGCTATCCTTAATGTGATATCACCATCCCGCGCGAGCCCCCATAAATGTAGCCAGTTGTCCCTAGGGGGAAAGTGGAGTCAACAGGCACACTGTTTAAAATCCTTTTCCTTATTGTGGGCCTCGGCCAGACCTTTGTCTACATACCCCCTGTAAATCTTAGGTACCCTGTCCCTCTCTTTCCTCTTCTTCTTCTTACCACTAAACAATACCCTTCATATTGTTTCAGAACATACCCACACAAGACTGTATTTTAACAAATGATAAAATAAAACATTTAATACAGAAATTGTCACGTGTGTGTGTGTGCACTGTTTGCGTGTGGAAATATGTAGTATTTTCTATGGTGTATGCGAGAATAGATTAGTGAGCTCAGGATCGTTCTTCATCATGTTAGGCCATGCCACATCACACCACAGTAAGTTCAGAACAGGTCTCACCGAATGACGACTCAATCCGGACTAATGGTTGACCTTCTTGGAGTTAATCATATATATAGTCCTGGGTGACTGTTATCCGCCACTGAATATGGCTATTACAAGTCCACTGAAGTCAGGAACCCCCGATGTACCTTAATATGTTCCGTATAATTCTGATACCGACCAAGATCTCCTATATCTCGCACAAGTTTAAAGAAAACTTTCTGTCCTATGGCAAAATGATGCTGAATGAATGTCTTTACTCTGCAACCTCTCTACAACCTATAGTGATGGTCACTAGACATAGTCACAGTTACTTTTAAATCACCGTTATTTCACCTCTCTACCTAATATTGTCATTATCCTTGGAGGTGCTAATAGTTTCATCAAAACAAACTGCCCTGAGCACTCAATCACTGCTACACTGGACCTTTCAGGATAACACTCCTGATTTCTATGAGTTTATAATTTTTGGAACGTTATCCCATTTCCGAGGCCATTTCGTATAACTGCCCTCAGTGTGACTGCTATTTTTCTCCTCTCTCAGCTGTCCTTAATTTCTCGGGTACAGTAAAATATCACTCAGTGTGACTGGCATTTGTCCTACACCTCGTAGTAATACTTTCTTTCTGTTATAACAGTTGAACCTGTAGAGAATAGAACATTCTGTGAGAGAAAAACCCTATTCCAATCCACTATATGTGATTATAGGCCAAAGGCCACTTCAGACATGTATCCTAGTTAATCTAGAACTACCCTCTGGCATCAAGGCAGAGGCGTTCGTCACATTTGGGTGATAAGGGAAAGGAAAGACCAAACGGAAAAACACAGGAGCCCCAGTAGGCCTCACTACCGGAATATCCCACCATTTACATTTCCCCTATTCCCCCAGCCATCCCATTACACTGGTCTTACCCTGCCGAGTGAAATGATATATAACTCTATCTCATTTAAGCTAGGCATCAGCCAGCTGCAGCCGATGCTCCTAGATTATTTTCTCCCCACACTATCACTACGTTCCAGTCATAACTCTATTTATAAATAAACTACCTTATGCTAGTGTTCCCGTTCGGAGTCGGAATCCACAATTCATCACAGTTTCCAAAACACAGGAGACCCCGTAAATCTCTTCTCCATTAGAACTAGGAACACAAAAACACTCCCGTTATCTGTAGTTCATCCACAGACAGACTGAACGCAACTTTCGTTAACTTCTCCCAGTCAAATGTTGCACGAGTGACGTCACTCACGTGACCGGACTTCAATCAAGAAAGCCCCGCCTCTCCCTTCTCCATTCTCCTGAGATCTGAGAAAACAGACTGCCGAATTTCCTTTGATGCCGGGCAAATTAACCTGCCGCCAATTGTCTTTGATTGGGGGACTTCTCAGGGAATCCCGGTCGTGTTTGAAACTGGGAACATATTTCCCGACATCAAATAGTTGTGGCGCCTAGCAACGGCGGTTTTCAGGCCTTTCATCAATCTGGATCGAAATCCTTCAGTATTATGTGACATAGGCCCCCTCTTAAGAGAGTTGACCGCATCAACTCTTACTCACTGGAGGTTCGATCCAGATGATCCACAACAATCCACTCATCAAACGCATGTTCAGTTTCTGGGAGATGGCTCAGCACATCAATTGTTGATAGTCTGCCTGTATCCTCAAAGGTATTGCCTCTCCAGCAATTAGGCGATCTCACTGATAGCCTATATCCTCATAATGCTATGCCTTAGTGTTGGCGTATCGCTCCTGTACGTTCAGTCGGCCAACTTCCGACTTGCGTAAGCGATGGCTCACAATACAGACGGATCGTTCCATCCTGACTGTAACATTGTCTCCATATCCGCCTGGTTTCCTCAAGTTTTGCATCCTGGGATTTGCGGTATCGTCCTCGTTGGACAGAATCGTCTTCCCCAAAGCTCCTGGATTTTTGCTTCCAAGACCATCTCGGTCGATGTTGGATCCGGTCAGCCAATCCTTGGTTGGAGTCTCGGGTATTTCGCGCCGTTCCCGACGTTACCCACCCCTTCTGAACTGGGTTACTAGCGAATGGTTCACTATTGGCCTCTTCCTGACGTGTGATTTCCCTCCTCTCTTCGGCTGGAAAATCTGACCTACCTCGTACGTTCCCATAGGCCTTCCTATGTAGTACTTGGGATCTCTGGTCTCCGTCTGGACCTGTAACCTTTTTCCCAATGGCTGCCATTACCATAAGGTGAGGGGATTTGATATCGGATCTCTCCTCATACTTCTGCAGGAGATGCCTAGGAAGACTGTTCAGTTCTCCCCCGATCCGAATTTCGTAGGTGTTCCGGGACACAACCTTTACCACAGGATAAGGTCCATGCCATCCTGCTTGCATCATGTTGGTCTCTGCTGGTCCCCACACTACTACTTTCTCTCCCACCTTAAGAGCTCCTTTACTCTTCGTCCGATTTTTGGGTGGTGCCTTCTGGCACTCTGGACAAGACTTAACCAACCGGCGTACATCACCAGTCATTCCTGGCCAGCAATAATGGCCGGAAATCTGCTGCAACGTCTCTCTGACACCCATATGTCGAGTTCCGGATATCTGACTACCGGATATGGTATGCCCGCTCTGAAGAATGTGAGGACGGTGGGCTTCTGGGACCACCAACTGCTCATGCAGTTTGTCTCCCCTTCCAGCTCTCCGATAGAGTAGTCGATTCCTCAGAAAGTACTGCCCCCGTTCTGATGGGTCAGCACTTTTTTGCAGCTTCTTGTAACAAGGACGCAACGTTGTGTCCTTCCTCTGGGCAGTATGCAATTCCCCAGGCACTGGGTTGTGGCATAGCGTGTCTGCCCTCTTTTCCTTCCCTTGAGATCCAGTGGCTGATGTTCCCCGGTGGGCGGGTTGTTTGGGCATCCCCAAGAACACGTATTTCGTACCAAGGATCACGGGAAATAGGGAATCCGATAACACAGCTGCTGGAATGATGCCTGTGACGTACCTGGATTTAATCTCCACCTTGGCGATTGGCAGCGTCATGGCAACAGCACTCCTCATTGCAGGCTGTATCTCAATAGTCTCCCCTGTGAGTTGGTCTGGGCGTACCAAGCTGGCATCAATCACAGCTTCCCCGTCCAAACCAGAATCATAGAGACAGGTAACCTGCTGGCCAGTTGACTTCAATCAGTTCGACCACAGGTGGCCTCTCTTGGTCCAGAGTTCCTTCAACAACCTCGACCTTTTCAGTGGCAACCACCTTTGGAGCCACGCGGCAGGCTGCGAAGTGAGAGCTTTTCGATTTCGATTTGCAGTCTTTTGTGTTGTGAGAGGGTGACTTGCAGATCGAACACCACTTCTCAGACCACTGTCGTTTCGGTTGAGAGTTGGGTGGGCTCTGTCTCCCATCCTTTGTCTTCTCTGGACTCTTCTCTGAGTGTTCTGCATAAGGTTCAACTTTCTTTGTTTCTGAGCCCTTGAATTTCTTTCGGTCATGTTTCTCCTGACCTTTGGTGGTTGGTGTACAGGTTTCTTCCGTCTCCCCATGGACTTCAACGAATCTTTCCGCCAGCTTATTCACCACATCAAGCCGTTCCGCCCCTTGTTCTCCCAAGAATGTCTTCAGAGGTTCTGACATTTGCTGTCGCATCTGGTCGACAATCATGAGCTCTTCCAGACTCTCATAGTCATGCTTGAACCCTGCCAAATCCATCCATTTTTGGAGGTAGGATTTCAGGCGCAAACTGTAGGCGGTGAATAGCTCTCCTGGCTCTCGTTTCGCTGCTCGAAACTTCTTCCTATATGTACTTGATGTGATCTCGTAATGTTTCAGCAAAGCGGCTTTCAATTCGTCGTAATTGTTCTCGTGTCCTGGCGGCAGGCGAGAATAAACCTCGTAGCCGGTTCCAGGCTAATCCCTGGGATAGCTTGAGATTCCATTTTTCATCGGTCCAGACCCATAGCAACGGACATGGCCTCGAAGCGTTGAAGGTACTGGTCAATCTTCTCTTGTCCCTCCTCGTAGACCTTGCTAGAGGAAACCTTCATAGCATGGTAACTATGTCCACCTGCTGAAGTTGAGCCTGGGACTGAGGAACCTCCAACTGCACCCTCAGTTTCCCCATTAGATTGTCTCTTCAACTCAAGTTCCCTCATCCTGTACTCGTGCTCCCTTTTCTGAGCCTCCTGCTCTGCTTCCCGTTTCCTAGCAGCTTCCTCCACTTCCAGTTTCTTGGCTGCCTGCTCAGCTTCAAGTTCCATCCTTCTCATGGCTTGCTCAGCCTCAAGTTGCCTAGCAGCTTGTTCTGCTTCCCATTTCTTAGCCGCTTGCTCTGCCTCCATCCTTCTCAATTCCAATTCGGCCTTCCGATCGTCTCTTTCTGCTTGACGATACTCTCTCTCCACTTCCTGTATGTAATCCGTTAAAGCTGAACCAGACAAACCCATTCCTTCCCCCTTTTCCCTTAGTTCTACAGTGGTTAATTTAGGGGTGGCCATATTTCAAAGAGGTAAGTCAGCAGGTTGAGTCTAAAACCCCCAAGCAATATAGATAATTAATATCTAAAATTAATCTATATATAAGACACCACACAGTACACCACAACACAATCTCTCAACGACAAGAGTAGACTAGGACCAAGACCTATGTAGACTTGTAAAGTGTGAACAGGAAAGTTATGTGCCTTAACACCTATCCACATTCACTATAACTTGATCTTTAACTGTCCGGCCCTACCTCTATCACGGTAATGTCACCCACAATAATGTAATATCACCAACATTAAGGTAATGTCACCTTCCCGTGTGACGTGCCCATGTAAATGTCGCTATCCTTAATGTGATATCACCATCCCGCGCGAGCCCCCATAAATGTAGCCAGTTGTCCCTAGGGGGAAAGTGGAGTCAACAGGCACACTGTTTAAAATCCTTTTCCTTATTGTGGGCCTCGGCCAGACCTTTGTCTACATACCCCCTGTAAATCTTAGGTACCCTGTCCCTCTCTTTCCTCTTCTTCTTCTTACCACTAAACAATACCCTTCATATTGTTTCAGAACATACCCACACAAGACTGTATTTTAACAAATGATAAAATAAAACATTTAATACAGAAATTGTCACGTGTGTGTGTGTGCACTGTTTGCGTGTGGACATATGTAGTATTTTCTATGGTGTATGCGAGAATAGATTAGTGAGCTCAGGATCGTTCTTCATCATGTTAGGCCATGCCACATCACACCACAGTAAGTTCAGAACAGGTCTCACCGAATGTCGACTCAATCCGGACAATGGTTGACTTCTTGGAGTTAATCATATATATAGTCTGGGTGACTGTTCTCCACTACTGAATATGGTATACCAAAGTCCACAAGTTCAGAACCCCCGATGTATTTAATGTGTCTATAACGATCCTGGAACCTAGGAATCTCGCACAAGTTTAAAGAAAACTTTCTGTCCTATGGCAAAATGTTGCTGAATGAATGTCTTTACTCTGCAACCTCTCTACAACCTATAGTGATGGTCACTAGACATAGTCACAGTTACTTTAAAATCACTGTTATTTCACCTCTCTACCTAATATTGTCATTATCCTTGGAGGTGCTAATCGTTTCATAAAACCAACTGCCCTGAGCACTCAATCACTGCTACACTGGACCTTTCAGGGTAACACTCCTGATTTCTATGAGTTTATAATTTTTGGAACGTTATCCCATTTCCGAGGCCATTTCGTATAACTGCCCTCAGTGTGACTGCTATTTTTCTCCTCTCTCAGCTGTCCTTAATTTCTCGGGTACAGTAAAATATCACTCAGTGTGACTGGCTTTGTCTACACCTCGTAGTAATACTTCCTTTCTTTTATACCGTTGAACCTGTAGAGAATAGAACATTCTGTGAGAGAAAAACCCTATTCCAATCCACTATATGTGATTATAGGCCAAAGGCCATAATCAGATATTTATCCTGGTTAACCTGGAACTACCCTCTAGCTTAAGATAGAGTCGTTCGTCACATTTGGGTGGTAAGGAAAAAGAAAGACCAAACGGACAAACACAGGAGCCCCAGTTGGCCTCACTACCGGAATATCCCACCCTGTACATTTCCTTTATCCCCCCAGCCATCTCAAATCTCACCGAATATCATCCCATTACACTGGTCTTACCCTGCCGAGTGAAATGATATATAACTCTACCTATTTTAAGCTAGGCATCAGCCAGCTGCAGCCGACGCTCTCAGATTACGTTCTCACAACACACTATCACTAAGTTCCAGTCATAACTCTATAAATAAACTACCTTATGCTAACGTTCCTGTTCGGAGTCGGAATTCACAATTCATCACAGTTTCCAAAACACAGGAGACACTGTGAATCCATTCTCCATTCGAATTGGAACACACAAACACTCCCGTTATCTGTAATTCGTAAACAGACTGAACACAGATTCCGTCAACTTCCCCCAACTCAAATGTTGCACGAGTGACGTCACTCACGTGACCGGACTTCAATCAAGAAAGCACCGCCTCCCCTTCTCCATTCTCCTGAGATCTGGGCAAACAGACTGCCGAATTCCTTTGATGCCGGGCAAATTAACCTGCCGCCAATTGTCTTTGATTGGGGGACTTCTCAGGGAATCCCGGTCGTGTTTGAAACTGGGAACATATTTCCCGACATCAAATAGTTGTGGCGCCTAGCAACGGCGGTTTTCAGGCCTTTCATCAATCTGGATCGAAATCTCTTACTCACTGGAGGTTCGATCCAGATGATCCACAACAATCCACTCATCAAACGCATGTTCAGTTTCTGGGAGATGGCTCAGCACATCAATTGTTGATAGTCTGCCTGTATCCTCAAAGGTATTGCCTCTCCATGCAATTAGGCGATCTCACTGATAGCCTATATCCTCATAATGCTATGCCTTAGTGTTGGCGTATCGCTCCTGTACGTTCAGTCGGCCAACTTCCGACTTGCGTAAGCGATGGCTCACAATACAGACGGATCGTTCCATCCTGACTGTGGCATTGTCTCCATATCCGCCTGGTTTCCTCAAGTTTTGCATCCTGGGATTTGCGGTATCGTCCTCGTTGGACAGAATCGTCTTCCCCAAAGCTCCTGGATTTTTGCTTCCAAGACCATCTCGGTCGATGTTGGATCCGGTCAGCCAATCCTTGGTTGGAGTCTCGGGTATTTCGCGCCGTTCCCGACGTTACCCACCCCTTCTGAACTGGGTTACTAGCGAATGGTTCACTATTGGCCTCTTCCTGACGTGTGATTTCCCTCCTCTCTTCGGCTGGAAAATCTGACCTACCTCGTACGTTCCCATAGGCCTTCCTATGTAGTACTTGGGATCTCTGGTCTCCGTCTGGACCTGTAACCTTTTTCCCAATGGCTGCCATTACCATAAGGTGAGGGGATTTGATATCGGATCTCTCCTCATACTTCTGCAGGAGATGCCTAGGAAGACTGTTCAGTTCTCCCCCGATCCGAATTTCGTAGGTGTTCCGGGACACAACCTTTACCACAGGATAAGGTCCATGCCATCCTGCTTGCATCATGTTGGTCTCTGCTGGTCCCCACACTACTACTTTCTCTCCCACCTTAAGAGCTCCTTTACTCTTCGTCCGATTTTTGGGTGGTGCCTTCTGGCACTCTGGACAAGACTTAACCAACCGGCGTACATCACCAGTCATTCCTGGCCAGCAATAATGGCCGGAAATCTGCTGCAACGTCTCTCTGACACCCATATGTCGAGTTCCGGATATCTGACTACCGGATATGGTATGCCCGCTCTGAAGAATGTGAGGACGGTGGGCTTCTGGGACCACCAACTGCTCATGCAGTTTGTCTCCCCTTCCAGCTCTCCGATAGAGTAGTCGATTCCTCAGAAAGTACTGCCCCCGTTCTGATGGGTCAGCACTTTTTTGCAGCTTCTTGTAACAAGGACGCAACGTTGTGTCCTTCCTCTGGGCAGTATGCAATTCCCCAGGCACTGGGTTGTGGCATAGCGTGTCTGCCCTCTTTTCCTTCCCTTGAGATCCAGTGGCTGATGTTCCCCGGTGGGCAGGGTTGTTTGGGCATCCCCAAGAACACGTATTTCGTACCAAGGATCACGGGAAATAGGGAATCCGATAACACAGCTGCTGGAATGATGCCTGTGACGTACCTGGATTTAATCTCCACCTTGGCGATTGGCAGCGTCATGGCAACAGCACTCCTCATTGCAGGCTGTATCTCAATAGTCTCCCCTGTGAGTTGGTCTGGGCGTACCAAGCTGGCATCAATCACAGCTTCCCCGTCCAAACCAGAATCATAGAGACAGGTAACCTGCTGGCCGTTGACTTCAATCAGTTCGACCACAGGTGGCCTCTCTTGGTCCAGAGTTCCTTCAACAACCTCGACCTTTTCAGGTGGCAACCACCTTTGGAGCCACGCGGCAGGCTGCGAAGTGAGAGCTTTTCGATTTCGATTTGCAGTCTTTTGTGTTGTGAGAGGGTGACTTGCAGATCGAACACCACTTCTCAGACCACTGTCGTTTCGGTTGAGAGTTGGGTGGGCTCTGTCTCCCATCCTTTGTCTTCTCTGGACTCTTCTCTGAGTGTTCTGCATAAGGTTCAACTTTCTTTGTTTCTGAGCCTTGAATTTCTTTCGGTCATGTTTCTCCTGACCTTTGGTGGTTGGTGTACAGGTTTCTTCCGTCTCCCCATGGACTTCAACGAATCTTTCCGCCAGCTTATTCACCACATCAAGCCGTTCCGCCCCTTGTTCTCCCAAGAATGTCTTCAGAGGTTCTGACATTTGCTGTCGCATCTGGTCGACAATCATGAGCTCTTCCAGACTCTCATAGTCATGCTTGAACCCTGCCAAATCCATCCATTTTTGGAGGTAGGATTTCAGGCGCAAACTGTAGGCGGTGAATAGCTCTCCTGGCTCTCGTTTCGCTGCTCGAAACTTCTTCCTATATGTACTTGATGTGATCTCGTAATGTTTCAGCAAAGCGGCTTTCAATTCGTCGTAATTGTTCTCGTGTCCTGGCGGCAGGCGAGAATAGACCTCGTAACCGGTTCCAAGCAATCCCTGGGATAGCTTAAGATTCCATTTGTCTCGGTCCAGACCCATAGCAACGGACATGGCCTCGAAGCGTTGAAGGTACTGGTCAATCTTCTCTTTGCCCTGATCATAGACCGCTAGAGGAAACTTCATAGCATGGTAACTATGTCCACCTGCTGAAGTTGAGCCTGGGACTGAGGAACCTCCAACTGCACCCTCAGTTTCCCCATTAGATTGTCTCTTCAACTCAAGTTCCCTCATCCTGTACTCGTGCTCCCTTTTCTGAGCCTCCTGCTCTGCTTCCCGTTTCCTGGCAGCTTGCTCAGCTTCAAGTTCCATCCTTCTAGTGGCTTGCTCCGCTTCTATCCTCTTAGTTTCTAACTCCATCTTCCTCAATTCCAATTCGGCCTTCCGATCGTCTCTTTCTGCTTGACGATACTCTCTCTCCACTTCCTGTATGTAATCCGTTAAAGCTGAACCAGACAAACCCATTCCTTCCCCCTTTTCCCTTAGTTCTACAGTGGTTAATTTAGGGGTGGCCATATTTCAAAGAGGTAAGTCAGCAGGTTGAGTCTAAAACCCCCAAGCAATATAGATAATTAATATCTAAAATTAATCTATATATAAGACACCACAACACAATCTCTCAACGACAAGAGTAGACTAGGACCAAGACCTATGTAGACTTGTAAAGTGTGAACAGGAAAGTTATGTGCCTTAACACCTATCCACATTCACTATAACTTGATCTTTAACTGTCCGGCCCTACCTCTATCACGGTAATGTCACCCACAATAATGTAATATCACCAACATTAAGGTAATGTCACCTTCCCGTGTGACGTGCCCATGTAAATGTCGCTATCCTTAATGTGATATCACCATCCCGCGCGAGCCCCCATAAATGTAGCCAGTTGTCCCTAGGGGGAAAGTGGAGTCAACAGGCACACTGTTTAAAATCCTTTTCCTTATTGTGGGCCTCTGCCAGGACCTTTGTCTACATACCCCCTGTAAATCTTAGGTACCCTATCCCTCTCTTTCCTCTTCTTCTTCTTACCACTAAACAATACCCTTCATATTGTTTCAGAACATACCCACACAAGACTGTATTTTAACAAATGATAAAATAAAACATTTAATACAGAAATTGTCACGTGTGTGTGTGTGGACTGTTTGCGTGTGGAAATATGTAGTATTTTCTATGGTGTATGCGAGAATAGATTAGTGAGCTCAGGATCGTTCTTCATCATGTTAGGCCATGCCACATCACACCACAGTAAGTTCAGAACAGGTCTCACCGAATGACGAATTGCTCCGGACAGATGGTTGACTTCTTGGAGTTAATCATATATATAGTCTGGGTGACTGTTCTCCACTACTGAATATGGCCTATTAATGTCCATGAACCAGGAACACACTATGTACCTATTATGTTCCTTAAAATCCTGATACCAACGAAGATCTCCCTATATCTCACACAAGTTTAAAGAAAACTTTCTGTCCTATTGCAAAATGTTGCTGAATGAATGTCTTTACTCTGCAACCTCTCTACAACCTATAGTGATGGTCACTAGACATAGTCACAGTTACTTTAAAATCACTGTTATTTCACCTCTCTACCTAATATTGTCATTATCCTTGGAGGTGCTAATAGTTTCATCAAAACAACTGCCCTGAGCACTCAATCACTGCTACACTGGACCTTTCAGGATAACACTCCTGATTTCTATGAGTTTATAATTTTTGGAACGATATCCCATTTCCGAGGCCATTTCGTATAACTGCACTCAGTGTGACTGCTATTTTTCTCCTCTCTCAGCTGTCCTTAATTTCTCGGGTACAGTAAAATATCACTCAGTGTGACTGGCTTTGTCTACACCTCGTAGTAATACTTCCTTTCTTTTATACCGTTGAACCTGTAGAGAATAGAACATTCTGTGAGAGAAAAACCCTATTCCAATCCACTATATGTGATTATAGGCCAAAGGCCATAATCAGATATTTATCCTGGTTAACCTGGAACTACCCTCTAGCTTAAGATAGAGTCGTTCGTCACATTTGGGTGGTAAGGAAAAAGAAAGACCAAACGGACAAACACAGGAGCCCCAGTTGGCCTCACTACCGGAATATCCCACCCTGTACATTTCCTTTATCCCCCCAGCCATCTCAAATCTCACCGAATATCATCCCATTACACTGGTCTTACCCTGCCGAGTGAAATGATATATAACTCTACCTCTTTTAAGCTAGGCATCAGCCAGCTGCGGCCGATGCTCCTAGATTATTTTCTCCCCACACTATCACTACGTTCCAGTCATAACTCTATTTATAAATAAACTACCTTATGCTAGTGTTCCCGTTCGGAGTCGGAATCCACAATTCATCACAGTTTCCAAAACACAGGAGACCCCGTAAATCTCTTCTCCATTAGAACTAGGAACACAAAAACACTCCCGTTATCTGTAGTTCATCCACAGACAGACTGAACGCAACTTTCGTTAACTTCTCCCAGTCAAATGTTGCACGAGTGACGTCACTCACGTGACCGGATTTCAATCAAGAAAGCCCCGCCTCTCCCTTCTCCATTCTCCTGAGATCTGAGAAAACAGACTGCCGAATTTCTTTGATGCCGGGCAAATTAACCTGCCGCCAATTGTCTTTGATTGGGGGACTTCTCAGGGAATCCCGGTCGTGTTTGAAACTGGGAACATATTTCCCGACATCAAATAGTTGTGGCACCTAGCGATAGCGGCTTTCAGGCCTTTCATCAATCTGGATCGAAATCCTTCAGTATTATGTGACATAGGCCCCCTCTTAAGAGAGTTGACCGCATCAACTCTTACTCACTGGAGGTTCGATTCAGATGATCCACAACAATCCACTCATCAAACGCATGTTCAGTTTCTGGGAGATGGCTCAGCACATCAATTGTTGATAGTCTGCCTGTATCCTCAAAGGTATTGCCTCTCCATGCAATTAGGCGATCTCACTGATAGCCTATATCTTCATAATGCCATAGCACTAGTGTTGGCGTATCGCTCCTGTACGTTCAGTCGGCCAACTTCCGACTTGCGTAAGCGATGGCTCACAATACAGACGGATCGTTCCATCCTGACTGTAGGCATTGTCTCCATATCCGCCTGGTTTCCTCAAGTTTTGCATCCTGGGATTTGCGGTATCGTCCTCGTTGGACAGAATCGTCTTCCCCAAAGCTCCTGGATTTTTGCTTCCAAGACCATCTCGGTCGATGTTGGATCCGGTCAGCCAATCCTTGGTTGGAGTCTCGGGTATTTCGCGCCGTTCCCGACGTTACCCACCCCTTCTGAACTGGGTTACTAGCGAATGGTTCACTATTGGCCTCTTCCTGACGTGTGATTTCCCTCCTCTCTTCGGCTGGAAAATCTGACCTACCTCGTACGTTCCCATAGGCCTTCCTATGTAGTACTTGGGATCTCTGGTCTCCGTCTGGACCTGTAACCTTTTTCCCAATGGCTGCCATTACCATAAGGTGAGGGGATTTGATATCGGATCTCTCCTCATACTTCTGCAGGAGATGCCTAGGAAGACTGTTCAGTTCTCCCCCGATCCGAATTTCGTAGGTGTTCCGGGACACAACCTTTACCACAGGATAAGGTCCATGCCATCCTGCTTGCATCATGTTGGTCTCTGCTGGTCCCCACACTACTACTTTCTCTCCCACCTTAAGAGCTCCTTTACTCTTCGTCCGATTTTTGGGTGGTGCCTTCTGGCACTCTGGACAAGACTTAACCAACCGGCGTACATCACCAGTCATTCCTGGCCAGCAATAATGGCCGGAAATCTGCTGCAACGTCTCTCTGACACCCATATGTCGAGTTCCGGATATCTGACTACCGGATATGGTATGCCCGCTCTGAAGAATGTGAGGACGGTGGGCTTCTGGGACCACCAACTGCTCATGCAGTTTGTCTCCCCTTCCAGCTCTCCGATAGAGTAGTCGATTCCTCAGAAAGTACTGCCCCCGTTCTGATGGGTCAGCACTTTTTTGCAGCTTCTTGTAACAAGGACGCAACGTTGTGTCCTTCCTCTGGGCAGTATGCAATTCCCCAGGCACTGGGTTGTGGCATAGCGTGTCTGCCCTCTTTTCCTTCCCTTGAGATCCAGTGGCTGATGTTCCCCGGTGGGCGGGTTGTTTGGGCATCCCCAAGAACACGTATTTCGTACCAAGGATCACGGGAAATAGGGAATCCGATAACACAGCTGCTGGAATGATGCCTGTGACGTACCTGGATTTAATCTCCACCTTGGCGATTGGCAGCGTCATGGCAACAGCACTCCTCATTGCAGGCTGTATCTCAATAGTCTCCCCTGTGAGTTGGTCTGGGCGTACCAAGCTGGCATCAATCACAGCTTCCCCGTCCAAACCAGAATCATAGAGACAGGTAACCTGCTGGCCGTTGACTTCAATCAGTTCGACCACAGGTGGCCTCTCTTGGTCCAGAGTTCCTTCAACAACCTCGACCTTTTCAGTGGCAACCACCTTTGGAGCCACGCGGCAGGCTGCGAAGTGAGAGCTTTTCGATTTCGATTTGCAGTCTTTTGTGTTGTGAGAGGGTGACTTGCAGATCGAACACCACTTCTCAGACCACTGTCGTTTCGGTTGAGAGTTGGGTGGGCTCTGTCTCCCATCCTTTGTCTTCTCTGGACTCTTCTCTGAGTGTTCTGCATAAGGTTCAACTTTCTTTGTTTCTGAGCCCTTGAATTTCTTTCGGTCATGTTTCTCCTGACCTTTGGTGGTTGGTGTACAGGTTTCTTCCGTCTCCCCATGGACTTCAACGAATCTTTCCGCCAGCTTATTCACCACATCAAGCCGTTCCGCCCCTTGTTCTCCCAAGAATGTCTTCAGAGGTTCTGACATTTGCTGTCGCATCTGGTCGACAATCATGAGCTCTTCCAGACTCTCATAGTCATGCTTGAACCCTGCCAAATCCATCCATTTTTGGAGGTAGGATTTCAGGCGCAAACTGTAGGCGGTGAATAGCTCTCCTGGCTCTCGTTTCGCTGCTCGAAACTTCTTCCTATATGTACTTGATGTGATCTCGTAATGTTTCAGCAAAGCGGCTTTCAATTCGTCGTAATTGTTCTCGTGTCCTGGCGGCAGGCGAGAATAGACCTCGTAACCGGTTCCAAGCAATCCCTGGGATAGCTTAAGATTCCATTTGTCTCGGTCCAGACCCATAGCAACGGACATGGCCTCGAAGCGTTGAAGGTACTGGTCAATCTTCTCTTTGCCCTGATCATAGACCGCTAGAGGAAACTTCATAGCATGGTAACTATGTCCACCTGCTGAAGTTGAGCCTGGGACTGAGGAACCTCCAACTGCCCCCTCAGTTTCCCCATTAGATTGTCTCTTCAACTCAAGTTCCCTCATCCTGTACTCGTGCTCCCTTTTCTGAGCCTCCTGCTCTGCTTCCCGTTTCCTAGCAGCTTCCTCCACTCTTGGCTCAGCTTCAAGTTCCATCCTTCTAGTGGCTTGCTCCGCTTCTATCCTCTTAGTTTCTAACTCCATCTTCCTCAATTCCAATTCAGGCCTTCCGATCGTCTCTTTCTGCTTGACGATACTCTCTCTCCACTTCCTGTATGTAATCCGTTAAAGCTGAACCAGACAAACCCATTCCTTCCCCCTTTTCCCATAGTTCTACAGTGGTTAATTTAGGGGTGGCCATATTTCAAAGAGGTAAGTCAGCAGGTTGAGTCTAAAACCCCCAAGCAATATAGATAATTAATATCTAAAATTAATCTATATATAAGACACCACACAGTACACCACAACACAATCTCTCAACGACAAGAGTAGACTAGGACCAAGACCTATGTAGACTTGTAAAGTGTGAACAGGAAAGTTATGTGCCTTAACACCTATCCACATTCACTATAACTTGATCTTTAACTGTCCGGCCCTACCTCTATCACGGTAATGTCACCCACAATAATGTAATATCACCAACATTAAGGTAATGTCACCTTCCCGTGTGACGTGCCCATGTAAATGTCGCTATCCTTAATGTGATATCACCATCCCGCGCGAGCCCCCATAAATGTAGCCAGTTGTCCCTAGGGGGAAAGTGGAGTCAACAGGCACACTGTTTAAAATCCTTTTCCTTATTGTGGGCCTCGGCCAGACCTTTGTCTACATACCCCCTGTAAATCTTAGGTACCCTATCCCTCTCTTTCCTCTTCTTCTTCTTACCACTAAACAATACCCTTCATATTGTTTCAGAACATACCCACACAAGACTGTATTTTAACAAATGATAAAATAAAACATTTAATACAGAAATTGTCACGCGTGTGTGTGTGCACTGTTTGCGTGTGGAAATATGTAGTATTTTCTATGGTGTATGCGAGAATAGATTAGTGAGCTCAGGATCGTTCTTCATCATGTTAGGCCATGCCACATCACACCACAGTAAGTTCAGAACAGGTCTCACCGAATGACGCATCATCCGGACAATGGTTGACTTCTTGGAGTTAATCATATATATAGTCTGGGTGACTGTTCTCCACTACTGAATATGGCCTATTAATGTCCATGAATCAGGAACACACTATGTACCTATTATGTTCCTTAAATCTGATACCGAACGAAGATCTCCCTATATCTCGCACAAGTTTAAAGATAACTTTCTGTCCTATGGCAAAATGTTGCTGAATGAATGTCTTTACTCTGCAACCTCTCTACAACCTATAGTGATGGTCACTAGACATAGTCACAGTTACTTTAAAATCACTGTTATTTCACCTCTCTACCTAATATTGTCATTATCCTTGGAGGTGCTAATAGTTTCATCAAAACAACTGCCCTGAGCACTCAATCACTGCTACACTGGACCTTTCAGGATAACACTCCTGATTTCTATGAGTTTATAATTTTTGGAACGTTATCCCATTTCCGAGGCCATTTCGTATAACTGCCCTCAGTGTGACTGCTATTTTTCTCCTCTCTCAGCTGTCCTTAATTTCTCGGGTACAGTAAAATATCACTCAGTGTGACTGGCATTGTCCACACCTCGTAGTAATACTTTCTTTCTGTTAAACAGTTGAACCTGTAGAGAATAGAACATTCGGTGAGAGAAAAACCCTATTCCAATCCACTATATGTGATTATAGGCCAAAGGCCACTTCAGACATGTATCCTAGTTAATCTAGAACTACCCTCTGGCATCAAGGCAGAGGCGTTCGTCACATTTGGGTGATAAGGGAAAGGAAAGACCAAACGGAAAAACACAGGAGCCCCAGTAGGCCTCACTACCGGAATATCCCACCATTTACATTTCCCCTATTCCCCCAGCCATCCCATTACACTGGTCTTACCCTGCCGAGTGAAATGATATATATAAGTCTACCTTTTTTTTTAAGCTAGGCATCAGCCAGCTGCGGCCGACGCTCCTAGATTATTTTCTCCCCACACTATCACTACGTTCCAGTCATAACTCTATTTATAAATAAACTACCTTATGCTAGTGTTCCCGTTCGGAGTCGGAATCCACAATTCATCACAGTTTCCAAAACACAGGAGACCCCGTAAATCTCTTCTCCATTAGAACTAGGAACACAAAAACACTCCCGTTATCTGTAGTTCATCCACAGACAGACTGAACGCAACTTTCGTTAACTTCTCCCAGTCAAATGTTGCACGAGTGACGTCACTCACGTGACCGGATTTCAATCAAGAAAGCCCCGCCTCTCCCTTCTCCATTCTCCTGAGATCTGAGAAAACAGACTGCCGAATTTCTTTGATGCCGGGCAAATTAACCTGCCGCCAATTGTCTTTGATTGGGGGACTTCTCAGGGAATCCCGGTCGTGTTTGAAACTGGGAACATATTTCCCGACATCAAATAGTTGTGGCGCCTAGCAACGGCGGTTTTCAGGCCTTTCATCAATCTGGATCGAAATTCTTCAGTATTATGTGACAGGGGGGAGATGAAGACCATTTCAAGATCGCGTTAATACAAGAACCGATTACTTGATATTGTTTTTTCCCTTCATACTTTACAGTTATGTACGTCTCATCCTTCTAAAATTCATTTTATAAAGTAAGTAGACCCACAAATCACGTTTTATGTGGATGTCTAGACTTGTTTTAGTATATGCTATTAGATTTACCTTCCATTTTTACGTATAACTGTGTAGGGGTGGGGGATCTTTAGGTAGGAAATATAAAAAGGGGGAGGGGAGAGATGACGTTCTGAAATATGGTGGAGGTGGGGGGGGGGCACATTTTTGATAGGAAAGGGGGGGGGGGAAATGACCTTCTGAAATAGGGTGAAGGAGGGCACGGGCCAAAAAAGGTTGAGAACCACTGCTGTAAGCGTTCATGTTTGATATTGCTAGCATATTGTCAGTCAGAAAAGAATTCTGATGAGACTTGCTTTAGTAGTTACAGATATATTTCTATGCGTCAGAAATGGCGCTAGTGTCGCATTACTTAATTTGCGTTTGCACAACGTACGTTTATTTCTCTATCCATTCTCACATCTGAAGAGTAAATTGGCACTAGATATTTAAATTCGTATATTTTATTTCCGTACCTTTCTTTACTATTATTGACAGGGCTTCTGTCTATCACCATAGTCTCTGTCTAATCAATGCTTATTTTCATATTATTTTTCTCACTCTTTGTATTGATTTGATGTAGAGATTCTGAAGGTTCTCTAACTTCTTTACTAGATACTTGATTGTTACCATATGCTTATACAAAACTATAACTGTTGACAGGAGATTACACATAGTTATGGTTGTTGAAATGAGAGTACAGACAGTTTATGATTGCTCAATCCTCATTACAATAATCACAATTATTGAATTTCGGTTGAAGATGTATGATTCATTAGTTACTATTATTAAACTGACACTAATATATATATATATATATATATATATATATATATATATATATATATATTATATATATATATATATATATATATATATATTAATATATGGGACGTTCATTTGAAACCCGTTCCAATGGCTTTATTACAAAAGCATGAAAGAGACATGATCAGGTGTAGTAGAATTAAACAAAGCATTCATTGTCAATGAATTATGCACCATGGGTTGGTCAGAAGAAGCCGCAGTAGGCATTCAGGCAAGGATCCCATTGCTTAGGTAGGCGGCAAATGTCGTCCGCAAAAAAAAAGATTGTGGTTTCTCACTGAACCGAGAGTTTACGGCTTCTATTACGTCTGCATTTGTGTGAAATAGTTGCCCTTGAGAGCTTTTTTTAGAGGTCCAAACAAATGAAAATTGCATGGTGACAAATAAGGACTAGAGGCTGGATGTAGCAGAATTTCTTCCTTGCTAATGCTTCCTGCACAGTCTTTGCGACATGCTGACGAGCATTATCGTGCAACAAAATCACACCGCAAGAAATCATGCCGGGTTGTTTATTCTTGATGGCTTTTTGCAGCTGGTCTAGTGTTCGAAAGTAGTGGGTACAGTTTATGTTGACACAAGGTTCTTTAAAGTCGGCCAACAATAGCCCTTCATGGTAAAAAAAATGTGCTTATATTTAGCTTACCAGCGGAAACCTGCAACTTGACTTTTTTGGCTTGTGGTGATCCAGCATGTTTCCACTGCATGCTCTCTCTTTTGCTTATCGGATCAAAGTGGTGACACCATGATTCATCGCCTGCGACTATACAGAAGAAAAAATGCATCACCCTCCGCTCTGTAACGCAGCAAGTAGTTGAAGCACCATCCCATGCGTTCCGCTTTTTGGTTGTCGGTCAACATCCGCGGTACCCACTGTGAACATACCTTCCGATATTGCAGTTTCTTACGTGTCACCGACCGTTAGGGTATTTCTATTGAAATAGACAGAAATCCCTATCCAAGAGTTTGCCGACAGTCTCTAGAAAGTATGGCTCGTTATCAAGAATGTCTAAAGGGATGGTCCCGATAGGAGAGACTGGGATTCACTTGGTAGACAAAGGCAGAAGGTGAAGAACACTCGTGTATGTAGGAAGACCTAACACGAATGTCTAGTTTATCTGTCGGTGATCCTTCGTCATTTGATGAAGCCCCCTGTTTTAAATACTTTCACGCACTCACGCGCACGCCTTGCGTTCAAATGATCACGAGGGGAGTACCTTGGCACAAGTATAAACAATAATACTCTTTAATAGTAAAAGAGATAATGAAAATTGTCGTTCAAGTGGTGAACTATGACAGTTACAATTATGTTACAGGTACAAAAATAAAACAGTTTTCTGATGCTTAGCTAGATCGCATATCATCATTCACACCATCCAGACAGTGACACACTCAGAACACATGTAGACACAGAGTCACCTGAGACAATCTGATCTCGGTTAGGAATAGTGCTGGCTTTCGGTTGTATTATGTCTTGGAGTCGACCCTGGCATTCGACAGGTGTACGATGCTCCTCCGGATTCCAGGTTCCGTCTCCACTAGTTGGTGGCTCAAAGTTTCGGTAACCGGACCAGTTAGGTGTCAGCAGTATCAGCAGCGAGGCTCCTTAAATCAAACAAACAGTTGCAGACTCCTTAGTGTCTTGACAATAACAATGTGTCTGAGTGTTGGTGTTGTGTGTCTGTTGTGTATGTGTCAGATGCAGAACAGGAATAAAACAATTCCTCTCTGCTATTCTGTATCAAAAGCAAAGGCCAATAGTTCTTATCAGCTTGGCTATACCTTGTATGACATGATGATACAAGGTGAAAAAGGGTCCAGAAGTGGACACATTCTAAGACCACATGGTCCATTGGAGTAGAACATGTAGACAAATCTTTGTTTGAAAAAAGGCATTACAAAATGTACATGGTTGTAAAACTTGAAGTGACTCATATGCAATAATTACTGGTGTATTCCTTAACACCATGGTGAGGAAGTCCTGGGCAGCCAGGATGTTTCCCTAGATAGCTAAGGAAGGGCCAACAATAATTCAACCTAATCCCACATCAGTCATTAGGCATAAAGCAATCAAGTGTCGCCATGAAGTCGTGAGGTATACCCCACAGAATATACGAGCTAAAAGATAAGAAGAAGGCCAGCAGGCAAGCAAGGGGGCTGAGATATTCCAGGCATTGGGCTTTAGGATGTCTCAGTTATCCCTTGTTGAGTTATTTACTCCCCAAATTCTGATTCCTCACCACATGGTATTTGCTTTGAACTTATGACCGTCAGTGTCGTGTAGTTCGGCATGGCGGTGAATCAGGGGTAAGCAAATTTATGTTTGAATATAAATCGCCTAGTAATATTGCTGGCATGTGAGAATCATGTTCCACATGTCTCTTCTACTTCTGCCCACATGGCAAAATCATGTTATCATATTTTCAACAAAATATACACGTAAATACATTCACAAAATGCATATGAAAATAATCAGTAAGGTTTATACATTATATCTATATATTTTTATCTATAAATATATCTAGGCCTCACATGTTTTCTCTCAATGTCTCCCCTTTCAAATACCACGTTTCATAAATATACATGGTCGGGAAAGTTTTGGGTTTTCCCAATATCAGAATATAAATGTGTACACACTTCTTACTATAATCATAATTATTATGTTACTACACTCACCCCCAGTCTTATTGCAGCACTTAAGATAGGTTTTGGTATAATCTACCAAGGATGCAATTGGATATGGCAGCTCACTTCATGTAAGGTCTGCTTAGCACAGCAGCTATGGTCGTTGTGAACCGGACGGAAGTTGTTAGTCACAATTTCCGGTGCAGCCGTACTAATAGCATATCGCCGTATTCCCGTTGCTAGGGAGTGACGGACCTATGTCCCCAGTCCGTAGACTTGATATTAATAAGGGTTGAAGACAGGGGATTTCCCTTGTGACATCATTTGATGATGACGTGAAAATAGTGCTGTCCCCAATAGTACAGTGTGTAGTTTTAGTGCAGCAAATGTCTGCGTCGCCATTATGACGTCATTATTAGTAATTTAGCTGCTGTACTGAATCCAGAATGTAAATAGTAATTCAGCTAACGTAATATTGGTGGTATTCGCATAGTGATCTAGACTCATCCCGTCACATATGCCCCTCCTAGAGAAAAGTACGACTAGGTGAACTTTTGGGGTAGGTGAGCCTAGATCGACTATGGCTTATTTTCCTCCTGAGTCCGTCTGGTCATTGTCTTCATCCTCAGCAGTAGGGTGTCTGCTCAGGAAATCTGCTCCCACATTTTCTTTTCCGGGGATGTACTCCACATTGAATGTGTATGGTTGTAGGAGCAGTGACCATCTCATCAACCGAGTGTTTAACTTCTTGGAGGCAGCTAAGAACATCAGAGGTTGGTGGTCACTCTGAACCATGAATTTTGTTCCATATAAGTATGGTTGGAATTTCTGTACCGCCCATACTAGAGATAAACATTCCTTTTCGATGGTGGAATAGTTCCGTTCAGCCTGGTTTAACTTTCGACTGGCGTATGCTACTGGGAAAAGGATGGTCGGGTTTTCTCGTCCTCCCTGCAACAGTGTTGCCCCAATGCCAACATTACTGGCATCCGTTCGCAAGGTAAATGTTTTGGTAAGATCTGGGAGTTGCAAGATGGGTCTTGCTGAAAGTCTGTCTTTAAGGATGGTGTACGCAGTCTCACAATCTGCAGTCCAGTTAACTTTCTCTGGGGCTCCCTTCTTTGTGGCATCTGTGAGAGGGGCTGCAACCATGTTGAAATTCTGGATATATTTTTGGTAGAACCCACACAGAGACACAAAGGATCTCACATCTTTCTTGGTCTTGGGTCGCGGTGCGGCTTGTAGTTTTTCTACATTTTTCGGGTCAGGCGAGGTGTAACCCTGGACTATGGTATGTCCCAGAAATTCAAGTTTTTGAAATGCTAGCTGGCACTTGGTGGGCCGAGCAGTCAATCCTACTTCAGCTAATCTGGTTAACAGAACTTCCAATGAGGATAAATGTTCCTCAAAGGTATTGGAGGCAATGAGAATGTCGTCCATGAAGTTGGTAATGGATGGGTCTCTTAGAGGGTCCAAAAGCATTCTCATCATCCTGGTGAAAACGCTGGGTGCATTACTAAGGCCAAATGGGAGCACGTTGAATTGGTAGTGTCCCGTTGAGGTGCTGAATGCCAGGTAGGGTCGAACTTCTTGCTTCACGGGGATCTGGTAGTATCCTTTGCTCAAGTCTATCTTAGAGAAATACTTGGCTTTACTCAGCTTGGCGAAGAGTTGCCCATGGTCTGGTAGCGGTTCTGCTTGGAACTCGGTTATACCATTCAGTTGGCGATAGTCGATGCAGAGCCGATGCTCCCCACTAGGTTTTCTAAGCAGCACCACATTTGCACTGTACGGTGACTCAGAAGGTGAGATTATTCCTTCTTGAAGTAGCTGGTTGATCTCAATTCTGAGTGCCTCTTCCTTTGCATAGGGAATGGGATACTGTTTCTGCCTAATAGGATCAGGGCTGGTCAGCTTCATATCAAATTCTATCAAGCTAGTGCGACCTGGTTTGTCGGTGAGGAGTGTTGCGTGAGATTGTAATACTTCCTCCAATTTTCCCTTTTGGGAAGTGGTCAGGTTAGGATTTATTTCCACATCCTGGTAGGTCTCCTGAAGTTGTAGGGGGTATTCCACCGCTATGTTCTCCCCATTCTCTACTTCAGTTGCAACTGCCATTGCCAACAAATGCCTTGGGGGGTCATTTGCTCTCGCATAATATTTGCGGAGCAAATTGATATGATACATTTTCTGCTTACCCTTGATGGCGATCCTGTAATTGGTACGGGACAGTTTCTCTACCACGGGGAACGGCCCCTGCCACCCAATCTCCAACTTATTGTTTCCGCTAGGGAGTAGTAGTAAGACTTTGTCCCCTACCTCTAGTGAACGATCCTTGGCCTTTTTATTGTAATACTGGGCATGTTTCGCTCGGGCTCTTCTAAGATTACTCGTCGCTAACTTCCATCCCATCTTTAACTTGTGTTTCAATTCTTCCACATACGTGGACGCATTTACTACTGTCTCGTCTGTTCTCTCCTCAGTCCATGTTCTCATGAGAGCTTCTAGAGGACCTTTGATGGGCCTACCAAAGAGGAGGGTTGCCGGTGGAAGGCCAGTGGAGCCATGAGGAACTTCCCGGTAAGCAAATAGTGCTGCCGGTAGGTAATCATCCCAGACTTCTGGTTTTTCCTGTGCCAACTTCCTCAGGATAGACATCAATGTCCCGTTGAACCTTTCCACCAGGCCGTTTGACTGTGGGTGGTATGGACTGGAATGTATGTGGCGAGTCTGGAAAATATGGAAGACTTCTTCCATCAATCTCCCTCTAAACTGAGAGCCGTTATCAGTGAGGATTTGGTTAGGGAATCCTAGCCGAGTGAAAATCGTGACCAGGGCCTCTGCCACTCTTTTAGAATCAATGGCTGGCAGGGCGATCGCTTCTCCCCACATGGAGCAGGTATCCACCAGAGTTAATATGTATTTGTTTCTCCTTTTAGTTCTAGGGAGAGGTCCAACAATGTCGACAGCCACTCGCTCGAAGGGGGTATTCATGATGGGCATTTCTCCTAACTTAACTGGGGCAGTCGTGTGTCTGGGTGCAACTCGCTGACACTCAGGACAAGATTTCACATACCTTTTGATGTCCCCATTCATTCCCGGCCAAAAATAATGACATGAAATGCGTTGATTAGTTGCACCACCACCCATATGCCCACTAAACGACAGTGTGTGGCCCATGTGTAGAACTTGTGGCCTATATGCTGCTGGTACTACAAGTTGACCATGTTCCTGTTCATTTTTACCGGCCCTACGATACAACAAATTTCCCTTCTTATAAAAGTCTCCTCTCTGCGGAGAGTTTCTAGCATTTGGAAGTTTCTTAAAACAGTGTGCTAGAGTCGGGTCCTGGTTCTGTGCAGCTCTAATCTCCCCTGGGAGTGGATTCAGGGGTAGATCAGGCTCAGAGGTTGCTGTAACTTGAGCCCTGGTCTGCACAGCAGCCACTATCATGGGTGTGACTGGTTCCCCCAAGTAGACATATCTACATCCTAGTATCATGTCATAGATGGAGTCAGCCATCACTGCTGCCGATATCGTACCCTTAACGAATTTAGAGTCAACTAATATTCTAGCGATCGGCAAGGTCAGGGTAGGTGAGCTTTTTGTCACGCCCTTTATCTCAATTGTGTCTTCGGTGATTTGATCAGGGTCTACCAGGTGAGATGCTACGATGGCATCATATTGTAGACCCGTATCGTAAAGACACTCGACCCACTGTCCATTGACAGTGATCTGCTCTGTCACTGGAGGTCTTCTCAGTTCTTGATGAGGTGGCCTCTTAGCGATTTCCTTGTCTGTGGACAAGTATGCCGCAATCTTGGGATTAGGTTGGCGCCTACATTCTGACGTACTGTGGGAGTTATTCCTACAGTTCTTGCAGTAGGGTTGTCTAAAACCAGTTGCGGTGGGGTTGTTTGGTTGTGGCTGGGGTTGCCTCTTATCTGCTGGTTGGTTATTGTATCGGGGTTGTCCCATGTTGGTTGGAGGTTGGTTCTTTTGAGGTTGGGGAGGTTGGTTCTTTTGAGGTTGGGGAGGTTGTGTTGAGACAGAGTCCCCATGGGCAGTCAGATACCTTTCAGCCAAGACTATCATTTCCTCTAGGTTTTGCGCCCCTTGTTCAACGATGAAAGTTTCCATCGGCTTCGACATACAGTTCCTCAGCTGCTCACATAAAACCATCTCCCGCAAGCCCGCATAGGAGTGTTCATACTCTCCCAATGTCTCCCATTTACAGAGATAACTCTGCAGACGAGCGGACAATTGTGAGAATGACTCACCCCTCAGACGTCTTGCGGTTCGGAATTTCCGCTGATAAGCAGCTGAGGTTAACTCATATCTCTTCAATAAAGCCGATTTCAAACTTTCATAAGAATGTTCATGGCCTGGAGGTAGTCCCTGAAAGACTACATACGCTTGTCCCCTCAGTGCCTGAGAAAGCTTCAAGTTCCAGTGTTCCCTAGCCAACCCAAATGACTCAGCTAATTTCTCGAATTTCTGAAGGTAACTATCCAATTGTTCCTGATTTTCCTCGAACGGCATCAAAGGAAAACTCATAGGACCCACATGAGAAGTCGAATGTAGCTGGGTTTCAATGCTGGGTGCCGGAGAGCTGGCGTTAGAACAGGTTGCTGATAGAGCTTGGTTTTCTAGCTCTTTCATCCTAAACTCATGCTGTCGGATTTTTTCGTTTTCCTGTAACTGCCTAAGTTCTTTCTCAGCCTCGATTTTCTTAAGCTCTGTCTCTGCTTCCAGTTTCTTAAGCTCGAGTTCATGCCTACGTATTTTATCTTCCCTGTCTTCTTTCCTTAACTCCCTCTCCATATCATGGACATATTTGGCTGCTTCGGGCTCCGATAACCCCATAGCTACCGCTGCTGCGTGCAAATCTGCTGATGAACTCATGACTGAGTTTTGACTGAGAGGGTGAGTGATCAGTGGACTACAATTTCTATATCAATATTATACTACTTCCCAATTCAAGTTATACTAATACAATTGCAATAATTTACAAATCTTATTAGTACATACACAAAAATGGTTAGTACAAACAATGATACAAAACACACTTTCACTCTCTCAATCGAATGGAAACAACTAATTACAGAGTTTCCTAAACTACTCTACCCTTTACTGAGATGAGAAAAAAAAATTTTTGTACCAAGTAACACAATTTATTAGAAATATTTCTAATTAGCTGGGTGGATCCCGGACCGAGACCACAGTTGTCACCGACCGTTAGGGTGTTTCTATTGAAATAGACAGAAATCCCTATCCAAGAGTTTGCCGACAGTCTCTAGAAATTATGGCTCGTTATAAGAATGTCTAAAGGGATGGTCCCGATAGAAGAGACTGGGATTCACTTGGTAGACAAAGGCAGAAGGTGAAGAACACTCGTGTATGTAGGAAGACCTAACACGAATGTCTAGTTTATCTGTCGGTGATCCTTCGTCATTTGATGAAGCCCCCTGTTTTAAATACTTTCACGCACTCACGCGCACGCCTTGCGTTCAAATGATCACGAGGGGAGTACGTTGGTACAAGTATAAAACAATAATACTCTTTAATAGTAAAAGAGATAATGAAAATTGTCGTTCAAGTGGTGAACTATGACAGTTACAATTATGTTACAGGTACAAAAATAAAACAGTTTTCTGATGCTTAGACTAGATCGCATATCATCATTCACACCATCCAGACAGTGACACACTCAGAACACATGTAGACACAGAGTCACCTGAGACAATCTGATCTCTGTTAGGAATAGTGCTGGCTTTCGGTTGTATTATGTCTTGGAGTCGACCCTGGCATTCGACAGGTGTACGATGCTCCTCCGGATTCCAGGTTCCGTCTCCACTAGTTGGTGGCTCAAAGTTTCGGTAACCGGACCAGTTAGGTGTCAGCAGTATCAGCAGCGAGGCTCCTTAAATCAAACAAACAGTTGCAGACTCCTTAGTGTCTTGACAATAACAATGTGTCTGAGTGTTGGTGTTGTGTGTCTGTTGTGTATGTGTCAGATGCAGAACAGGAATAAAACAATTCCTCTCTGCTATTCTGTATCAAAAGCAAAGGCCAATAGTTCTTATCAGCTTGGCTATACCTTGTATGACATGATGATACAAGGTGAAAAAGGGTCCAGAAGTGGACACATTCTAAGACCACATGGTCCATTGGAATAGAACATGTAGACAAATCTTTGTTTGAAAAAACATTACAAAATGTACATGGTTGTAAAACTTGAAGTGACTCATATGCAATAATTACTGGTGTATTCCTTAACACCATGGTGAGGAAGTCCTGGGCAGCCAGGATGTTTCCCTAGATAGCTAAGGAAGGGCCAACAATAATTCAACCTAATCCCACATCAGTCATTAGGCATAAAGCAATCAAGTGTCGCCATGAAGTCGTGAGGTATACCCCACAGAATATACGAGCTAAAAGATAAGAAGGCCAGCAGGCAAGCAAGGGGGCTGAGATATTCCAGGCATTGGGCTTTAGGATGTCTCAGTTATCCCTTGTTGAGTTATTTACTCCCCAAATTCTGATTCCTCACCACATGGTATTTGCTTTGAACTTATGACCGTCAGTGTCGTGTAGTTCGGCATGGCGGTGAATCAGGGGTAAGCAAATTTATGTTTGAATATAAATCGCCTAGTAATATTGCTGGCATGTGAGAATCATGTTCCACATGTCTCTTCTACTTCTGCCCACATGGCAAAATCATGTTATCATATTTTCAACAAAATATACACGTAAATACATACACAAAATGCATATGAAAATAATCAGTAAGGTTTATACATTATATCTATATATTTTTATCTATAAATATATCTAGGCCTCACATGTTTTCTCTCAATGTCTCCCCTTTCAAATACCACGTTTCATAAATATACATGGTCGGGAAAGTTTTGGGTTTTCCCAATATCAGAATATAAATGTGTACACACTTCTTACTATAATCATAATTATTATGTTACTACACTCACCCCCAGTCTTATTGCAGCACTTAAGATAGGTTTTGGTATAATCTACCAAGGATGCAATTGGATATGGCAGCTCACTTCATATAAGGTCTGCTTAGCACAGCAGCTATGGTCGTTGTGAACCGGACGGAAGTTGTTAGTCACAATTTCCGGTGCAGCCGTACTAATAGCATATCGCCGTATTCCCGTTGCTAGGGAGTGACGGACCTATGTCCCCAGTCCTTAGACTTGATATTAATAAGGGTTGAAGACAGGGGATTTCCCTTGTGACATCATTTGAATAGATGACGTGAAAATACACGCTGTCCCCAATAGCACTGTGTAGTTTTAGTGCAGAAAATGTCTGCGTAGTCATTCTGACGTCATTATTAGTAATTTAGCTGCTGTACTGAATCCAGAATGTAAATAGTAATTCAGCTAACGTAATATTGGTGGTATTCGCATAGTGATCTAGACTCATCCCGTCACATTACGAACGACCTATTTAATTGTCCCAACTGACACATCAAATTCTTTCGCTAGCAAACGTATGCTTCGACAATGGTTCCTTTGTACTGCTGCATCAATTTTGGCGAAGGTTTTTTTTTTTTCTGTTGCAACAATATGCGCTTGACCCGGCCGTCGAAGATCTGTCGTGAACTGACGTCCTTTCTGAACGTTCGTGTCCAGTCTGTCACTGTTGTTTTAGACACACATTAGTTACCGTATGCTGCCTGCATTCTTCGATGAATGTCCACTGGTCGACATCCTTCAAATGAAAGAAACTGAATCACTGCTCTGTGAGCTTGTTTGGACGGATGTGGATCCACTCAACGGTCATAAACAGAACCTATGCATCATGGGACGATAAGCACGTGCTCATTTATTTATTGGTCAGTACTGATCACATTGCTATAACATGATCATGTACAACGGTGCGGCACAAACGTATTTCAAATGAACACACCTTTTATATATACTAGCTGACCCGGCCCGCCTCGCCCAGGTCCTGGCGGGGATCTATCTATCTATCTATCTATCTATCTATCTATCTATCTATCTATCTATCTATCTATCTATCTATCTATCTATCTATCTATCTATCTATCTATCTATCTATCTATCTATCTATCTATCTATCTATCTATCTATCTTCCGGTTTCCCATCGAGGAAGGACGCGTTTGTGTGGTCTCCTCCTTTTTGGATTAATTTTCCTGTTTATCTACATTCGTACGCAATGGATTTTATATGGTTGTGATCACAATGACTGCCGTTCAACTGTTGAACTTGTTTTAAAGTTGCTATATGTGCAGTGTTAGATATAAATGCTAATAATATTGTATTCAATGACACTATGGATAAATTATTCATGGAACAGCGGTGCGTCAGTGATAGCTTGAACTAGCCAATCACATCACTTGGATTTAAACCGTGGGCGGCGCTACAATGTTTCCGTGTTTGTTGAAACGTAATATTATGTAAATATCATGTCTGTCGAGGAGGAAATTTCTGTGCTGGAGTTAGCGGGAGAAAGGGGGCGAAGTAGATCTGAGGGTCGAAGTGGATTACGATCTGCAGTAACAAGAAACTACACACTCAACAAAGAGCGGGCAGTGAAAAGCAAACTTAAGAACTGTTTTAGCTCGCCATCGCTGTCTGTTAAATGTATGGATGACGGTAAATGCATCTCTATCACATTCAACAATACAATACATTACGAGGCATTTCGAACATGCCTGATCAATTATTACCATGAAGCCAAAGTTGATTATAGAAAAGACCGACAAGGAGCGGAGGTGGAAGTCAAAATATCATCTCCCCTACACACGTTACATTTGTACAACACGCAGAATAAAATTTTAATACAAGGAGCAAACGCCGTCATGTCTGAGTGGCTCGCGACACAATTCGTCGAAATTGAACAGGCAGCCTGAAACTGACAAGGTGACTCGCTAAACACACCTGCCGATTTCAGCACGCTAGTGTCTGCCATAAAACCAACACAGCCTACAGCGGTCACGCTATTGTCAGACAGAACCATAAAATCAACACAGCCTGCAGCGGCAGTCGTTACAGCATCAGGCGATAGTAACAACATACTCCAACATGCCACGACTCAACACAGCAGCAGCTCGAACGCAGCTTCTTCTAACCAACCAGTGTTGCTAGCCATTGAATACCCGATGAGGCGCCTAGGGGACAGTATACAACCAAATGAAAACAATTCAAACCAAATTGAGGTTGCACCATCGGTACTAGATGAAAGCCCAGCTACAAATCAACACTCATGCGGTTGTCAGCAGCACATTGAAAGGTTAGAGGCAAGTTTGAAGGTACTTCTAGACGCCGCCTCTGACAACACAGACAAGATCGCCAGGATCACTAATGACTATATCAACCTCAAGTCAGAGGTCGCTCTCCTGAGAGAGGAAAATGGTATACTGAAACACACTATTGAGACTTTACAACGCGCGCCCACTATTGATCAGGGAGCACAGACTTACAGCTTCGAAACAACACAACCATCCCTGGGAGCGCCAACTATACAGCCAACGAATACACATCAACAAACAGACAAAGCCATTCAACAGGACTCGACATTTCCCATAGAAGTAAAAGTCAGCAATCGATTTGAACTACCAAAAGAGCAATTGGTAAACGACAGTCAGTACGACGAGACATTGCTGACAGACAACCCGCCTATTCAAGAAACGGCTGGTAACCTGCAAGAAGGCAGTCCACAGCCGGATAATTATCAATGGCAGAAACAACGTGCAAGACGTACCAGAAGCCAATACATACAGAGACTACCAACTGACTGCACCCACTTGATAATTGGCGACTCCTTGATGAAAGGCATATACAGTGATCGTATGTCCTTCATCACACGCCGATATAGCTACAACAATTCCACTTCCAGGTGCAGGGTTAGACAGTCTAACAAACAGTATACGTAGAATGGAAATCAACGAAAGCGTGAAGAGGATTACAATACATATAGGAATTAATGACACTATGAGAAACCAAAATATCACCATTTCTCAGTTACGAAAACTACTAGACTTATTACGCCATAATTTTCCAAATTCTAAAGTGTTTTTCTCTTCCATCATACCACCAAGTTATGGCCCCGAACGTCGACTAGCCGACATAAACAACAACACCCTAGAGAAATTCTGTAATCAGTATAATGTACACTTTATCAACAACACACCATTTTTTACATCTCAAAGAGGCGCGCCAAAGAAACGACTGTACAGTGACCAGATCCACACATCCACATTAGGTAATAGCTTCCTTGCTAAAAATATCAAGTATCCGGAGAGGGCACAAAACATGACCAACACACAAACACGACGAACATTGACTACTGAAGCCAGTCGAAATACCCCCATCACCCCAGATAAACGTCTGCTGACGTCTGACCCCCGAACGCCTGCCATTCAAGGTGCACACATGCTACCAAGAATAAATCAACCTCTCCTTCCTACCCCCACCCTCACACGTGAAGGAAATAACTACCAGGAAGATTTCCCTAACCTCACTTCCAACGAACCCTCGTTGCAAGCAGCGGTACACACGCACGGTAGTAATACCACCTTGGCACACCAAGCTCAAGACAGCTATGGGCTCCATAGCAGACAACAAGAGGCTCCGCATCACCAAATTCACGCCAGTAATGAGCGAACAAGAAGGCAACAACTGATTCCGCATCACCAAGTTTACGCCAGTAATGAGCGACCAAGCGGACAACAACAGGTTCCGCATCATTGGAGTCCAGAACTTCTATACTTGATGCAATTTAGTCCTGCCGCACTGAATCAAGCCCTTATGATGTCTCTACAATACAGACCTGTGAGATAGGATACGTATTAAAAACGGAACCCTATATGCATTGATACCAGCAACAGAGCTTCCTCCTTGAACTTTAATTGCTTACTGTTTAACGTTTTATTTCCCGTGTGGGATACTCCGCTTTAAACAGAGACATTGACTTGTATAGTCATTTATTAATTCTTTTGGATAACAGTTGGTTACTTAGCTTGTGAAGTAGTTTTTTCAGGTTAATTATTTGTTGTATGTTCTTTAATTCGTTTTGTTCCGTGTTTGCATTATATTCGTTGGTCTAATTAGTTATATCGTTATAATATTGTCATTTACATTATCGATTTGTATTACTGATATTTTGTAAGTTAATGTAATTGTGATTTTTATGATCTTCTATTTTTGCTTAACTTTGACTAATTTATACTTTCTACATGGATGAAATGTCAGAGAAGTGGCAACACTGGCTCAATAAGTCAGGAATACGCCTTGGACACTTAAACATTTGCAGCTTATTTAACAAGCTACCAGAGTTATCTTCTATTCTTAATCAAAATTTTCATTTATTCGGCCTTAGTGAAAGTAGGCTTAATGATAACATTTCAGATGAGGACATCTCTATTAAAGGGTACAAAGTTTTTAGAAGGGATCCCTGTAGGAAACAAGAGACAGGCATAGTAACCTATGTTTCTAATTTACTAAATGCTCACCGTAGGCTAGACTTTGAAACTTGCGAAATAGAATGTATTTGGTTAGAGCTAAAACTTCAAAACCGCACACCCCTGATAATTGGCTACCTCTATCGAAATCCCAGTGCTGGACACGTCTGGTACGAAAACTTCACTACCATGATGGATGTGGTTTTCGCTTCCGGGAAGGAAATTATACTACTCGGAGACTTTAACATTGACACCAACAAATCCAACATAATATGGGGAAATATAATTGCATCATACAATTTCCAACAAATAGTACAACAAGCTACTAGAGTAACAAAGTCATCTTCAACAGTCATAGATCACATTTATGTAACTTGCTCAGACAACATCATAGAATGCACCGTACCCAATTGTGCAATGAGCGATCACTACCCAATATGCTGCACGTGGTCTAAAAAAGGAATTAAAACTCCTAAACATAAACACATAAGTGTAAAATATAGAAGTTACAAAAATTTCAACCAAAACGCATTTTTACAGGACTTGCTCAGTTCACCTCTAGACAATGTTTATCAGCTTCCTGACCCGGATGATGCTCTGGAATTCTGGATGAAAACCTTTATTGATGTTTTTGATAGACATGTGCCAATCAAGGAAGTTCGAGTAAAACACCACGTCAAGCCACCTTGGATCACCCAGGAAATACTTGAAATTATGAGAGACAGAGATAAAGCACATAAAAAGCGGGATCTCAGCGCATACCGTACTCTTAGAAACAAAGTTCAATATACCATACGACGGGAAAAGAAAAATTACTTTAAGAACTTAGTAATGGATAAAACAAATAGTAAGGATATATGGAAGGCAATTAACACCTTGACAAACAAGTATAACTTCCGAAATTCTTTACCATCAAATCATATTACATGCGACCAATTCAGTAATTTTTTTCAAACTGACATAGACCAGTTGAAGGCTTCAATACCTAATTCTCCTTGCAACTTATCTTTACTGTCATCGTTTTGCGAGAATAGATGCTCCCGCGATATTCTTTCCGACATACCGCTAATGACAATCACTGAAGTATTCACTTACCTCAGTAACCTAAAAAAACACAACCTCATCTGGGTTAGATGGAATCAGCAACCGGATTCTCCGTTGTGCTGCGCCAGTGATCTGTATATCACTAACCTATGTATATAATCAGTGTCTCACCAAAGGCCACTTTCCATCAGCTCTCAAAATCGCTAAAGTGTACCCTCTTCTTAAATCTGGTTCATTGGACAATGGTCTCCCGAACAATTACAGACCCATTTCCTTACTATCATCACTATCTAAGCCACTAGAAAAACACATCCATAAAGTAACATTACAGTATTTAGTTCGCAACAAGCTTATTGTTGACAGCCAATCAGGATTTCGACCAAAATATTCTTGCCATACGGCCCTAACAAACATGATAGAAAATTGGCACCAGAATATAAACAACAACAGTCTATGTGGAACTGTGTTTATTGATTTCAAGAAAGCATTTGATATGATAGACCATGTTATTTTAATTAAAAAACTTGAGACAATGAAAATTGGCCCTAATGTAGTCACTCTAATATCATCTTTTCTATCAAACAGAAAGCAAGTAGTATCACATAATAAATCTCTGTCTCAAACCACTACCTTCAATATTGGAGTACCGCAAGGCTCTATTCTTGGCCCTCTATTATTTGCCATATATATTAACGATCTACCTTTGCATCTTTCGTCGTCCTGCGATCTATTTGCAGACGACTGTACAGTGTACACAAACGCTGAAAACTGTATTTTACTGGAGTCGTCTTTACAACAAGAATTAAATAATGTAGTTAGGTGGAGCTATTCAAACCGTATGCAAATTAACATCACTAAAACAAAATCAATGTTATTAACAACCAGACAAAGACTTCAAACTCTAAGCTCACACACATCACTTCAACTTCACATCGATAACATGCCAGTAGAAAGTGTAATTGAGCACAAAACATTAGGCCTAATCATTGATAGAAACCTAACCTTTAATTCCCACGTTCAAGCGCTCATTAAACAAACAGCGAAAAAAGTCTACCAACTCGCCAAAATTAAAAACTTCCTTG
>JACEFZ010004651.1:207500-277500 GCA_014155875.1 Cepaea nemoralis
CTCATATGCCGGTACATAACTATGGACAAAGAGTTTATAAATCTTTGAAAACGATGCCACAATATGACTATAAGTTATACAGAAAAGTTATGCCCCTTGAAATAACTTTTACAGAGTTAAGTCCCCTGAGATATATGAAATTATAAAGAAAAATGAAATAATATTGGGTAAGCAGCCGATTTAACACTAAAAAATATGACAGTTGGCAGCGCTGAAATGAAAGGAAGACGTGTAGAAAATTTCATCTCAATCGGATGGGCCGTTCGCGAGCGCATAAAGGACATAGGGACATACAGACAGACAGACGGAGATCGCCTTTTATATATATATATATATATATATATATATATATATATATATATATATATATATATATATATATATATATATATATATATATATATATATATTGTTACCTCCGATGAGTATTCCTTACATATCTTGAACTCCCTCATTATTATTTCGCTATAGAGGGAGATTATAGAGGTGACACAATGAAGGACATTAAAATATAAATATGTATTGCTTTTCAGAAAGTAAAATAACTGAATAAATTGTGGAGTGGGACAGGTAGAACTACAAACATTAGATGTTTAAGAGCATGCATTTTTCCCATTGCAACATACGCATGTGAGACCTTTACAGAACAAATGAATCCAAATGGCAAGAACTGAATCATGAAGAAGGTTGGCTAACAAAGACGATAAAACAAAGAAATGTGGAATATTTTGGTCACTTGAAATGTCATGAAGGTTTGGGAAGAACAATCATGAAGGGGTATATGCCCTCGAAGAGAAGAAGAGGAAGGCCAAAGAAAATATGGTTGCAGGATGTGGACTCTGATCTCCAGATGGGTGTATCTGAGGCGGGATATCTTGCTTATGACTGAGAAGTTTTCTGGACGGTTGTTATGGGAGCGAAGTTCAGCGAAGGACGTGCTACGTAAAGAAAGAATATAGAGAAAGAAGAGATCCGGTGACAATAGTCATCCCTGTCGTACTCCTAGCTTTATTTGTTCAAAATTGCCGTCTTTATCTCACATTCTAAATTCTGCTGTTTGATTCCATCACATATTCATTATTATTCTTAGATTGTTCCCATCAATATTGACATCGTTTAACATTATAATCAGTTCATCATGTTTTACCTTATCCCATGCCTTGGTAAGATCTACGAAGCTAAAGTATATGGTTTTCTGTGTCTCTACTGATCTGTTTATTAGTGTTCGCAATGTATATATTGCATTGTTTGTACTTTTTACTTCTACAAATCATCCTGCTTTTCACAAATTTTTATTTTCATTTTCTGTCTTGTTCATTTCATTATACTTCTGAGTAGAAGTTTAGTCACATGGTTTATGAGGTTAATTGTACGAAAATCTTCACATTCAGTTACTCCTGGTATGGCTATAAATACGGTTTTTAGAATGTCCCTAGGTACATTTCCGCTATTGTAAATATCATTTAACATTTTGATTAATATGTGCACTCCACATTCTCCAAGTGCTTCTAATTCTTCTATTGTGATTCCATCTGACCCGGCTGTTTTTCCTTTCTTAATATATTTGATAGCGACATAAACTTCTTCGTAATTAGAATAGATGGACTTTCTAAGTTACTTTCTTCTGCCTATTCTTCTCTGTCTCCATAGTATAATTCGCTTGTATACTCATTCCATCTCTTCATTATAGAACCTTCCTCCAATAATATACTTCCTGCTTTTTATTTCAAACACCCTGGATTTCTCTTATGTTTCTGAGAGTTCACTGATGTGTCTGTGCATAAGTTTTCATTTTTTTTTAATTTTTTGGTTGTATTTTTAATAGAATTTAATTAAATTTTATTGCACTGCTCGTTTAGCCAACTTTTGTTTACATGCATCTCTTATGTCTTTATTTAGCTCTTGATTATTATTCTTACTTTGCTTCCTTCTCTCCATCAACATTAAGATTTCCTCAGTTATCCATTTTATCTTAGATTTTTTGTTTTTGTTTTGTGTCTCTCCTGTAATATTACTTTGCTTCTTTTATTAATTGAGCCCGTTAACATTTCCTATTGTCCATTCATGCTATATAATTTTGGTATTGAATTGTACCTATTGTTCACAACTACTCCGTATTGTTCTTGAATTTCTTTATCTGCTTTCAGAACACCTTTATTAAGTCTTATATTCTTAACCACTTTTGCCCTCTCCTCAATCGTACTTTTATTTGTCCACAGAGTGGTACATGATTATTATTACCGTCAGCATCATACATTAACTTAGCATTTTTTATGGCATTTCTGAATATGTTATTTCATAGTATGTTGTAACTTCGATTGAGTATTTTCTTATAAGGGCTTTTCATGTGTAATGCTATTTGTGTGGTGTTTAACCAGGTGTTTCAAATTAACATTTCATTTATTTATGTCAATTATATTAGTTTCTCTCCCCTCTGATTGTTTGTACCTTAACCACAATTCCCAACTGCATCATTCATTTTTCCCTATCCTGCTTTTCCATTAAAATCTCCTAGTATTATTTTCCTAGCATTGTTATCTATTTTGAAATATCGTCATTTATACTTCATCATGCACATTTTGTAATTCTTCATCATTTCTGCTTGTTGTTGGTGCATATTATTATATAATATTTAGATCTATTAGTTTGCCTTTGATGTTGACTATAATAACTCGATCTGGCATGCACAAGTAACCATAAATAGACAACTGTTTTTATCAACTAGTATTCCGACGCCTTATTCCATGTTACTATTTTCAATTTATTCATTTTAGTTGTGATTGTACCTTTAATATCTTGATGATGGTCTGGTGTCACCTTTGGCTCATGACTGTCCTCACCTGACGAGAACGTCCTCAGGTAGCCTGTAACGTCGTTCATTGACTCTAAAATGTGGTTACTCGGAAATGTTGGGGGGGGGGGGGGGTGTGGTGGTTTCCCCTTGCCTTCCACATCCGTGAGGGTCTTTTACGTCTTCCTTTGGAATTCATTTCCGACTGTCAGGACAAGTGCCCTACTCTGCTAAGCTGCAGAGTTGTCCACTTATCCCTGTGGATACCCAGTCTTGCAGAGTCTACATAATGATGTTTAAAATGCCAAATACTAAATGTTATATTGTCTAACGCGCCCACTTCCTTTCTGTCTTCAATGAAGAAATGTGAATTATTTCGCAGCATTTAGAACAAATTTTATTAAAAGAGACACGTCGCAGTACTCTTTCAAAAGACTGTTTGAACCGTGATATTCATAAAATTGCATTTCGTTTCTGAAGTCTGTGTCCTGGCTAAAAATGTCGGGTGCTGAAATAGTCGCTGACTGTAGTCACACTTGCCAGACGATAATGCAAGCGAATTCTCACCCCCGCTGAAAGATAAAAAGAAATACCGCAGAAGATATATATATATATATATATATATATATATATATATATATATATATATATATATATATATATATATATATATATATATATATATATATGAACGACTGATGCGTCACAAAATGGGATAATAAGGCACTAGGATAGTGATGCCACCAATACCGGTGGGTCGTGGAATTTGGAAGTACCTAAGTTCATTGACCAGGATATGTTTTAAACGGTTAGGAGTTCAGGGCCTGGGGCGACAAATGAACTGGTAAACCCTGGGTCACCCAACAGAAACTAGAGTAAGATTTTTCAGCCAAAAGTAACGTAAATCTGTTCTGAACTGTCAAGTGGCCGTGAGTAACTCTAGATGGTGGAGAATTTATAGTTACAAACAGTTCAGGATTAATCTGGAGCTGTCAGAAAACAACACATGCCACGTAGTTTATAGGTACATACGAGATCAGAAATAAACGGAGACTGTCAAAGGGACAAAAGCAGGTACCGTAGGCTGGCATATTTACGGCTGTGGGAACACACATGCACCCAGAGCGGACTCTGAACCCAGGTGGGGACGTAGCGGGGGTCAAGTAAGTTAGAGATGCAGATTAAACATGCAAATTGGCCAGGGCGTGCTGTAAGCTGATTGGTAGTCCCTCGTGGGATACATGGAAATGTCCGTGTGACTTAGGTTGTGAAGCCGCGCCAGCATCGGGATAAAAGGGGCCTCTTCAAACCAAATTGGGAAGCCAGAGGGTGCCTAAGCCCGAAACTTGAAATTAGCTAAAGCCACTGAGAAATGGCGCAAATGCCACTTTGAGTGATAAGATCACCAATGTTACAAATGTATTGATCGCTGTGACTGGTATGTATTCTCTATACTTAGTTCTAAATCTAAGAAAGAGTTAACATTTGCAATGCTACTGAATAATTTTATAAGATGGAGAAGGCGCGGGGTTAATCAAGAACCCTCAATTCGCATGATAGGCAAAGTGTAATAATAAACGGAGGTAAAATATAATTAATTACTAACTAATTCCTGAGTGTGACCATTAAATTCAAGTTGCTAGCATGTAGGAAAACCTGGGAGTACATTCCCAGCAGAATATAACAGTGTATAGCTCTCCTGACAGGCTACTGCGCATACGGTCTGCGCAAGATCGCCGGCTTCTGCAAGATGGCTGAATGCAAGTTGAAAAGGTAAACAAGAAGATAGGTGGAGATTCGCAGTGATGTGTCCAAGAGGAGACCGCTCAAATGTCCAAGTAGCTTAGCAGAATTCAGACAAGTAGAAAGGTAGAGAGACGGTAGGAAGAGATGTAGGGAATACTCCTCCTGTGTTGAGATGAACAATCACCTGAAGACTGCGCTGTTGTTGTGGGCGGGGTGTGACTTTGTTGTGATCACAAAGGCTTGAGGTAGGCTGGACAGGCTGTTGTTGAAGAATTCCACTTGTGAATACTATGATTGGATTCTTATAATGCATTTAAATAATCCCTATAATGAATGTTGTAGAAGTGGCACATGATGATGATGGCATCACCATGAACAGAGAATGTATTAGAAGCCAGGATGCCCAGGTTCTGACAAGAGGAAAGGTATTGCACCTGTAGGGACCTGAACACAGCAGTGTTTGATATATGATAAGGGGTAGGATTATCACAGCCAAGAGAGTATATGGAGAACGGAGGCACAGGAAATGGGGTTATCATTAATGCTAGTGAGGAGGAAAATCTGTAAGGAGGCAGCCAGGCCAAGTGCTGCAGGGAGGTGTATTGAAATATAACTATACCCATGAAAATGACAACAGGGTGGGGAAACCATATTTATGTTTGTGGCACATAACAGGTATAACAGGTAATGTTTTAGGTGTGGTGCATTGTGGGCGCATTTAAATTACCATGACAGGAAGAATCAGTGTGTCTCTGTTAGGGCATATCAGTGTGGGTTTAGTTATTAGTAGAAATTACATTAGGCTGGTAGCTTTGTTTATAAGTGCACAGCAATGGCTGAGGCGAATGATCCGCAGTGATCAAACTAGGCAATTATGAACTGCACAGCCAGAGGCACCCCCACTGTGCTATATTGTGTTTGAAGTCAGATGACTTAGTATGTCTCAATAATGCTAAAACTGTAGTGATGGTTGGCGTACGGAGGTGTAGAGTGGCACGGTGAAAGCAATAGACAGGTGGTGCTTGATGACAATGTCTGTTATGTTCTCCTAGATAAATGTAGCTATGGTAATAATTATTCATGACTGTGTGCAGTGATGAAGGTAGCCAGGTTGAACACTACACATATGATAGTGTTGTTTATAATTATAAGGTTCATGATTATGAGGATAATAATCTGTGTTGTTCAGGTTTGACAAATGTGAACAAATAAGAATAGTCTCCTGATCAGCCAGTACAAGAAGTGCTGAACAGGGCACTCATAATGGATCTGGGGTATTATTGGCTGAGCTTGATCAAAGTGGGGAATAATATTGTAATGACTTTATGTGGCGTTATATGTCTGAGTTGTTGGCGGTGACTTATGTTATAGCCTGTGTCCTGATTGTTGCTGATGTCATATTGAGTTGCATATCCTATATGTCTGCTTGATTGCTGTTGGTGCATTGAACTGTATTTATGTCCTGTATGTACATGTTCAAATGGTGTTGTCCTGTTAGAGTCGTTGTACACCGGTGTAGCTCAGTTGTGCTCTGCGTTGATTTGGTTACTTATTGGGGTTGCTGTGTAGCCTTGGCATCGTGTAGTGATCTCAGCTAAGATGATTGGGATTAGGATTGTGATGATGGCTAGGGTAAGAATGATTGTGATGGTGATATGATTGTGGTAAGGACTATGTTGAGGCTGATCATGTAGTGATGTCAGCTAAGATGATTGGGATGATGATGGCTATGGTAAGAGTGATCATTTGATGATTGTGATGGTGATATGATTGTGGTAATGACTATGTTGAGGCTGATCATGTAATGATGTCAACTAAGATGATTGGGATGAGGATGGCTATGATGAGAGTGGTCATTTGATGATTGTGATGGTGATATGGCTATGGTGACATGGTTGTGAGCATGGACCCTGCAAGAGTGATCATATGGTAATTATGATTGTGATGGTGATTGTGATGATGGATATGGTGTGAGACTAGGGATATGTGGTGAGCTGGTAGCAAGCATAGGATGCTGTAGAGTAGGTGTGCTTTGTCATTTATTCTTTTATGTGGAGCATATCCTATAACCTATTCGTATCATTGTTGTCCAGTGGAAGCATCGTGTGGTTGGTGTGAATTTACACAGTCCATGTCTATGTTTGTGCCACAAAGACATTGTTTACATACACCATTGTCGTACTGGTTGTCCTGTGAAGTCTTTTTATGGATGCAACTGAATGTGTCAAATGGTGGCAGAGTCTATAATTTTGTGCATTTTGTTTGTTTATTTGCAGCTATGAGTTAGTATGGTCGTATCAGGAGTCTATTTGGGTTCCTAATTACGGATAGAATTATGGGGTTTTGATTTGTTTGGCATTATCTCGGTTTTGAAAGGGTTCATTTTTTTAGCAATAAAATTGATATCAGTATGTTATTTGGTTTGTTATTTGAGTTGAATAATTGCTGTGGTTGGAACTGCCTATGTGGTAATTCATTGCCTGGAATCAAACATTAAGATATCTTGATTCTCTGTCTACCCGAACCTGGTAACCATCTTCTTCTTATCCTATCTCTTTCTTGACAGGCGAGAGGAATGTATGAGGTGCTTGAACTCTTCTCTTTTTTTACTCTCTCTTCTTAACTGTGGCCCTAACGCAGTCGACGTTGCATTTCTTTTTCTCTAGCACCCAAGTATAGGGAAACCCTGTCTCCCTCTGCTTTAGCATTCAATTTCGTTTTCAATATATATATATATATATATATATATATATATATATATATATATATATATATATATATATATATATATATATATATATATTATATATATATATATATATATATACATTGGCACCTTTCCGTCTTGACAGACGATAGTTTGGTACATTGTGCTTCAAAAAGGCTTAATAACTACAATCCATGGCGGTGGCGAGTGTGGCTGGTAAGGCCAATTCTTGCTGCAAATGTTTGCCCACAGTAGGTGCATGTGAAAACATGGTCACTTCCACCATTTTGCACCATCTTACGTCTCTCACGCTCTGTGTGTGCTTTATCTGCAATCATTTTCTCCTTTGTCTTTATTCCATTTCTGATAGTTGCCCTCCATGCAACACGTTCAGCGGCGACGTGCTCCCAATGTGCATTATCAATGCCTGTATCAATCATGTCCCGCTTACACACATCTTTGTATCGTAGTAGAGGCCGACCCTGAGATCTCCTACCCAGTCTGTAATTCACCAAAAAAGATGTCCTTTGGTATTCTACCATCATCCATCCTCCTAACGTGTCCTATCCATCTAAGTCTACGAAGACTGAGCATGGAATACACCGTCACACAACCTGATCTTTCCAATACTTCAGTATTTGTGATTTTGTCTTGCCACTTAATACCAAGTATTCTTCGCAGACACCGTATATGAAAGCTGTTTAAACGTTTCTCTTGGCGTGAGTAAGTTGTCAAGGTTTCACTGCCATAAAGAAGAGTACTAAGGACACAGGCTTGGTAGACGAGGACTTTTGTTTTGGCAGTAAGCTTCCTGTTCTCCCAGACTCTTTTTGCTAACATGTTCATTGTTGTTGCTGCCTTGCCAATCCTGATGTTGATTTCCTGATCGAGGGATAATTTGCTATTTACCTCTGATCCTAGATATGTAAAATGGTCTACTATCTCCAGTTCGGCGTCGTCAATAAAGATTGATGGTACACCATGTGCACCTTGTGACATAATCTGTGTCTTCTTTTTGTTAATTGTTAAACCAAATTCAGAACAAGCATTGGAGAATGCAGATAGTAGATGTTGTAATTCTTCCTCAGAGTGGGTCGTAATCGCAGCATCATCCGCAAAAAGCAACTCTCTGATTAGTACCCTGCTAATTTTGGTCTTGGTCTTCAATCTCTGAGCATTATAGAGGCCACCATCTGAGCGTGAGTGAATGTATATATCCTCATCCTGATCACGAAAGGCATATTTCAGTAGAAGTGAAAAGTATATCCCAAAGAGGGTGGGGGCTAGTACACAACCTTGCTTAACTCCACTCTTGATTTCAAACTCTTCTGAAGTTGAGCCATCAAACTTGATTATACCTTTCATGCCTGTGTGGAACGATTCCACAATGGACAGAAGAGTTGGTGGGCAGCCAATCTTCTTTAGTGCTTTGAGCAGACCCTCACGACTGTGATTCTATATACACACACACACACACACACACACACACACACACATACACACACACACACACACACACACACACACACAAACACACACACAGAAAGTAATACACAGCATCGTTTTTCTCTGTTAATAATGAAAATAGAAGCATGATGTTTTGCACACTTCAGGTATAGAATGTGTCACGTGTGTGCACTAAATTGCAACCCAACCGGCCAAATAATATGGCTGCCCTAAATCGTTGAAATGGGGCGTGTTTTTAAGTTGCGTTATAAGCAGCGAATTGTGATACAATTTCTCGTTGGAGAGAAGTAAACTATTGTGAACATTCACAAGTGTCTATGTGATGTATATGGACGTCTTGCATCTTAGTTCAGAGAATCAAAGAATTAGCTTGTGGAGATACGGAGCTGGTACAATCCTCAACTGCTCCAACATCATAAGGGAAGAAATACAAACTAGAATCAATTCTGGAAATAAGATATACTATGCATTACAACATCTACTAAAATCAAAGGCGCTATCTCGTAACACCAAGATCACAATATACAAAATACTGATCAGACAGTTGTGCTGTATGGCTCTGAAACCTGGAGTACCACGAAAGGAGACGAAGCCTTGCTACAAACCTTTGAGAACAAAGTTTTAAGACGCATCTTTGGACCCATTAGGGATACACACAGTGGAGAGTGGAAAAGAAGAAGTAAAAAAGACATTTATGATCTGTTTAAGTCCCCGCTAATCACTGGTATCATGAAGGCTAATACACTACAATGGCTGGGGCATATAGAAAGATTGGAAGATAATAGGGAAACAAAACTCGCTTACACTCAGGAAATAAATTACCGTAGACCCCGAGGTAGACCAAGAAGACGTTGGAGAGATAATATATATACAGACCTACAAGCACTTGGAATCAACGACTGGCAAGAGAAGGTCAACCAGAGAAACGAATGGAGACGGATTGTATCTGCAGCAAAGAACCTCAATGGCTCGGAACACTGAAGAAGAAGAAGAAGAAGAAGAAGAAGAAGAAGAAGAAGAAGAAGAAGAAGAAGAAGAAGAAGAAGAAGAAGAAGAAGAAGAAGAAGAAGAAGAAGAAGAAGAAGAAGATTAAGGTACGTAGCTGCTTTATCGGCCGTGTTGTGGACGTCGTGCCACAGCTACCAACGCAGAAATGTTGAAATGAGCTGGAGTAATTATCCTTACTGATAGGCGAATCAGTACTCAACCAATGGCCTTACAGCTATCAGTCAGCAATGGTAGTGCAAATGCAGTTATAAACGCTGTTGAATTTTTTCAGGTTTACGCAGGGTGGGTTACTCGAAATTTCAGAAATGACCACTGATGGCAAAAGAAAGCAATTTCTTCTGCATTGTTGGAGCGTAACACTGGATGAAATGTGTTCAGTGTTGTCTATTAATAAAAGCAGTACTCAGACCATCATTAAAGACCTTGACTACCCGACGGTCACTACGAATGATGTCATCAGCTTGAAGAATGTTGTGTGGAGCCGATGCGGTTGACGGTCGGCCAGTTTGCTTTGCGCCAGCCAATGAGGATTGACCTACTTCAGCTTCTTCACAACGACGTACCCAGTGTCGGAACAGTGCTAATATCCACTGTTGAATCTAGATAAACAATACTCAAGAGTTCGTGGATGTGAATCGGGGTCTCGCCTTCAGTTTGAGTGACGTTTCGGTGACAGAATTCGGTGACATTACGTTGTTTTAGCCGAACTTCTTTGGTGGCCATTTTAAAACCATTATTGTTGCGCAATCTGTGATTGAAACAGGTTGGTAGTGATACACAGTGCAGAAGAGTGTTTGAGGAATCACATTAAATTAATTAATTGCACACCGATAACGCATTTACACAAATATAAAAATAGGAGGCATTACTTATTGACCGTCCCTCGTATATAACTACAACCCATGGCGGTATCGAATGTGACTGATCAGACCAGTTCGAGCGGTAAATGTTTATCGTCCACGGTGGATGCATGTTAACACATGATCATTTCCATGTGACGTCACACACCATCTGACGCCTCATACGCTCAGTTTGTGACGTATCTGCATTCATTTACGCCTTTGTCTTTATTCCATTCCTGAACTTTCCCCTCCGAGTAACGCTGTCAGAGCGACTTCCTCCCAATGTGCAATATCCATGCCTGTATTTAAACACAGAAGCCACAAACAATATGTTGCACGATTTATTGCCTGGCATATTTCGCTGCATGACGTCCAGTGGATACTGCAGAGCTATATATAATAGGAAGTGAATAAGTGAATAACATGGCTGGAAGAAACAGTGAAGATTATCTCCGATCGCATAAAAGAGAAGAAATTAAAGTTAGGCCTGCCTAGATCCAAACTCAAGAAACAACTATTAGAACTGTGCACATCTACTATTAAATTACATTTTCGTAAAACATTTACCACCAACTGACCGAGTGACTATAGGGAGTTTTGGTTATCAAATTGCTGAATATGTTTTCCATCATGCATAAGCCTATCTTTGCCATAGCGATTCTTGTTCATATCTCTACAAGTCATCCCCCCCCCTCTCTCTCTCTCTCTCTCTCTCTCTCTCTCTCTCTCTCTCTCTCTCTCTCTCTCTCTCTCATCTCTCATCTCTCATCATGTTCCTCTTGTACCTTGCGGTGTCGAGGTGAAGTATAAACAGCGTGAGAGTGCCCGCTTATGGGCTTTATATATCGATATTCCCATGGACTCTGCTATTCCCTCCGTCCAACGTTTACGTGGTCGGCCTCTTCCTCTGTTTCCATCTGGTCTGTACATCATTGCTTGTTGTGGTATGCTGTTGACTGGTAACCTACTTGCATGGCCAAACCATTTGAATTGCTGCTTTCTAATTAAAATCTAGTGCTGCTTTAACCCCAACTTTAGTCCTGATTTCTTCATTTCTGATCCTAACTCTGATACGTTGAGTATTCTTCTCAGGAATCTCATTTCTGTTGTTGTGATGTTTCTTTTCTCTTTTTCTGTCAATGTCCAGGTTTGGCATTGGTAGCATAGAGTTGGTAGGAAGTCGTCGTCCATCCGATTTTACGCCTATTCCAAGATAATTGTACCGATTCATCTGGTTAAGAATTTTCCAATTGTCTTGCTGTTAGATTGTGGGGTATTTCCCCGGCTTGGTAAATAAAATAAGTAAAGCTCTATTTTAGCAAGCTTAGAGGAGCACTGGGCATATGTTACTAGACCCCGATTGTGTCGACCAGTCGGTACTGGGTGGCTGACGTGGTCAGTGAGGCTTTACTTCCCATTACATATCTTGGTTGAGTGGTCTCTAGGTATGGTGTCCTCCTCGAGTGCTGGAGGCCCCGGGTTCAAGCCCCGGTGTGGGCCCTAGATATTTTCACGTGGACTTCTAGTAACAACATTTCCCCTGGTCTCTAGGTAGTCAAATCTGACTGGAAATCGAAAAAGAGGAGCCTAACGGCGCTGCCCAGGCAAAATTTTGAGTTACAAATTTACCCAAAGTATTTTAGGATTCTCGCCGGTACTACGGAGTTCGTGCACTGAGCTGAGATTATCCGGACTTAGGCTTGAGTTAGGAGTGGAACGGATACGTGTGCCTTTATGTTGATCCGTCGACTAAACTAAAGTAAACTAAAACATACGTATCTTTGTACCAATTGTAAATTAAAACAACCAGGGAGACCAGGTCAACTAAACAAAAATTCAATCCGTCGCGGTGCGTATCGAACGGGTGACCACCACGTGTGTCTAACCACTGTCTCTACCGTGGCTCCTTGTCGTCTTTGATTCCCTCATAATCCGTTTTCTTACAGTTTAGTTCAAACCCTAGTTGCTTCCAGTGCACAGTAATGATTATCATATTCTATAGGGCACATCCACTATTAAATTACATTTTCGTAAAACATCCCACCGTCAAACTGACCGAGTGGCTACAAGGAGTCTTGTTGTTCAAATTGCTGAATACTTTTTACATCATGCATAAGCCTATCTTTGCCATAGCGATTCTTATTCCCACACATTCCGACCAACCATGGACAGGTTTCAACATTAGGAGAAATTAGAAACTCGGGCCGATCCAGGGGCAGGAATGGTCTTTTCCTTGAAGAACTATGTATATAGTAATGCAGAGAGAGAGAGAGAGAGAGAGAGAGAGAGAGAGAGAGAGAGAGAGAGAGAGAGTGAGTGTGTGTGTGTGAGAGAGAGAGAGTGTGTGTGTGTGTGTGTGAGAGAGAGAGAGAGTGAGTGTGTGTGTGTGTGAGAGAGAGAGAGAGAGTGTGTGTGTGTGTGTGTGAGAGAGAGAGAGAGTGTGTGTGTGTGTGTGTGTGTGAGAGAGAGAGAGAGAGAGAGAGAGAGAGAGAGAGAGAGAGAGAGAGAGAGTCGCGAGCTGTGTGATTATTTGACTTATTCCCCTGTACATAGGACATTCTCCAGAATTGGTACATGAAATATGTGAACAATGAAAACGCACTGGGAAAGACAGCACAGCTGGTAGAGGAAATCGAGGAAAGGAACATCGCAGCTGCATCTCGACGACGTGGAGAAAGGGAAAACACATCACGGTGCGGGAAACCCCAGAGTTTGGGACCGAGCATCTACGAGAATAAATGTACAAGTGTGCAGATGAGCAGAGTAGGCATCTCACAGTCGGACATTGCGTTCGCTTGGGTTGATGTCAAGCATAGCCCGGTCGCGTGCTACTCCTTCTAGTGTACTGGACTGATTCTCGCGTGTTGATTAGCTTTCCCTATTACCAGTGTCCCTCGCCATCTGGCGAATTAAACGCTAAGGGAAAATAAAATTATCCGCGTGTGGATGTGGAAGACAAGTAGAAAGCATCACATTATCTTTCCTCGAAATTATGACGAGATCAAAATGTTGGAATGTATCAAAACTCATAATAATACAGTTATCTACTGCGCACAAGTAGCAGCATTTAAAATGTAAACTAAAATGGCATATAAAAAGACATAAATACACAGAGTAAGACAAAGATCTCTTATCTATCGCAACGAAGGAATAATGAGAGAGGTAAAAGGGAGGCCAAAAATACGATTTGGAGTGTATAATATAAATAATCTACTCTATCCAGATACCACAATATTGATAGCTAAATATACAATAGATATGCAACAAATGTTGAATATTATAGTGAAGGAGATTGCAACAAAGGGACTTATCTTGAATACTAAGAGAACACCAACAATAGTTATTCATATACATAGATAGCACCAGTGTTCTATTTAACAATAGACGAGATCATGCTCAAACAAGGGGATACATTTAATTGTTCACAGACAATCTGAGGGAGAAGAGACAGAATGGACTGAGACGGTGGCATGGAGATATATCATCAACTAGGAGATCTGTAGGAGAAGAGCAAGAATGGACTGAGACGGTGACATGGAGGAATATCCTCAAGAGAGACCGAGATGTGTGGGAGAAGAGAAAGAATAGACTGAGACGCTGGCATAAGGATAATTATAAACAGGGAGATGTGTGAGAGATGAAAAAAGAATGCGCTGAGAGGGTGGCGTGGAGGAATATCATAATTTGGGTGTCAAGATCAGTCTGGCTGCATGAACGCCAGCTTCAGTTGACACGGCACATAATGATGATACTAAGAAATCACTGTAGTTACTGTACACCTTAGGATGATGAACAGTTATTAAGTCAATCAAAAGTTGTAATATAACTATCAATAGAATGCGAAACATCTTTGAAACGATTGCACATGAAATGTAGAAACACAGAAGTGATATAATGAGAATAGACAAGACAAACATTGAAAGAAAGCACACGGATTCTCTATTCCAGCATTCAGGAGTAGGGAAACGAAAGAAACGAAAGAAGAAACTGTGTGTTCAAAGGGTTATGAATAGGTCACGCAGGCCCGTCTGACATTATGACTTTCTAATCTCTCTGCTCTCATACATTATTTCATTCATACGTAACTTATTACACTAATCATAGACAACAAAAGAAGCAATATATGCATTATACAATCACAGCAAATGTGCAATGGTCATTAATACATGACCATTAAAACTACTTTTAACATGGGAGTTATAATAAGCTAGATATACACTACCACAGTTAGGAGAATGTTTATAAATACTAGTCCGGTAAAGTCATTTTTGTCTCTTTACGGGATCGTATTGTCTGTACTGACAAATTAACATTACATAAATAAACATTAACACAAGAAAAGTAGAGAAAAGATATCTTCATACACACGGTCACTGGCAAGAACATACTTGTAAGTCAGACACAAACCCCAACGGAATTTAATAATTATATTGCAAAAGGAGCAGGTGGCCACGGAGACAGAATAACCACCTCGACATTGCGGGACGTGTGTTCAATCTGTGGTAAGACTCGAAGTTTTAATAATAGCCCTGAGACTGCTGAATACATAGAGATTACTTTCGTTAAGCCGTCTTCATTCCTCAGCCTATAAACATTGCCACAGGTAGGAATACCGACATTGATATATGATTATGTGAAGTAGAGACTGAATTTAGGTAAGGAGAAGAGGAGCATATAAATAAAGAGGGGATACGCTGCACACTCCCCCCCCCCCCTCCCGAACTTACAATAACAGTGAAAGTAATAAGAAAGAAAATAGTTCCAGGACTCTAAGACAGAACTGCTGAACACATTATATGATACTGGAGATATACCTCCTGAATTATGTAACTCCGCATTTATTGCAATCCCCAAGAAATCAGGAGCCTTGGAATGTGATTAACATAGAACATTTAGTATGATGAGTGCCATGAGCCTGACGACGTCATGGCATGGTTCAGTTATAGCCTGGGTCACAGAGTACAGGTTGCGACTGTGTTCAGAATTGAACACGGGAACGTGGAAAGCAGGGGCTTTCCACACAACGTGAAAAACGTTGGAACTCACTTCCCAGGTGACAGGAAGTGAGCTCGGGCCAAGGCAGTCGGCGTTGATCCATCGTCCTGTGTGGACATGGTGAAAAGTAGACAGCGTTATGGCTCTATATTGAGCCACGCATTTAATCTGTGATGTAGTGTAATGTGATGTGACTGTCGAATAAGTGATGATATCTTCGATTATGTGATTGTGTATATTATACGTAGGAAACTTATAACAGTCTTTGTGTTCACTCTTGTTCGAGTTAACTGCAGTTCGAGTGGGTGAGGTTTATGACGTATGATCGAGTAACCATGATATACTCATGTGCTGCGAGATGACCAGGGTTCTGACTGGAGAAGAAGAGAAGAAGAATCATCCCCTGTTGGACACGAGAAGTGTTGCTACACAAGTATTGATAGTAGCTCATTCAGATAGACCCAGACACAGACCCTGGCACTTGGGGGTTTATCGTCCATATGAAACCTGAGGCCACAGATGATGATTTGACATACGTAACACGTGCCAACGTAAAGTTTAAGCCACAAAGTATCATTCTACAAGTAGAGAATTGGCTAACGGAAAAGTGGATATCACACATGATGAAACGAGAAACATAATCACCAACTCCTGCTATCATAATGAATTTGAAATGACAAAACAGGCGTTGAACTGTACGCATTACAAAAGGCATGTGAACAATTGAACAGATTCGGCAAAAAGATGTAGTCAACAAGTGTAATAATTAAATGTCTTATCAAGTATTGAAAATGTGACTATGTGAAATATATAAACAGTTAGTACTATGTGATTGAAGAGATTGACTTAATATTGGTGCAAGACTTTAAAGACCAAGAGAAATTTATTTCCTATAAATGTGTCACTAGTAACAATGAGTGTGCACAAGTTGAACTGTGAAATTATTATAAGTGTGAATAAAGACAAATCAACAGCAAGTATTGATTATGCTAATGAGGCAATAGACATATGTGACGGGAATTCCCCGTACGAACTGTTAAAACCAGGTCACAGCAAGAGAAAATATGAATCAGGCCTACAGTGTTGTGACAGGCTTGCTGTGTCAACAAGCGAGGTCAGACGGTCGACAGGTCTACTGTGTTGATGAACAGATGGTCAACAGAGAAGCGACAGTCATAGCTGGCTACAGCGTGTAAATTCAAGAAACGACACACAAGTTAACAATTTGAGACGTCAGGATGTGATCAGCCAGGCTGAAATAAACTATTGTAAAACGGGAACATTTTCTAATAAACACCGGAACTGAGTGAACTTGTAAAGTGCCGGTATTTGACAGAACACCGTGTTATATTCGTGGGGCCTGGTGTGTGTGTAGTTCATAGCTGCCGTAAAAACATTAAGTAGGGCTATTGGATCAACTGAAATTAGGTTAAATATTGTAACTGTGTGATTAGACAGTGTAAGTTAGGAAAATTGTAAACAAACAGCAGGACAGTTTAAGCTAAGAACAGGCAATATAGAAGCCATTAGCGTTGTGCAATTAGTATTTAACATTAGTCTATATTATTATTAAGCATGTGTAGTTATATTTGTGATATGTTGTTATTGTTTAGTTTGTGTTAGATATGTAATTGTGAATTTGTTTTATGTGACAGTAACCTAACGAATGCATATAAAATTACTTGGTAGTAAGTAGCATTATGTAATAATTGGAGTGCAGCCTACGTTAGGAAATAACTATAATTATAATTATTGAACAACTTACTAGTTCACAGTTAGTGTAATAATAGTTAAGGAGTACTAGTACTTATGTGTGGAAACCAATATATTAACGAACATTATACGATAATAAGATGATAGTAATAATTAGTGAACGATACTGTAGAATATTTCACGGTTATGTTGTTATAATTAATTTTGGTTATAATTTACTTTTATGCATGATTTCTGAATTTTGTTATAATTTTAGTAATTATTTTGTTTGGTTCTTAATGAATTATTGCATGCAGAAGTTTGGTTAATTTAGATCATCATCATTTCTTGCATGCAGGTTTGAGGAGGATATTATTATTTTTCTGCAGGTATTTTATTGTTATTTAAAATAGAATTGGCAATTGTTTGTCCAGTGGAAAATTAACAGATAGGGAATAAACACCTGGCGAAGTGAATTTCGCATGAGTGAGTTTGTTTACAACTGGAGACGTGCATTGCCGGCATGGTTCGTGGGTAATCTTTCTGTGTCGACAAGAGCATTTCTCAAGAATGTGTTTCGCATCGTGTAGAGCAGCCTTCCGGCATATGGCATGGGTAATTGTTATGTGGCGGGGGACTTGCTATGCGGGGTGTTGGGCATATTGATTGTAGGTTCAACTAACTGTTGTTGTGTGTATGGGTTAATGATACACAACAGAGTGTTGTTGCGGAAAAGAGTGGTCTAGAAATAAAAATAGCTTACAAATGATAACAGCTTGTGAGGTTGTGTTACATCAACACCTGACCGGTGTCGCGTCTCTGGGTTATGATACGCGACATTGTTTTGGGCTATGGTGGGACATAATTTCTAAGCATTTAGTTCATATTTTCCACTGTATAAATTTCTTTGAAGTTGAGTTTGTGGCATGGAAAATTATTTAGGTTAACATCATCATGTCTTGCATGCTATGGTTGAGTGTGGTAGTTGGTTTAATTTTCATTAGTGGATTTTGGTTAATACTATCTTTAGTGAATGGGAATTCATGTCAAATGGGTGGATATCCGAGCGGTGTTTGGCAGTGCAGTGTTCTCTTTGGTAACATCAGACTTGTCGACTCTAGCACGGCATTGGCAGAGATCGCTGGGAGAAAACATCAGTTGGGATGGAAACCGGAGATGACTTTGTCAATATTGATAGTATGATAAGTTACGTCATGTGGGCGGCTGATCTCTGATACGGGTTATGGTGGTTGATGTGAATGGAATGAATGTGTTAAATGATAATCCGTGACGGGGACCGGCGGCACAGATCATTTCGATATTTGTTAGGTTTATATTTTAATTTTGGAAGATTTTGTGATTGACAACAGTAGTGGGTAGGTAAAACCATATGGGTATTGGCATCATTTAATGTGGGGTTGCTAACACCGGGTGAGCTGAGTGTGTGCTCGCTGTGTGATGGCGGTCTCGCATTGCAGGTTGTTAATATGTGTGGTTTAGTGGCAGATGGAGACTCACTCATGTATGGAGGCACTATGAATTAACTGACTGTACAGAACTAACCTATGTAAATAACTTGATGATTGATTGCATGTATTACTAACACGTGGTCATGGTGCCACATAGCCATACAGGTTGAGTTAGAATTGAAATTGAAGAGATCACATCACAAAGATTTTGCTACGAATTATCATGCAAAGAGTGAGGAATAAAATACAACCTGAAATAGGGGAAGAACAATGTGGGTTTGTAGAAGGAAAGGGTACAGTAAATGCTGTGTATATGCTGCGACCAGTTATTGAACGTTCTATAGAAGTAAACAAGGATATACATCTTTGCTTTATTGACCACACAAAGGCTTTCGATAGAGTTAGCCATGTCGACATAGTGGATATGCTTGCAGATCTTCAAATTGACGAAAGACATTAGACTTATAAAATAAAACATATATTTGAAACAACAAGCTGCCATAAAGATTGACAATGAAGTGGGACAGTATCAGCCAATTAAGAGAGGTGAGAGACAGGGATGTGCAATGCCTCCAGATCTCTTTTCCTTATACAGTGAAAATATTTTCAGAAATGTAGACGATAAAACTGGAATCAGCATTGGAGGACGAAACATCAATAACATTAGATATGCAGATGATGCAGTATTGATTGCAGACAATGAGCAGGATCTGCAACAATTAGTAGATGCGGTTGTTGCACATAGTGAACAACTGGGGTTAGAATTAAATTGTAAAAAGACACAGATTATGGTCGTCGACTAGGAAGAACGAAATACTACAATGTAATATACAAGTAAATGGGGATACTCTTCAACAAGTGAATTGGGTACAATTATCTCGGAACAGTCATAACATCATGACGGGAGATGCCTTGAAGAGATTAGAACAAGAATCGCCATCGGCGAAAGTAGCCTTTAGCAAGATGAAAAACATACTGACCAATAAAAGGATGTCAATTGAAACGAGAAAAAGAGTGTTGAGGGGCTACATAGAGCCTGTTCTTTTGTATCGATGTGAAACTTGGACGATGAGCAGTCAAGCTGAAAAACATCTGATGGCTGCAGAAATGTGGTTTCTGAGGAAATGCAAAGAATACCATGGACAGACAGAAAAACCAATGACCAAGTTCTACAGGAGACAAATGAAAATCGTAAATTGATTAGAGAAATTAAACGCAGGCAGTCAAACATTTTTAACATGTTATGAGAAGAAATGGATTGGAGAACTTGGTGACAACTGGCAAGATCGAAGGGAACAGACCAAGGGGAAGACCGAGAAGAAAAAAAAATACCTTCTGAGATGATCCACTACTCTGGTGATAGATTGAAATGGCAAGTCATGCCCGCCCACGCTTTCCAACATGGCACATTATATATATATGTGTGTGTGCGTGTGTGTGTGTCTGTTGGTGGGTGTGTGTGTGTATACGTGTGTGTGTGGAATTTTTATGTAGTTGTATTAGTGTATATTTGTTGTGTTTGTGCTGACGAAGGCTTTAGCCGAAGAGACCATTTTATAACTTGTGAATGTGTTCTTGTCAAGACTAACGATTTCATGCTTCCTTTCCGCCGATTCACTCGTTGCATTTGATTATCAATTGTTGGCGACGGTTACACTGGGAACTTGGGCCGGCGATTTCCTATGGCGAATGTGACTCCAAACACGTAGCTGTGGTACACATTTAATTCAGTAGACACGCCCACTATCACATTACATAACTGCCACGAGCACAGAGTGTTACTACCACCACACCGGAACAAATGTCGGAATAGTGACAGCAGTGGTACCTTGTTGCTGAAATCTCGTCTGGAATGTTTCAGTTCACTGGGTCTAGCGACGTATAACTGCCGCCATTTTGACAAGCAAACATATTCGTCACTAGGTACGTGTTTTAAATGTTATTGCACAGTTTTGTTAATCTTGGGGGAGGGTCTACTTAGCCAAGTGATAAAGCCGCCTATCTTACACTACGTGGGTTCGATTCCGGACTCCGTCTCTCGGTACTTTCAAAATGTTGTATGACCTCTGCAGGACGGTGAGATCAGTCCCATTACCTATTTGATATACTTTTATAACTTTACTTTCAGTAGTTTGCCATTGCTTTCCGAGTCAACTTTTAAGCCCAGCTGAGTGGCCGATGAATAGATTGAACCCACAACCCCACCATCAGCGCACTGAAAAGTGTAAGCAAAAGCGCATTAATCCTCTCGGCCACTCTAGCCTCATTACGCGAGTACAACCTTTTTTCTTTCGGAGACTCCTCGGGACCTCCACTGGGGTTTGTGCACTGTGTGACTTTCGACAAGCAGCTCTGCGGAAAAAGATCAAGCCATAGGCATATAACCCGATGCAATAAAGTCGATCTTTTTAGTCTTTAATTTATTTATTAATTGTTTATATTCCAAATTATCCCAATAATTTATATTTCAAAACCGTGATTTTAAAGGTTTCCTCTTGCATTGGATGTTTGTTAACATCAGTGACTTATTCGTTTAGTATAGGTGGAAATTCTAAGTCACTTAGTTATCTTAATTCTGCTCGTTCTCCATCGTATGTATTAATTATATATTCTTTGTGTATATATGTGTATACTGTTTGTTGTTTTAATAACATTTAATTCAACTTTGTTGCTCTGTTCGTTTTTTAAAGAAAGTTCATTTTGCCTTTATGGTTATATCTCTTATGTCTTTATTGTTCTTTTCATAGTTGCTGTGTTATTTCTACTTTGTTTTGATATATTCATGAACTTTAAGATATCTTCACTCATCTATTTTTTTTTCTTCTCTTTTTGTCTTCTTTTCGGCAATATCCCTTTGGTTGTTTCTTGGAATTTGTCAACAATGAGGGTTAGTAGAAGGCAGGGATACAACACTTGTTGTTTATTTGCCGATAACAGTAAACAAAAGAACAACGTATTTGCATCATAGACTACACCATGATTTTCAATAGAGTAAAACAACCCGATCTCCCTTGTTGAAACCTCACTTCAAGGGGAGGAATCACAAACTTATTTGGGGAGCAGTGTGGACAAAAATAGGGGGAGCTGATAGAGATACTAAAATAAGAATTCAGAAGGCAAGGAGAGCTAACATAGCACTGGGAAATTTATGGAAGTCAAAGGAAGTTACACTTGGCACCAAACTTATAATTTTTAAATTCTCTGTTAACTGTCTGCTAATGTAAGTGTCAGAAACATGAGAACAATATAATAAACTACAATCATTCACTAACTGGTGTCTAGACAGAATAGTCGAAATAAAATGGTATGACACAATCACAAATGTAGAACCCCTGAAATCAACTACACAAATCTCAGTGATCCAAGAGATGAGGAAAAGACCCTGGCGCTGGATAGGACACACACTGAGAAATCTGAGGACAATATAACTAGACACTCTCTTGTCTGGAACCCACAAGATAGGACACACACTGAGGAACATCTGAGGACAATATAACTAGACACTCTCTTGTCTGGAACCCACAAGATAGGACACACACTGAGGACATCCTGAGGACAATATAACTAGACACTCTCTTGTCTGGAACCCACAAGATAGGACACACACTGAGACAATCCTGAGGACAATATAACTGGACACTCTCTTGTCTGGAACCCACAAGATAGGACACACACTGAGGACATCTGAGGACAATATAACTGGACACTCTCTTGTCTGGAATCCACAAGATAGGACACACACTGAGGAACATCTGAGGACAATATAACTAGGACACTCTCTTGTCTGGAACCCACAAGATAGGACACACACTGAGGAACATCTGAGGACAATATAACTAGGACACTCTCTTGTCTGGAACCCACAAGATAGGACACACACTGAGAAACCTGAGGACAATATAACTAGACACTCTCTTGTCTGGAACCCACAAGATAGGACACACACTGAGAAACCTGAGGACAATATAACTAGACACTCTCTTGTCTGGAACCCACAAGATAGGACACACACTGAGAAAACCTGAGGACAATATAACTAGACACTCTCTTGTCTGGAACCCACAAGATAGGACACACACTGAGAAAACCTGAGGACAATATAACTAGACACTGTCTTGTCTGGAACCCACAAGATAGGACACACACTGAGAAAACCTGAGGACAATATAACTAGACACTCTCTTGTCTGGAACCCACAAGATAGGACACACACTGAGAAACCTGAGGACAATATAACTAGACACTCTCTTGTCTGGAACCCACAAGATAGGACACACACTGAGAAAACCTGAGGACAATATAACTAGACACTCTCTTGTCTGGAACCCACAAGATAGGACACACACTGAGAAAACCTGAGGACAATATAACTAGACACTCTCTTGTCTGGAACCCACAAGATAGGACACACACTGAGAAAACCTGAGGACAATATAACTAGACACTCTCTTGTCTGGAACCCACAAGATAGGACACACACTGAGAAAACCTGAGGACAATATAACTAGACACTCTCTTGTCTGGAACCCACAAGATAGGACACACACTGAGAAAACCTGAGGACAATATAACTAGACACTCTCTTGTCTGGAACCCACAAGATAGGACACACACTGAGAAAACCTGAGGACAATATAACTAGACACTCTCTTGTCTGGAACCCACAAGATAGGACACACACTGAGAAAACCTGAGGACAATATAACTAGACACTCTCTTGTCTGGAACCCACAAGATAGGACACACACTGAGAAAACCTGAGGACAATATAACTAGACACTCTCTTGTCTGGAACCCACAAGATAGGACACACACTGAGAAAACCTGAGGACAATATAACTAGACACTCTCTTGTCTGGAACCCACAAGATAGGACACACACTGAGAAAACCTGAGGACAATATAACTAGACACTCTCTTGTCTGGAACCCACAAGATAGGACACACACTGAGAAAACCTGAGGACAATATAACTAGACACTCTCTTGTCTGGAACCCACAAGATAGGACACACACTGAGAAAACCTGAGGACAATATAACTAGACACTCTCTTGTCTGGAACCCACAAGATAGGACACACACTGAGAAAACCTGAGGACAATATAACTAGACACTCTCTTGTCTGGAACCCACAAGATAGGACACACACTGAGAAAACCTGAGGACAATATAACTAGACACTCTCTTGTCTGGAACCCACAAGATAGGACACACACTGAGAAAACCTGAGGACAATATAACTAGACACTCTCTTGTCTGGAACCCACAAGATAGGACACACACTGAGAAAACCTGAGGACAATATAACTAGACACTCTCTTGTCTGGAACCCACAAGATAGGACACACACTGAGAAAACCTGAGGACAATATAACTAGACACTCTCTTGTCTGGAACCCACAAGATAGGACACACACTGAGAAAACCTGAGGACAATATAACTAGACACTCTCTTGTCTGGAACCCACAAGATAGGACACACACTGAGAAAACCTGAGGACAATATAACTAGACACTCTCTTGTCTGGAACCCACAAGATAGGACACACACTGAGAAAACCTGAGGACAATATAACTAGACACTCTCTTGTCTGGAACCCACAAGATAGGACACACACTGAGAAAACCTGAGGACAATATAACTAGACACTCTCTTGTCTGGAACCCACAAGATAGGACACACACTGAGAAAACCTGAGGACAATATAACTAGACACTCTCTTGTCTGGAACCCACAAGATAGGACACACACTGAGGAAACCTCAGGACAATATAACTAGACACTCTCTTGTCTGGAACCCACAAGATAGAACACACACTGAGAAAACCTGAGGACAATATAACTAGACACTCTCTTGTCTGGAATCCTCAGGGTAAATAAAATATCGTGAGATCTAACAACACAAGTAGATGAGAATTTAAGCAGATATGTATAATATCGGGTGGTTATAGAGGGAACTATAGGAGATAGGAAGAGAAAGGAGAGCATGACATCGTTTGGTTGAGGGCATATGCCTCAATGGAGGACAGTGTAAATAAGAAAAGGAAGAAGAGAAGGGTATGTTCATGGTCTCTATACTAATGTAATGTGCCAATTACATATTCACAATATCTACACTGATGTACTATATCACGTATGTGTTCACAGTCTCTCCATGAGTGTAATATATCACTTATATGTTCACTGTCTCTCCATTAGTGTAATATATCACTTATATGTTCACTGTCTCTCCATTAGTGTAATATATCACTTATATGTTCACTGTCTCTCCATTAGTGTAATATATCACTTATATGTTCACTGTCTCTCCATTAGTGTAATATATCACTTATATGTTCACTGTCTCTCCATTAGTGTAATATATCACCTATATCTTGCTATCTCTCCATGAGTGTAATATATCACTTATATGTTCACAGTCTCTCCATTAGTGTAATATATCACTTATATGTTCAATATCTCTCCATGAGTGTAATATATCACTTATATCTTGGCTATCTCTCCATGAGTGTAATATATCACTTATATGTTCACTATCTCTCCATTAGTGTAATATATCACCTATATCTTGGCTATCTCTCCATTAGTGTAATATATCACTTATATGTTCACTGTCACTACATTAGGAACATATGTCACTCACATGTTCCTTGTCTATCCATTAGTGTAATATATCACTTATATGTTCATTCTCTCTACTGGTGTAGTATATCAAATATATATGTACTGTCTACACTGGTGTAATACCTGTTCTGTAGCGAAGGGGTTTCTGATGCGGTTCGTAATCCTTCATGGTGCGTTCGAAACACAGCTGCCGGCGATGTAAGGATTGGTCACTTTGCGTTGGTTTCCATGCAATGGTATGAGTGCCAATAATTGAGAAAGCAGTGGTAATCTACTGAACGTACCTTGCCCATGAATCTCAAACAGCCAAAATATGCTGCAATTTACTGCAACTTACTAACTAATGCAATATATTACTTATTTAATTACTAAATACATACTAATGTGATATATCACATTTACGTTCACTACCTCTAAACTGATATAATATGTCACTTACTAGCACATATATATTTACTGTCTACACTAATGTAATATATTACTTATATGTTCACTGTCTACACTGATGTAACATATCACTTATATGTTTGCTATCTACACTGATGTAATATATCACTATATGTTCATTTTCTGTATCCTATGTTACATATCACTTGTATGTTTACTGTCTTCATCATCATCATCATCATCATCATCATCATCATCATCATCATCATCATCATCATCATCATCATCATCATCATCCACTTCTGACGTCAAGCGTCCTGGGGAGGAATAATTTGCGTTCCAGCGCCCGATGGGTGGCACTGGATAGTGTCGTTCCGTGTGATTGTACAATGTCTTTGATGTCGTCAATCCATTGTCTTCTTGGACGTTCTCTTGGTCTTGTCGCAGATGAGCTTAGATGTAAGGCCAGTGTTGGTAGTTGTTGGTGTTGCAGTCTAACGACATGGCCAAACCACTTGATCTTCTGCCTTTCAATAAATGTGGCACAAGGTGTTGATCCCACAGTCTGTCTGATAACATCATTTCTTACTCGGTCTCGGATTGTTAGGTTGGCAGCTCTCCTCAGGCACCTCACAAAATGTGGTGGGGGATGTGGTTATGGGTGGGGGATATGTGTGGGCGGGTGGGGGGAAATGGTTTTGGTGGGTTGGGATGAGTGTATATGTTGGGGATGTTTAGTTAAGAGATGGCGGATGTTGGGTGGGTGAGTGGGTGTATGTTGGCTGATGTGTGTGTGTGGGTGGGTGGGGAAAATTGTGTGGGTGCGGGATGGGTGTGTGGGTAGGTGCGGGATGTGTGGGTTAGGGGGGGTATGTGTTTGTGGTTTTGTGATGTGTGCTTTGCTGGGTGGTTGGGGGTGTGTGGGTGGGTGGTGGAGAATATGTGGGTGGGTGAGTGCGTGTAGGTTATGGGATAGGTCGGGGATGTGTGTGTCTGGAAGGGGAGATGTGTGTAGGTGGGGGATCGGTGGGTGGGTGACGGCATGTATGTTTTATTGGGTCTGTGTGAGTGCGTGGAGGTATGTGTGGGTGGGTGGGGGAGGTGTGGTGGGTGGAGGATGTGAGGGTCGCTGCGGGATGTGTGGGTGGATGGGTGGGGGGGGATGTGTCTTATAACATTGCAATATGCATTGTTTATGTTTACAACTTTCATTTGACAAATGTTTTTCCTATGTGAATGTATCAATCGTAATATGCATTGTTTATGCTTACAAATCAATTTGACAATGTTTTTTTCCCCCTATGTAAATGTAACATGCACATTTGATGAATGAAAGATGAGTGATTGGAAGGGCCGAATGTAAGACGGGCCTGCGTGCCCAATTTGTTACCCTTTTAAAATAAAGTTCGTTCGTTCGTTCGTTCGTTCTCTCATCTCGCAGGTGTTGATTTTATGAAGGTGAGATTCGGATAAAGTTAAGGTTTGAGATTGATAGCATAGGGTGGGTGTGAATATGCTGTTTATTATCTGTCGTTGTGCGGATATGGGTATATTTGGATGTTTCAGTAAGGGTGATATTTGATTTGTAAGTGCACTAGCTTTTTGACATCTGATTTCTACACTGATGTAATATAACACTTATATATGTTCACCATCACTAATCCTGTGTAATATATCACGTATGTGTTTACTGTCACCAAACTGATGTGATGTATCACTTATAGGTTTACTGTCTCTCCAATAATGTAATATATCACCTAGGTTTTCATTATTTCTCTACTAATCTAAAATCACTTATATGTTCACCGTCTCTCTACCAATGTAGTATATTACTTATATGTTCATTGTCTTGGCTCTACACTGATGTAGTATATCACTTTTATGTTTACTATATCTCTCCATTAATGTAATATATCACTTATATATTTACTATCCCACTATTAATGTAATGTTTCACTTATATGTTAATTTGCTCTATACTGCTGTAATATATCACTTGCAAGTTCACTATCTCTCCATTAATTTAATATTTCACTTATATGTTCACTGTCTCATCATTAATGTAACATGTCACTTCTATAAGTTTACTATCTCTCCATTAATGCAAGGTTTCACTTATATGTTAATTTTCTCTTTACTACTGTAATGTATCACTCGCATGATTACTACCTCTTTATTAATGTAATATATCATATATATCTTCATTGTCTGTATACTAATGCTTATATTATTATTGTCTCTATGCTAATATAATGTAATCACTTATTTGTTTTATGTCTCTCCATTAATGTAATATTTCTCTGATATGTAATATTTTCTCTGTATTAATGTAATGTTTAACTTATACGTTCATTATCATCATCATCATCATCATCATCATCATCATCATCATCATCATCATCATCATCATCATCATCATCATCATCATCATCATCATCATCTTCCACTTCTGCCGTCAAGCGTCGTGGGGAGGAATAATTTGCGTTCCAGCGCCCTGTGGGCGGCACTGGATAGTGTCATTCCGTGTGCTTGTACAATGTCTTTGATGTCGTCACAACCAAACTTATACGTTCAATGTCTCTATACCATATATCTTATATCACATATATATATATATATATTCATTGTGTCTATATTAATATACAATATCTTTATAACTTCATTACCTCTATTCTGTGTGACACGTCAGTTATATGTTTGCCATCTCATCATTAAACTATCACTTATATATTCATTGTCTCTATACACGTGTTATGTATCACTTACATACTAATTGTCTCCATGCCAGTGTTAGGTATCACTTATTTGATCATTGTCTCTATACGGGTATTATCCACCATCATGTGCCATGCCGGTAAGCGTGGGCGGTCATGTTCTGCCATCTCACTCGATCACCAGAGTCGTGGATCAGCTCCGTGTTTCTGTTTCGACCATGCCACAAGGCCAAGCCATCCAGGTACTTGCCTCTAGGTCTTCCCCTTGGTCTGTTCCCCTCGATCTTACCAGTTGTCACCAAGTTCTCCAAATCATATCTTCTCATAACATGCCCATAAAATTGTGACTGTCTACGTCTAATGTCTCTAATCAGTTTACGATCTTCATTTGTTTCTTGAAGGACTTGTTCATTGGTCTTTCTGGCTGTCCATGGTATTCTTTGCATTTTCCTCAGAAACCACATTTCTACAGCCATCAGATGTTTTTCAGCCTGACTGCTCATCGTCCAAGCTTCACATCCATATAAAAGTGCAGGTTCTATGTAGCATCTCAACACTCTTTTTCTCGTTTCAATGACATCTTTTATTGGTCAGTATGTGTTTCATCTTGCTAAAGGCTACTTTTGCCATGACGATTCTTGTTCTAATCTCTTCAAGGCATCTCCCATCAGATGTTATGACTGTTCCGAGATAATTGTACCTATTCACTTGTTGAAGAATATTCCCATTTACTTGTATATTACATTGTGGTATTTAGTTCTTCCTAGTGACGACCATAATCTGTGTCTTTTTACAATTTAATTCTAACCATAGTTGTTCACTGTGTGTAACAACCGCATCTACTAAATTTTGCAGGTCCTGTTCGTTGTCTGCAATCAAGACTGCATCATCTGCATATCTAATGTTATTGATGCATCGTCCCCCAATGTTAATTCCTTCCATATCTTCAATATTTCTGAAAACAGATCTGGAGACATTACACATCCCTGTCTCACACCTCTCTTAATAGGCTGATATTGGCTTACTTCATTATCAACTCTTATGGCAGCTTGTTGTTTCCTATATATATGTTTTTTACAAGTCTAAGGTCTTTTCCATCAATTTATAGATCTTCAAGCATCCTTATCATGTTGACATGTCTCACTTTATCGAAAGCCTTTGTGTAGTCAATAAAGCAAAGGTGTAGATCTTTGTTTACTTCTATAGAACGTTCGATTACGGTTCTCAGTATATTACACAGCATTTACTGTGCCCTTGCCTTCTACAAACCCACATTGTTCTTCTCCTATTTCAGGTTGTATTTTCCTCCTAACTCTTTGCATGATAATTCTTAGCAAAATCTTCGTGATGTGACTCATTATATTAATTATTCGATGTTGATCACATTCCAAGGCTCCTGATTTCTTTGGGATTACAATAAATACAGAATTACATAACTCATGAGGTATATTACGGGTATTATATATCACTTATATGTTAATTGTTGCCTAAGAGAAGATGGGTGAAGGATGTGACGGATGATCTCCAGATGGGTGTATGAGACTCTGGGCATCTTGCTTATGATCGAGAAGTATTCCGGAATGTTTGTTATGACTGCGAGGTTCTGCAAAGGACATGCTGCTTATATCACTTATATGTTCAATATCACACGGTTAGTGAAATGTATCACTTATATTTTCGCTGTTTGTCCAATGATGTAATACATCACCTGAATGTTGACTGCTATATTAGTCTATCACTGTTATGCGTATAGTATAACGCATAACAGTAATTGTGTATTATAGCAGTGAACAAACACGTATATAATTAAAGAATGCTTATATTATTAACCATTATTTACCCCCACAGGGTCGGACGGGACAATGGAAGTGAGGTTAAACATGGTGCTCTTTGGAAAGACAGGATCTGGCGTCAGCGCGACAGGCAACACTTTGCTCGGCAGACGAGTATTTAAATCAAGCGCATCACACTTAACGGTCACTAGAGATTTAGAGTTTAACTTTGGGCACCCCGGAAGGTATTCCTGTATGGTCGTTGATACACCATCTATGATCAGCACAGAGATGAATATAAATGAGGGCATTGAAGCTGCCATTAAGAACATGACAACAGCAATGAGCGTGTGTGTGGATGGTGTTGATGCCTTTATACTAGTGATGTACTGGTATGATCGTTTCACGTGCGATGACGAGTCTATGATTAAAACTTACAAACAGATCCTTGGGGAACAATTGTGGAGGCATACGATTGTTGTTGCCACTCGTGGAGACATTTTTACGGAAAATGTAGATTTTGACATAACATTTGATACGTGGTGCAACCAACAAACTGGACTATTGGGTCAACTGTACAACGATTGCGAGGGGAGATTTGTACTGTTTAACAACATAGAAAGAGATCCCGAGAAGAACCATGCACAAAAAAAGAGGCTAATGGATCTTGTTTGGGACTTACACACACGCCAGGGACGATATACTTCTCAGTGTTTCGAGAAAGCAAAATCTGCCCGCGAGAAGCTTGTATCAGAACTACAAGTAAAATGACTGAGCTATGAGATACCTGAAATGATGTTTGGTATACGTGTAGAAATGCATGAATGTTTACAGAAACCCATCAGAAAGTAAACTCGAGACAATTAGAGCGTAGATTCAAGATATGAAAGAGAAGGTGACAGAAGCCAGACATGTCTTAATGAAACGAGTAAGGGCATCAGAAGACGCTTTCTTGAAACGTAAGACATTAGTAGAGACCCAAAACATTGCACATAAAACATGAGCCCAGTATAGGTTACATTTCGCCAGTACAATGTTCATTCTGTAGTTCCGACAATGCAATGTTCGTTCTGTAGTTCCGACAATGCAATGTTCTTTCTGTATTTCCGACAATGCAATGTTCTTTCTGTAGTTTCAACGACACAGTGTTATTTCTGTAGTTCCGACAATACAATGTTCTTTGCTGTAGTTCCATCAATACAAATGTTCTTTCCTTTACTTCTGCCAATGCAGTGTTCTTTACTGTTGTTAAGCCAAAGCAATATTGTAATTCTCTCAATAAAATGTCCTTCCCTGTAATTCGCTAAATACAATGTTCTTTCTTTAGGTTCTGTCAATACAATGTTCTTTCCCGCAGTTGGTAAATCCACAGACAGGAATCTACTTAAGAAGATAAAGCAAACGGGTGTAAGTGGGAGAATAAAACCCAAGTAAAGTACACACACACACAGACACACACAAACACCCATATATATATATATATATATATATATATATATATATATATATATATATATATATATATATATATATACGCATATATATGTGTGTGTAAGTGTGTGACGAAATACTCAAGCACTGTTCTTCTCAGGCCTTAGTAAACTCACTGTAGTGGCTTCATGTAACAGTTTGTTATAATAAGAGTGATAATTCATTTAAAAGCACTAATAAGAGACCAATTAAATGAATGTGATAGTATCGGAAAAAAGAATATGTATCTCTGGACTTCCTCATCATCTACATGTGTTATTAATATTTTGTTTCTTGCCATATTGCATTTGAATTTATTTTCCAGTGGAATTTTTGGAATTCAAGATACTTTTTTTTTTTTTGCATATCCTTTACAGGACATCGCTGTCAACATCAGCATCTTTCAGCTGTCTGTTGATTTCTTGGCAAGATTACGCTCAGTAGTTTGCCATTGCTTTCTGAGCGGCCGGCTCAGTAATCCCGCAAATCACCAGCGGGGGTCGAACCGCTCCCAGTTCACGCCCGCTACAAGACTCTGCGTGACAAACGGGATTACGGAGAAAGTGTTGTAACCCCTCGGCCAGAGAGACCGGCATTCAAGATACTAGTCTTTACAAATTTGGCAATATTAATAATTATTTATCTGTTTTACATAATACTGTTTGACTGATTAAGTGCTAAAATTAAAGTAGATTTGGACCAGACATGGTACATAATTAAATGAACAGGTATTGTAATGCGAATTTCCTTTCACTGAGCATTGAAATTGCGGGAGATAATACGAAACGAAACAAATAACAAAATAATCCTAGGATGGAGATATATCAGCCTTGTGGTCAAATGGGAGGTCATATGTGGCGAAATATTATCTTCGGCACTCAATCAGTTAACTAACAGAACTTCGTAGTTCAAAACAAATGTCATTATTCTATTGTCATTATTCCGGTCGCCAACATGGCGGTTAGGTATTGAACCGTTAAAGCCTGTGGCGTGTTTATTATGCTTGTAGCTACGGTTTGCAATCGCATTTTCCTCATGTTGGACTGGTAGTACATGGTTCCGTCGCCCTGCTACTGAGTGAGTGCGTGGGCGACACTGTGAGCTGTGAAATTCGCGTGGAATGCTTTTACATCCGTCCTGTACATGCATGTACAGGAACATGTACGGAACATGCATGTTCGGGACAATGGCTACCGGCTGTTGCTGAAATAACTGATTTGCCTTTTCGGTTCACGAGTGCATTTTTCACGAGACTCTTGGGAGTCGGTGCTGAAGCTACGGAGTTCGTGCTTTATGCGACATTTTCGGTGGGGCACCCTGTGAAAAAAGACCGAGCCATGTAAGAAAACCCGGGCCAATGAGGTCTTTCTGGTGACTGCCGAGTCCATCGACGATGAACTGTGGTGTTCGTGGATGACTTTTGTGTTGGCATTCTGGCAGCGGCATTATGCACAGTGTATCTGTGCGGGCTGTTGGATTGCCGAGACTCGTGTCTATTCCACTTTTCACAATGGACAGTGGGGAGCATTTTGTGTGATATTCACTGGCACAGGAATAGAGCATAATGGGGACGACCCGTTGCCGTGAAGTTGGAACCTCGACTAACAAACTAACTAACTATTCTATTGCATGTTTGAGACTATCTCACAATTTAACGCTTGCGTTTTCTAAACAATCTTTCGGCGCATTACAGTCTTCTTCTGGACTCTCTTATGGGGGATGTTGGTCTCTGTGTCTTAGCAGACATGTCTGCTTTAGAAAAGATGCATCCTTTCTTCCTACATGTCTTTGTGTTGATACGTACACCATCTTGTCATTTGTCGGTTATATGAACAACTCTGTTTCTCATTTTATGTCAACAACTTTCAATCTATCTTACTTACACATGTCTGTACATAACTGAGTATTTTTTAATTACTTTGATTTGTGTGTCTGTGTCTGTGTGTGTGTGTCTGTTTGTCTGTCTGGCTTCTCGAGATAGGATCTGTTTAGGTCACATTAGTTACCTCATATTTTAATAAGGCCTTTGAAATAAGTATAAAATCATTACCACAACAATGCTATTCTTTATTTATTCATTATTAAAAATCAATATCATGTTCAAATCCTATCCTGTTTTCCAATAATCCCTGTTCAACCTCAAAAGAGAAGTTATAATTAGGGCCAATCCCAGCCTCAGATTATTCATCATGTTACCGAATCAGCTATATTTCGGATATTAATCTGAGAAGGAATTGTCGTCCATAAAGATAATAAAGATTCAATCCGTTTAGGTTATATTTAGGTCATACATTGCATATGTTATATATGTTAGTTTTCATTGTAGTAAATGTATCTTGTCAACTGGTGTATCGATCATGTCTCTCCTCAGATCTCGGTCCTTGGTGTTCTGTAACAGCTTTGTTGATGGTATTTCTCAATGCCACCGTTTCAGTCCATTCAGAATCATGTCTCTTTGTCTGTCTCTGTCCATTTCCCCCTTGCTATTTCCAGTTGTTACGATGTTCCCCAATGCCTCTCCTCTCATAACATGACCAAAGAAAGCTGTCTGTCTCGTTCTTATTGTTGTATATAATGGTATAGATTCATTAGTCTCTTTGATTTTATATACATATATGAGTGGCGCAAAGAAAGTAATGCACCACATCATTATTCCCAGCTAATAATGAAGATAGGAGCATGGCAATTTAGCACACTGCAAATATGGCATGAGCCGATTGTGTGCACCAAATTGCAACCAAACCTGCCAAATAATATGGCTGCCCTAAACCGTTCAAATAGAGCTTGTTAGCAACATGCGTTATATGCAGCGTATTGGGATAGAAGTTCACGTTGCAGAGAAAGGAACTGTTGTGAACTTTCACAATCGTCCATCCATGTGATGAGTATGGAAGTTTTGCAGTCGACAGGAGTACAGACAGTCGCTGGGTTCAGGGAATCAAAGAATCAGGAAGTGGAGATACGGAGCAACTTGATCGGCCATCGTTGTGGACGTCCTGCCACAGCCACCAATGTATAAATGTTGAAATGCGCCGAGGGCATTATTCTTACTATAGGTGAATCACTACTCAACAGTTGGCCTTTCAGCTGTCAGTCGGCAATGGTAGTGTAAATTCAGCTATAAAAACTCTCGGATTTTCTAAGCTTTTCGCAAGATCAGTTCCTCGAAGTCTGACAAATGACCACCGATTGTAAAGGAAAGCAATGTCTTCTGAATTGTTGGAGCTTTCAATGTTGATGGAGAGAACATTTTGGCTTAGATCGTTACAGGTGACGAAACCAGGGCACATATTTTGAACCTGAGACAAAAAGACAATCAATGGAGGGGCATCAGCCGCAGTCACCATGAAGAAAGACATTCAAGAGAACTTCTTCGCTGGGAAGTTCATGATCACTGTCTTTTGGGACATTGAAGGTGTGATTCTTGTGGCTATTATGCCAAGAGGAAAGACAATCAATTCGAAAGCTAATAATAGGACATGAAAATAACTCAGTCAAGATTTTCGCAGAGTTTCAGCCGCACAAGAAACCACAGACCTGCTTCTCCTTCACGACAATGCGTGCCCTCACACAAGTCTGGCAACACGAGAAGCAATCACCAAATTGGGTTGGACTATACTAACTATCCACCCTATAGTCTCGATTTGGCACCCTATGATTGTCATCTATTTGGTTCACATAAAGATGCATACCGTGGGACAACGGTTTGAAGATGATGAAAGGGTGATTCATGCAGCGAAAGAATTGGCTACATGATCAAGACAAAATCTGGTAGGGTAAGAATACATGCACTTGTTTCACGCTGCATAAAGCCGATACAATTTGATGGGGATTATGTTGAATAATGCCGATGTTTAGTTGACATATCCATGTATATAGTGTATAAATTTCATGCCTTTTGAATAAACAGCTCCTGAGAAAAAAAGATGTGGTGCATTTCTTTCTGAACGCCCCTCGTCTTGTTGTTGTTACGGGATCTAGAAAACAATTGTTTTTAAAAAAAAAGAAAAGAGAAAAAAACATGAATGAATGAGCAGACAATGATCAAATTAATACACAAGCTTTGCAATTGTTGTATAACACCTCGTTTTGGAAACCTGGCAAGCGAAACATTGCATTTTATCTAATGAAATAAATTCTTGTCACTGAGGGTTAGGAAACAAATGCTTGCATGTTACATGGAACTAATTTTAACACATGACTGTGAATCATGGACAATTAGCAAAGCGCAAGTTTTTTGACGCCTCTGAAATGTGGTTTTAAGTAAGAATGCTGAAAATATATTCGTCTGCAAAAATAAGTAATCTAAACGCTTTGACAGAGGATAAGTAATCTAAACTCTTTGACAGAGGATAAGTAATCTAAACTCTTTGACAGAGGATAAGTAATCTAAACTCTTTGACAGAGGATAAGTAATCTAAACTCTTTGACAGAGGATAAGTAATCTAAACTCTTTGACAGAGGATAAGTAATCTAAACTCTTTGACAGAGGATAAGTAATCTAAACTCTTTGACAGAGGCGAAGAAACACAGACAACGTATGACAACCATCAGAAAGGGACGGTCGTTATGGTTTGGCCACATTATGAGAAGAGATAAGCTGAAACATGCTCTAATAACTAGAAATAGTTCGTGGAAAGAGAGACAGAGAGAGAGACAGTGGGAGAAGATTATTGACAGTCTTTTGTCATGACACGGAAAGGTATTCCGCACACAAGTTAATACGTGATGTTGGGGATTGCAAGATGTGGAGAAACATGATCGCCTATGTCAGGTAACACGGCATTTGATGGTGATGATAATAATGACGATGATGTCTATTTCATGTTATCAATATATGATGCTTATGATGATATAATATTGACATGTTATTGAACCAGTTATTGACGGCATCACTCTCGTGTTAATTCACTAACTATTTTATTACATTTACATGTTGTTATTCCCTCGCCTTGAACTCAAACGTAGTCCGCGCACTACTAGTGAATGCACGGGACTGATGTTTCCCAAATGCAAGTGTCCGACGTCATCAAACGAAACCTCTCCGACTTCTAAGGTACTTATAATTTACGTCCCAAATCAAGGACGAGAAGACAACACTTAAGTCCAGCTGACTTGTATCCGGAACGAACCCACTTCGCCGCGGTCATAAGAGAATGTTTAAGCAAGTTAAACATCTCAGACACGCCAATTTCCATATGTAAATATCTCCTGCAACATCTGAAATAACTAGAAATAGAAGTGCAAAACACGCAAACTAATGTAACGGACTCGGTGCATACTGAGCAGAGTGAAAACCGGTATGTTTCGCGCGGAGTGGCACCGTCAATCTAAGGTAGAGAGCATCCGTTGGATCATTTCTGGTGTGTTGGGAAATGAGCAGGCTGTGGGACTGGCTAGATCTGCACCTCTGAGTAGAGCACTAGTGCACGGTAAAGCAGGTGTGGTCAGAACCCTGTGGGATCGTGTGTGTTGTGTGAAAGAACAGATACACTATCATTGTCTGGGAGAATGGAGCGTCAGGTATACTTCGCGCAATTTGACACCGCCAATCGTTTGCGAACGTGACCCCTTCACAACAGGGGGGTCTGGCCAACACTCGTTTCTTCGAGGAAATGCCAGAAGGATACATAATCAAATTGTAACTGTACGATTAGTATTGGGACTCTTCGCTGGTTGTTGAATACGGGGACTCAGAGCGTATATGAATTGCCCGAAAGCCGTGATATCGGTTCTTATCTCAACTCAACTCAACAGTATACATTATATATCATAATGAGTGGAGGTGTTATGAGCATCAAACTTTCATTTAATGTATTCTGGTTGATACATTAATAATAATAACAGTACTATGTTGATAATGATGGTGATTCATGGGAATGTTGACGATTATGATGATAATGATAATGAAGATGATGATTATGATGATGAGGGGAGTAGCAAGATGTAATTATGAAACCAAGAATGAACATCATTGCACTATGAACATTCCCCTCCTTCAGTAGCCAGCGAAGCCTTTCTATGATGATAGTGGCGGTCTGATTGAACTTCGCCTGCGTGTTCCTCTACCGGTTAGTGTCTGTGAGATTCTCTGCTCACACTCGCTATGTCAGCATCTCCAGATTTATGTCCTTTTTGTTGTGATGCACTTTCCAGAACTTCTGTTTTATGTATCATACTTTGCTAGTCATGGCCCATTCTTGTTCCAGTACTTTCTTACTGATTTAACTGGCATGTCTTATTGTCTCTTCAGCCTGCGTCATCCACCAGCTGCCTATCTTACCCCTGGTAAATCTCTCATGACCTTTTCAGGACCCATCCCCCACTGGTCTAAGCCTGACACCCAGCTCGTGCCTGTGGCTCCTAGTAGCTGTCAGCGGCCACACCCGGGCAACAGCTGTGAGAGGCTGGCTAAACCAGGCATGGGTATCCGATTTGGTGTCAAACCAAAAGGTAATCTAGGGTATGCCTACCCAGCATGTGAAGACAGGATTCGGCAGACTGCGCGGAAGAAATTATTCCTGATTCAACGGGCAAGACGGCGTTTACCTGCAAAGCGTTGTGGAACGTAATGAGCACGGCAAGGCACGTAGAGCGCCCTGGTCATCCACTGCACCTGTATTCGTCTCCAGTCGTCTCGACTTGTCTTGCCACTGGATGCAGATGGACTCAGGCGAGAGAGTGTGGTCGACGAATTGCGCAACTCTTCCTCACTTTAATCCAAGTCATCGCGCAAGTCATTCTTCATCCAACGTCATATATCACCTTCAAGCCCTGTGGCGATGGGCGAGCGGCGAAGCGGCAGGCGTGGGTACGCTGGCAGCCGTAGTCGCAGACCTGCACACAGGCTGCTCAGGCCATATGGTCGTCTTCTACTGACCGGAGCAGCATTGGGATTCGGCAGCCCCCTGAGCGACTGAGCAGCCCTCTATAGGAACACACTGCTCACCTCCATAGCATGAGGAAGGGGCTAGAAAAGGTGCCCTAAACATTGTCTGCTCCATCACTACCTAACCAGCTAGCCGCGGTTGGTGGGTACCCTAACTGCGGTCGACATACAAACAAAGATAAAACAAGCAAAGCTAAAAGAGTAAACCATATTCCCTTAACAATTGGAACTTGGAATGTACGCACCCTACTTGACAGAGACGGCGCGTCGGGTCCAGAGAGACGAACAGCACTGATTGGGAGAGAGCTGGGCAGGTACAACATCGACATTGCAGCCTTGAGCGAGACACGACTTGCAGAAGAAGGCCAAATCTGTGAAATAGGTGCCGGCTACACATTTTTCTGGAGTGGAAGGAAAAGCGAGGAAAGACGCCAATCCGGTGTGGGATTTGCCATTAAGTCGGCCCTGGTCGGCAAATTAGCTGGATTTCCAAAGGCTATAAACGACAGGCTCATGACCATGAAGTTGCCCCTGCTGAATGGAAGGAAGCATGCAACCATTGTGAGTGTCTACGCACCAACTATGACCAACGAAGATGATGTCAAGAACAAGTTCTATGAGGACCTGCACAATGTATTAACATCTGTTCCCAAAGGAGACAAACTTATACTCCTTGGGGACTTCAACGCCAGAGTAGGCACGGACACCACCTCTTGGAGTGGCATTATTGGAAAGCATGGAGTCGGAAATTGTAACAGCAATGGACTCCGCCTCCTTCAGACATGTGCCGAACATGATCTCCTGATTACGAACACAATTTTCCGTCTCCCCATGAGAAATAGGACATCGTGGATGCACCCTCGCTCGAAACACTGGCACCTCATTGACTATGTCATCGTCAGGAGGAGTGACAGACAAGACGTTCGAGTGACAAAATCCATGTGTGGTGCCGAATGTTGGACAGACCATCGTCTCATTGTCTCGAAAATAAACATTCACATCAGGCCACCACGGCGTCCTCAAGGGGTGAAAATGCAAAAAAAAGCTAAATGTCACCCGCCTAAACAGCAAGAAAATGCAGCAGTCGTTTGAAAATATGCTGGAAGACCGCCTCAAGCCCAATGCTGCAGCTAAACAGGATACAGAAACAGAATGGAGAGCCCTAAAGGACATAATTTACAACACTGCTATGGAAATCCTGGGTCCAGCCCCCCGAAAGCATAAAGACTGGTTTGATGAAAATTCCGAAGACATCAACCAATTGCTGGCCGAGAAACATCTTCTCCTCAAGGCACATTTGAATGACCCAAAGTCAACATAAAAAAAAGATGCCTTCAAGAACATTCAGAGAGTAGTGCAGCAGAAACTTCGGCACATGCGGGACTCCTGGCTGAGCAGCAAAGCTGATGAAATTCAGGGCTTTGCTGACAGACATGATATGAAAAACTTCTACGACTCACTGAAAGCGGTCTATGGTCCTACATCACCAGGCATAGTTCCCCTCCTCAGTGCAGATGGGGGAACATTGGTCACCGATAAGAAAGAAATCCTTCAACGCTGGGCAGAGCATTTCAGCAACATCTTAAATGCAACTTCCTTCTTCGATGATGAAACCATCAACTGCCTTCCTCAAGTTCCCACCAATGAGACACTTGATGACCTGCCAACCATAGTGGAAGTAAACAAAGCCATCCAGCAACTCTCCAGCGGCAAGGCACCTGGTCCTGACTCCATCCCAGCAGAGATATACAAGGCAGGTGGGCCGGTCCTAACAGAGCAGCTTCACCAAGTCTTTACAAACATATGGGTGAACGAGACCATGCCACAAGATTTCAAGGACGCGTCAATAGTCCACCTTTACAAACGTAAAGGAAACCGCCAATCCTGTGACAACCACCGAGGCATCTCCTTGCTTTCAATTGCAGGGAAGATACTCGCCAGAATTCTTCTCAATCGCCTCACAGCCCATCTCGATCAAGGTCTTCTTCCTGAGAGTCAATGTGGCTTCAGAAAAGAACGTGGAACTGTTGACATGATTTTCGCTGCAAGGCAGCTGCAAGAGAAATGTCAGGAACAGAACTGCGAAATGTTCTCCACTTTCATTGACCTTACCAAGGCTTTTGATACAGTCAGCAGAGAAGGACTGTGGAAGATTATGGCAAAATATGGCTGTCCACGAAAGTTTGTCCAAATAGTGCGGCTATTTCATGATGGCATGCAGGCAAGAGTACAGGAAAATGGTGAACTGTCTGAACCCTTTCCTGTCACCAATGGAGTGAAGCAAGGATGTGTCCTGGCACCAACACTGTTCAGCCTCATGTTTTCAGCCATGTTGATGAATGCCTTCGAGAACGACGACATTGGAATAGACATCAACTACCGTATGGATGGAAAGTTATTCAATCTCAGAAGGCTGAAAGCTAAAACCAAAATTAACAGCGACACCGTCAGAGAGCTCCTGTTTGCTGATGATTGCGCTCTATACGCCAACTCAGAGGCGGACATGCAACATAATGTTTCAGCTTTCTCACATGCCTGTGCCAACTTTGGGCTCAATATCAACTTGGAGAAGACTGTAGTTATGTACCAGCCAGCTCCAGGGAATAATCACACTGTGCCGAATATCAAAGTGAATGATCATAGACTAAGTGTTGTGGACAAATTCACCTATCTTGGCAGCACTGTGTCACAAGCTGCCACAATTGATGACGAAGTGAATGCAAGAATCTCCAAGGCCAGTGCGGCCTTTGGCAGACTGTACAAGAATGTATGGGACAGAACTGGAATAAGCCTGCAAACAAAGCTAAAAGTCTACAAAGCAGTTGTATTATCCACACTGCTATATGCTTGTGAAACCTGGACTGTTTATCAGCGACACGCTAGGAAATTAAACCACTTCCACACAGTCTGCCTAAGGAAGCTAGTTAGTTAGTTAGTTAGTCGACAGATCATCCTCGTTGCACATCGAACCATTCAGTCCATAAGTGCTCGGATCCCCTCCTCAGCAAATCCCGCAGCGTGTAGCGGCTAACGACGCCAGTTCTGTGTTGGTTTATCAATCTTCTTTGGCTTCCTGCGTAGTGTTCTTGTTTGGCCACCCCTCTTTTAATTTGCTGCTCCCGCAGTCTGGCCATTGTTGTAGATTCACAGTCATCACTTGGTTCTCGCAAAAGTCTCACTTCTCGTAGAGCATTCAGAATGTCAGCCTGGTCCATGGCGCGTCCGCCTTCCACAGTAGCCTCCCCTGCGAGCTTGTCAGCCCGCTCATTTCCTTGTACTCCCGCATGACCTGGCACGAAGATGAAACTAATCTTTGCCAGCCGAGACCGCTTCAGAGGCAGCAACCATTCTCTTCGGATCGACCCCTCCTCTATCCTCTTGATCATGTTCATTGAGTCGCTAAGGAAACAAGCCCTAGTGAATGTCTGTGTCTCGAGCCATGTTATTGCTTTACTTACTGCCATGACTTCCATGGTCAGGCTACTTGTGGTTTCAGTGAAAGCACCAGAGTCCTCCTTCACAATTCTCCCTCAGGCCCGAGCTGTAAAGGCCCATGAGCTTCTCACATGTCGGACGACCGACCCATCTGTGTAGATGACCGCGTCACCGTCTAGCGAATTCTCGAAAATCAACGCTTGTACTTCAGCCTCAACAGAAGCCGAATTTTTTTGTCTGCATTTTCTATCTAGTTGGATGCAAACTGAAAAGGATGTGCAGAAGTCTGTTGGCACTTGCACCCACTCCTCGCCAGGTTCTAAGTTCTCAAATGAACACACCTGTTGAAGAATGTCTTCGGCTTGACCCATCCACGACCGTCCTCTTTTTAACATGCTGCCCTTCACCTTCCTAATTTCACTATGCAGTGGATGTTGTGTGTTTGCGTTAATTCTGAGGTAGGCGCGTGCCCTGCAAACTTGTATTCTCTCTTCAATGGTTGGAAAATCAAGAAGGTAGCGCATCGCCCTGCATGCTGTATCTCTTGTACATCCAAGAATAATGGGCATAGCTTCATTCTGTATCCTTTCCATCCTTTCTATCTGCTTATGGCTGAGAGTCAGGATTGCCATTGCATACTCCAAAACAGACATGACCAGCCCCTCGTACAGAAGACATAGATGGCGCTACTCACAGTTTGCTGCCGCCATCACCCGCATCGCTGCCAAACCCCGCTTGGCCTTTGTTATCACCTGGTCTATGTGCACATTATAAGCAAGGCTTCAATCAAACCGTATCCCCAGGTAATTCAATTCCTGCGTTCTTTCCACCGTCTCTGAACACAGCATTACAGTTGGTGTTGGATTGTTGAGAATATGATTATTCAACGAGAACCAAGTCACTGTTGCCTTTGTTGGGTTGACCATTGCCCCAGCTTCATCACACCAAGTACTTATGCGATTGAGTTCGGTTTGTAGTTCCACAGCAACCTCCTCTCTATCCTTACCCTGACGATACACTAAAACATCATCGGCATACGACAATGTCCTGCCAGGTCCAGTGATCTGTTCACTGGTGATTCTCACTGTGTAGGCGTTGAACAGTACCGGAGATAATGGTGATCCCTGTGGTAGGTCAGGATATATTGTTGTTGGTTCCGAAGTCCAACTGCCACATCTAAAAACTACTTTCCGTTGGTAGAGGGCTGCAGCGATCCAACTAAGGAGGAATGGACTTACGTTTAGTTCAAGAAGCTGAAGCATTAAAAAATCCAGTGGTACTCTGTTGTATGCGTCCTCAAGATCAATCGCTGCAGCAACGGTTTCAGTGCCTGAGTGGAAACCTTCATAGACATCATGGGCAAAGACTGCTGCATTGGTCCAGGTTTCTCTTTTTGGACGGTACCCACCCAGGGTAGGTGGGAAAACACCTTGCCTCTCTAGTTGGCTTGATATTTTCCTGGCAATTACCTTCTCCAGCAGCTTGCCTATTGTATTCCTGCATCGTTATAATTCGATATCCCTGAATTTTTTTGTGGTCTTTGTCAGGCTTCGGCAAGGGAATCAGGTACATTCCTCCATTGATGCTAGCACTCCCTATACTGTTGTTGTACATGTCTGCTAGTTTCTCTAGCTCATTGTCGGTACACCTATTTATGTCGTCGTATCTTATGCCATCAGGACCTGGAGCACTGTTTTTTGATCGTCGAAGCACAGCCTTGATTTCTTTCACTGTCACTGTGTCTTCCTCCGAAGTGTTCTGGGCCTTGCATCTGTCTGAGGAAGCTACTGAAGATTAAATGGCAAGAGAAGATTCCAGACATTGAAGTCCTAGAAAGAGCATCCATGCCCAGTATCCACACTATACTGATGAAGAATCAGATTTGTTGGGCTGGTCACTTGACTCGCATGCCAGATCACAAGCTCCCTAAACGAATTTTTTACAAAGAACTGCGTTGTGGTAAACGCTCCCAAGGTGGCCAGAGGAAACGCTTTAAAGACACTCTAAAAATCTCACTGAATGCTTTTGGAATTCATCATGACACCTGGGAGGCTGCAGCCAGAGACCGAAATTCTCGGCGTGCATCATTGCACAAAGGTGCAGTCATATGTGAGGCAACCAGGACTGCAAGAGCTGTGAAGAAAAGGCAGGACAGAAAAACCACTGCAGGAAATCCTCCTCTAGAGACGTCAAGCATTCTTTGCCCACATTGTCAAAGAACATTTCGAGCCAAAATAGGCCTTATCAGCCATCTTAGAATCCACGGCTCCACACCTTCAATCCCACTGGATGAAATGAATGGTCATCATCATTCTTGATGGACAAACAACAGATCTTACCCCTGGTAATAAGTTGCCTTAAATGGGAGACTTAGACAGGAATATAGTTGCCGCACCCACTAATATAAATCGCTTTACAAAAGAATAGTTGCAACACCAACAGAAACCCAGGAGAGCACTGACATTATAGCAATTTGACACTCGCCTGTACGTAGACAAAAACTGTCTACAAATCAACTATTGACGCAGGACAAACTCCATCGGCTTTCTTCAACCCTATCCAGTTGTTAACGACAGCAACACACAAACAGAACTGACTGATGGTCATTGTTTTGCTCTGTCCAGGTAATGGTCAAGTGCTTCTGCTTTAACCGGCCACATTTGATATCTCCATTTAGAGAGCTGCCTTGACATGGGATAGTGTGAGAAACACAAGCAAGGTTTCATAATTTGTTGAAGGAAAAATTCAAACTGCACCCCCGTGCAGTAGAGAATGGGTTAAAAACGATGTGACAAACGCAATTCTGGGGACCGAGTATTCACAGGGATAACTGGACACTCCTGCTTCACTGAGCACTCTGAGGAAAGGCCAGTCGGATAAATGATCAGGCTACAACTGGTATCATTAGAATTGGGACTCTTCGCTGGCTGTTGTGGATGGGAGCAGTGTGTGTATGGGAATGTCCCGAGTGCTGTGATGTGGGTTGTCAAGTCAGCTCAATTCTCAGCCTGCAGTTTGTGGTCAGCGAGAGTACGAACAAACGAACGAACTTTATTTTGAAAGGGTAACAAATTGGGCACGCAGGCCCGTCTTACATTCGGCCCTTCCAATCACTCGTCTTTCATTCATCAATAGTGCGTGTTAAATTCACATAGAGAATAAAAAGTCTCAAATTTATGTCATTGACACCTTGCTGTCTTAACAGACGATAGTTTGTGCTTCAAAAAGGCATAATAACTTTTACCTATGGCGGTAGTTAATGTGACTGGTAAGGCCAATTCGCGCTGTAAATGTTCGTTCACAGTGGGTGCATGTGAACACGTAGTTATTTCCACCATCATGCACCATCTTACGTCTCACACGCTCGGTGTGTGACTTATCTGAAATAATTTTCTCCTTTCTCTATATTCCATTTCTGATGTTTGCCCTCCATGCAACACGTTCAGTGGCGACTTGCTCCCAATGTGCATTATCAATGCCTGTATCAATCATGTCCCGCTTACACACATCTTTGTATCGTAGTAGAGGCCAACCCTGAGATCTCTTACCCATCTGTAATTCACCAAAAAAGATGTCATTTGGTATTCTACCATCATACATCCTCCGAAGATGTCCTATCCATCTAAGTCTACGAAGACTAAGCAGGGAATAAACAGTCACACAACCTGTTCTTTCCAATACTTCAGTATTTGTGATTTCGTCTTGCCACTTAATACCAAGAATTCTTCGCAGACACCGCATATGAAAGCTGTTTAAACGTTTCTCTTGGTGTGAGTAAGTTGTCCAGGTTTCGCTGCCATAAAGAAGAGTACTAAGGACACAGGCTTGATAGACAAGGACATTTGTTTTGGCAATAAGCTTCCTGTTCTCCCATACTCTTTTTCTTCACCTGTTCATTGTTGTTGCTGCCTTACCAATCCGGATGTTGATTTCCTGATCTAGGGATAATTTGCTATTTACCACTGATGCTAGATATGTAAAATAGTCTACCATCTCTAGTTCGGCGTCATCAATAAAGATTGATGGTACCCCATGTGCACCTTGTGACATAATATGTCTCTTCCTTTTGCTAATTGTTAAACCAAATTCGGAACAAGTATTGGAGAATGCAGATAGTAGACATTGTAATTCTTCCTCAGAGTCGGTCGTAACTGCAGCATCATCTGCAAAAAGCAATTCTCTGATCAGTACATTCCTAAATTTGGTTTTGGCCTTCAATCTCTGAGCATTGTAAAGGCCGAAATCTGAGCGTGAGTGGATGTTTATACCACCACCCTGATCACGAAAGGCATATTTCAATAGAAGTGAAAAGCATATACCAAAGAGGGTGGGAGATAGTACACAACCTTGCTTAACTCCACTCTTGATTTCAAACTCTTCAGAAGTTGCACCATCAAACGTGATTATACCCTTCATGCCTGTGTGGAACGATTCCATAATGGACAGAAGAGTTGGTGGGCAGCCAATCTTCTTTAGTGCCTTGAAACAGACCCTCACGACTGACCAAATCAAATGCCTTTGTGAGGTCGATGAAGGCAATAAACAGTGGTTGAATCTGTTCACGGCATTTTTCTTGCATTTGTCGCAATGAGAATATCATATCAATGGTAGGCCGGTTCTGTCGAAAGCCACACTGTGATTCGGGGTAGACTTGATCTCCTAGGACTTGAAGTCTGAGTAGAACAATTCTGGCAAATACTTTTCCAATACACAGAAGTGAGATACCCATATAGTAGTTGCAGTCGCTCCGATCGCCCTTGTTCTTGTACAGTGTCATGATGCTTGAATCTTTGAAATCCTGTGGAACTTGTCCTTCTCGCCAGCATAGCTCTATTAGCTGGTGGATCTGTAGAGTGAATTTGTCTTGCCCACTCCTGATAACCTCTATTGAAATCCCATCCTTACCTGGAGCCTTTCCAGATGCAAGTTCATTTATAGCACATTTAACTTCTGTTATGGTGGGAAGTGTGTCCAGGTGGTCAAGGGTTGGTAGGGCCTCCAAGGCGTTGAGGGCATCATCCGCTAGTTTTGTCTCACTTGAGTAAAGCTCCAAATAGTGCTCTATCCATCTGTCCATCTGCTGTTTCTTATCAGTTATGATTTCTCCATTTAACGTTTTCAATGGTGCACTTCTTTTGATCATTGGACCACAGGCTTTCGTTATGCCTTCATACATACTTCTGATGTGTCCCTTATGACTTGCGATTTGAATGGACTCACATAACTTGATCCATTAATCATTTGCACACTGCCTTGCAGCCTTTTGCACATCCTTCCTAGCTTGCTTTAGCTCACTCAGAGTGTTACGCGTTGGTCTTTCCTTGTTTCTTAAGCGAGCTATCTTCTTCTTATCAATCAAGGTCTGCAGAAACTGGCTGTTTGCCGCAAACCAATCCTGCCTCTGATGATCCACAATGCCATAAACCCCTAAGGCAGTTTTATAAAGAGTTTCCTTCAGTTGACCCCACTTTTCATTTACTGTACAATTATCTGGTGTATCAGTGAAAGCGTCTTCAAGATTTGTGTTTAGCTGTGTAGATTCTCTTTGGTCTCAGTCTAAGCCTTGCAACAACCAAAGAATGATCCGTATCACAGTCAGCACTGTGGTAACTTCGAGTCAATGATATACGGTTCAGAAGTTGTCTCCGTGTGATGATGAAGTCCATCTGATGTCAATGGCCGGATCTTGGATGTTTCCATGTGACTTTATGCAGCTCTTTTGTTTTAAAAAAAGAATGTGTAATACATAGATCATTTATGGTGCAATGCTCCAGCAGCCTTTGCCCATTTGCCCTTTGCCGATGTTGTATTTTCCAAGGCACACTGGCCATGAACTCGAGTCCTTGCCCACACGAGCATTGAAATCACCGAGCATATAAATGTAGTCAGATTTTGGAACTACCTTGATCACGGAGTCTAACTCCTCATAGAACGAATCCTTCACATCATCAGAGGAATCGAATGTCGGTGCATATGCAGTAATAATGGTGGCAAAACCACAAGAGGTTGCCAAGCGCAGGGATAATAGTCTTTCATTTCCTCCTGCTGGAATTTCAATCATTCCCAGTAGCGGATTCTTCCCTGCAAAGCCCACACCGTGTTGCTTTTTTTTCTGCCTGCCCTCTACCCTTCCAAAAAAAAGTGTATTATGTTTCCCTGAGTGACCCTTCCTCAGCGAGGCGAGTCTCCTGCAGGCCAGCAATATCTATGTTAAGACGATTTAGTTCGACATCAATCACAGCCGTTTTTCTCACATCGTCAATATTGGTCAAGTCAGTGGAAAATCCTGGACACATGGTTCTCACGTTCCATGTTGCAAGCCGTAGCTTGAGGTTTCTATTTTTCTTTTTATTAGTTCCTGGTGCATTGGTTTTAGAGCCTGCGATTCAGATTTTGTCCTAGCCCCAAGCACCCATTGAAGCAGGCAGGCTGTGGCGGATCAGCACCCAATTGGCCGGGGGATGCCCAGCTTGAGGCGGGCGGTAGCTGATCAGTGACACCTGTAGGTGTCTCCTACCGTCAGAGGCAACGCGTGGCGCCCTATGTCTACGCCAATTGACAGGGGCTTATAACCCGTAACAGTTGCCTCTCGCTTTGATTCCGAGATCGGTTAAGACCAGGGATTGAGTTATTGCCTCTCCATAGCACAAAGCCTGGGCTAAAATATATAGATCATGTGTTGCCCATGCAAAATGATCCCTCTCTCGGCCTGCCTAGTTCACTCTAGAGGAAAGGTAACACCTCTACATCTGGAACAAGACAAGCTGCAGAAGCTGCTGGATCAGCAAAGCAATGCTCTAACTGTCCGCCTGTCGGAGCTTCGATCCTAGACCAGCCGCCAGCCAAGGCTTAGGGCCTGGTCAGCCCTGCCATGATTTTGTCTCTAGGTTGCATTTCCTCGCACCAGGTTAAGGCTTGTACCCTCTCAATTGCGCTCTTCCGCCCGAAGCCGTTGGCACAATGTGGGGTGTCGGGTTTGTAAAGCGCCGCCCAACGTTCGGCGCTAACAGAAAGCAGGTAGTACCGTCTACTGTTATACGGTAGCTCAGTCATATCTGACTAAGACCTGACTGGTTCATATCTATATTGTAGACATAAACAATACACATTGCCATGTTATGAGACAGGCAGACATGGGCACACAAGCACACTCATAAACACACACACACACACACACACACACACACACACAAACACACACACACCTCAAACATACTTATATCAATTACACAAACAGTTATACACACACTCAATAACACACAAACACACACTCCCGTGCATACACTGCATGCATGCACGCATACACACACAAACACATACGCATATACATACACATTCACATACGCATATTCACAAGCACGCACACGCATACGCACACATAAACACGCATACACATCCATATACACACACTTAGACACACGTACACACATACACATATATACATGCATGCAAACACACACGCATACATTCATACAAACACAAAAACATACACCCACACATACACACATACAAACACATACACACATATAGATACATAAACACACCTAATCACACATACACACTCACACATATACGCACAGACATACACATCCACACACATACACATACGTACACATATAAACGTACATATATGCATACACAGCCCATAAATACGTACGCATACACACAAACACACATAGACACAAACATACACTCATACACACACACACACACACACACTTACACACTCATATAATTATACAAACAAGACACACACACACACACACACCCATCCACCCACACACACACACACACACACACACACACACACTCACACATCTAGACACATACATGCTGCCTCACATAAATACTAATCCTCAGAAAAATGGAAACAAAAATTAATTGTGAAATAATGGTGAAAATGGAAAACACAATATTTTATACATATACATTGGGTAACGTAAAAGATAGTGATGCAATTCAATTAGATAATTAATGAAAGTGACATAAACGTGATGAAATAAGCAGTGCATATAGAACATGTTAAAATCAAGTGCAGAAAAATGATAGTATGAAATTTGAGGATACAGAAAAAAATATGGAATAGCATGCCATATGACATGCGTGCGCGCAACTCTCTCTTTCTCTATCTCTAATTTTCTTTCATACACACTCACACACACTTACTCTCTCAGATAGATAGACAGATAGAGAGACAGACAGAGATAGTCCCATTTTCGTCCCACTTGACTCCACCCACTGTCTTCGAACCCGGCACTGGTAAACAAGAGAAATCTTTCGGCAACCTATGTGTTTGTTGTTGGTGAAATATGATCATTGCAGAACAACAGAACAGAGCAAATGACGGCTGGATAGGTAGAGAGGAAGACACACAGGCAGACAGATAGACAAGTAGACAGGCAGACAAAGATAGACAGAGAGATGGACAGGTAGACAGGCAGAAAAGTTGAAAAGCAGATAAGAAGAGGGAGATAAATATAGGCAGACAAAAAAAAACACAGACAGTTAAAAAGGCAAATAGACAGACATACATTCAAGCAAACAGACAGGCAGACAAAGAGATTGACAGAAGGACTGACAGATCGACATATAAGCACATACATACACAGAAAGACAGTCATGTAAACAAAGCGAGAGACAGACAGGCGGGCGGGCAGGCAGGCAGGCAGGCAGGCAGGCAGGCAGGCAGGCAGGCAGACAGACAGAAGATCAGACAGACAGACAGACAGACAGATATACACGAATACAAATAATATAATTCTCATGTCAAAAGACACACGGAGGCGCGCGCGCACACACACACACACACATACGCACCCACTCACCCATCTCCCACACACTCAAACATTAAACTAAGTACACCGTATTGTGATCATCCGGAATCAATTTTATTTAATCTTCCTGTGCTCAGAAATAATCATTAACATAAACATCCTGTCTAGTGTGTAAACAGAAGCATCATGTAAAACAATACAATTTTCTCGTGTTACTATATAAACAGAAATTCTAACGCAACAAAAGCAAGATTAACAATATCAAAGTTACGTGCACTTGATTGGTAAATGCACACCAATTGTTGTGGCCCTCATAGAAGTAGGGGTAAGAATTAGAGACTAGAGACAAAATAACAATTGAAAGCTATAGTGACCGACCGGGATTCGAACCTGTGACCTCCAAATGACGACAGTGCCACGCTTTACTAACATATGCTGGTTTAATATAAATTTCAGAGACCTATGGTGCTGTTTCAATGGTTGGATAAGAATTATGTCCATATTCCTAAGTCGTGTTTTCATATGTATATGATAGATCTGACTAATGAAGACACATTATTTAGAGATGTCTAAATGGTCATGCGTCGAAATACACTAGTTCCATCAGTAAAGCGCTGTCGTCATTTGGAGGTGACAGTTTCGAGTCCCAGTGGGTAACTATAGCTGTCAATGTTTATGTTGTCTAATGCGTCCTCTAGTCTCTAATTCTTACCCCTACTTCTATGAGCGTCACACAATACGTGTGTATTTATTTATTAACTTTCTTGATGGCCTCAAAGGGTTCCCCAATTGATATTTACATGCGTATGATAAAACGAAGTTATAATCATTAGGTCCTCTAAAAATGACACCCATCTGGATGCCAAGATTATATGAGTATCCACGCCATCTAGCTATTGATAGACAAACCAAAACTAATATGGTTATATGTAAAATAGGAACATGGAATGTAAGGACACTAAATGAGTTGGGAAAGTTGAACAATGTTATAAGAGAGCTGGAAAATATTATGATTAATATTCTATGCAAACGTGAGATGAGGTGGAAGGAATCTATTTATAATTGAAAAGCATACAATAATTTATTATGGAGGAGATGTACACGAAAAATTGAGTAGGACTACAATATGATTAAAGAACAATCCTGTATCAATAACTACTAAGAAAGTACTTTAAAACACAATCTCCCTACCAACTCCATGTTACCAATGCCAAACCTGGACAATGACAGAAAACGAGAAAAGAAAAATCATAACAGAAATGAGATTCCTGAGAAGAATACGCAATGTATAAAGAAGAGGTAAGATCAGAAATGAAGAAATCAGGACTAAAGTGGGAGTTGTAGCTGCACTAGATTTTATTAGAAGGCAGCAAGTAAAATGGTTTGGCCATGCAAGTGGGTTACCAACTAACAGTATACCACAACAAGCAATGATGTACAGACCAGAGGGAAGCAGAGGAAGAGGCCGACCACGTAAGCGATGGATGCAAGGAATAACAGAGTCCATGGGAATAGTGACACATGAAGCCCATAAGCGGGCACTCTCCCGCTGTTTATACTTCACCTCCACACCGCATGGTACAAGATGAGATGAGATGAGATTTAATGCAAAAGTAGGAAAAGGAAATATGGAGGGTGTAGTGGGGGATTATGTTTTAGGAACAAGAAATGAAAGAGGAGAGAAACTGAAAGACTGGACAAATATAAATAATATGCTATTTGGAAACACCTTATGTAAACTCCATAGAAGACGATTTTGCACAAGGAAAAGCTCTGATAAGAAAATACTCAACCAAATTTACTACATACTTATTAATAACAGATTTAGAATTGTGTTAATACTTGTTAAGATCACGTGTCCCTATATGGATAAATTAAAGTAAGATTGAAGAGAGGAAAACAAGTGGTTAAGAATATAGAAATGAATACGGATGTTTTGAAAGCAGATAAATAAATTCAAGAACAGTATAGGGTGATCACCCCCGATGGTGTTTCCGCATTGTCGTGGTGGGGGAGCTTGAGTTTCTCAATGACCCGAGAGCTATGCCGGCGGTAGCGTAGCTACCAACAGGGCCTCCCAAGCCGGAGGGGTCAAAGGGTAAAGAACAGACAACGAGAAACACCCTGGTCCTCCAGGTTGGAGGTTTAAGCGTGGGGATAACATCCCCACCTTTGTAAATACTATTTTGTTATGAAACAGATACATGAGCCTCGATATCGGACTGACTTATCTGGACAACGACCTTGGAACGTTAAAGGGCTTTTGAGATTTGGAACATGGAATGTACGGACACTATATCGGGCTGGAGCGGCCGAGGAACTAACCCGGGAGCTGGTTGCATATCAAATGGATATAACATCAATTCAAGAAATAAGGTGGCCAGGAGAGGGTACTTTATAGCAAAATGGAATGATTATAATATATGGAGGAAACACCCACAATAAACATGAATTAGGAACAGGATTTGTCATCAAAAAAGAATTATGGGGGAATGTTTTAAACTTTAAAGCTGTTAATGACATGATTAGTAAATTACGAATAAAAGGTAAATGGAAAAATATAACGATGATTAATGTACATGCACCAATTCAAGAGAAAGAAGATGATATTAACGAAGACTTTTATAATGATCTGGAAGATGTCATAGAAGAAACCTTCCCCCCCCCCCCCCAAACAGGACATCATGATTGTGCTAAGAGACTTCAATGCAAAAATAGGCAGACAGCAAACTCATAAAAATGTGGTCGGTATGGAAAGCCTACATATAACTTCAAATGATAATGGATGGAGAGTCATGGTCCTGGCAGAAGGCAAAGGACTGCAGATTAGTAGTACCAGACTACAATGAAAGGATATACACAAACAAACTTGGAAATCATGTGACAAGAGAACCTATAATCAAATAGATCACATTTTAATTAACAACAGAAATGCATCAAACATACAACAAGTTAGAAGATATAGAGGAGCTCAGTGATACAGCGACCACTTCCTCGTTGGAGCAAAATTTAAAATAAAACTTAAGAGGGCTTTCTATTCTAAATTACAAAGATTACACCCAACATATAACAGAGAAAAACTACAAGAAATTACAGTCAAGGAGAAATTTACAGATGAAATAAAATGTAAACTTGAAACTCTGCAAAACCCTTTGGAGGAAAGCATTGACCAAACTTGGTTGAACATCAAGAATCCATTTCAATCTACCGAGGAAGAGTGTCTCGGTGTCTTAACCACGCATAGAAAGAACTGATGGTTCAATCAAAAATGTGAAGAAGCAGTCATTAGGAAAAAGAATGCCAGACATTTATGGTTAAATTATATCAACAACATCCAAAAGGAAGAGCAGTATAGAAATAAATGTAAAGAGGCTACAAAAATAGTTCGACAGCAGAAGCGAGAATATATGAGTAATATAATCAAAGATATAGAAACTAATCACCAGGAAAACGAATCCAGAAAGTTTTTCTTAAAGAACTGAAGTCAATGAAACGAGGGCACCAACACAACACATATGGTTTAAAAGACAAAAATTGGAATATGATAAATACCAATGAGGATATGTGCAACACATAGAAAGAATACTTTGTTGAATTACTAAATTGTGAAGCTCCAAGTAACACTTTCCCACAGGAAGAGGTTCTAACGTGTGAACCACAAATTGAAGAACCTGAATTTGATGTAATCCTATATGTAATCACACGACGTAACAACAATAAGGCAACAGGGGCAGATGGAATTGCTGCTGAATTTATAAAGGCAGGTGGCCATGCATTACATCTGAAGCTATACGAACTAATAATAAAAATCTGGAGGACAGAAGAATTACCCCATGACTGGAAAGAGTCATTATTGATACCTATCTTTAAGAAAGGAGATAAGTTCCAATGTGAAAATTATAGAAGTATATAACTACTGTTCACAAGCTATAAGATACTATCCGCAGTATTACTAAATAGACTAAAACCATATTCAGAAGACATACTAGGAGACTACCAGGTGGGGTTTAGACAAAACAGATCAACAATAGATCAGATATTTATCTTATGACAAATAGCCGAGAAAAATTGGGAATATAAAAGAGATCTCCATAACATTTTTGTGGATTTTAAAAAGGCTTATGATAGTGTCCATAGGAATAGTCTATGGAATGCTATGCAGGAATTTTAGAATACCAAGGCAGTTAATCAACATGACCAGACTATGCATGGAAGATACTTATAATATAGTAATATATAAAGGCAGGAAATCAGACCCTTTCCAAATAACATCTGGCTTGAAACAAGGTGATGCACTATCGCCGCTACTCTTCAATCTGGCTATAGAGAAAGTTGTAAGGAAGGTAAAGGAGGAATGTGATATTGGAGGAACATTCAAGCTGCTTGGTTATGCAGATTGATATAGATATAATAGGGGAAAATGAACATTAGACTAACTTAAAGGAAAAAGCCCAACAGATGGGGCTGGTTATCAACCAAGATAAGACAGAATATATGGCTAATTTCAAGAAAAGGAATGGCTAAAAACTCTGGCCACATACAAATAGATAATATGCCCATTAAATGAACGGAAACATACAAATACCTGGGTACAATCGTCAACTGCTCCAACATCATAAGGGAAGAAATACAAACTAGAATCAATTCTGGAAATAAGATATACTATGCACTACAACATCTACTAAAATCAAATGCGCTATCTCGTAACACCAAAATCACAATATACAAAACACTAATCAGACCAGTTGTGCTGTATGGCTCTGAAACCTGGAGTACAACGAAAGGAGACGAAGCCTTGTTACAAACCTTTGAGAACAAGGCTTTAAGACGCATCTTTGGACCCATTAGGGATAGACAAAGTGGAGAGTGGAAAAAAAGAAGTAACAAAGACATTTATGATCTGTTTAAGTCCCAGCTAATCACTGGTATCACGAAGGCTAATAAACTACAATGGTTGAGGCATATAGAAAGAATGGAAGATAATAGGGAAACAAAACTCGCTTACACTCAGGAAATAAATGACCGCAGGCCCCGAGGTAGACCAAGAAGACGGTGGTGAGATAATATATATACAGATCTACAAGCACTTGGAATCAACAACTGGCAAGAGAAGGTCAACCAGAGAGACGAATGGAGACGGATTGTATCTGCAGCAAAACACCTCAATGGCTCGGAACGCTGAAGAAGAAGAAGTATAGTTTGATTCTTAAAAAAATAGGTATAGTGCAATACAGTAAATATAGAGTATAAATGAACAATGGGAAATGTTGAAGGACACCATTCATCAAACAAGCAAAGAAATATTGGCGGAAAGAAGACGAAAAGCTAAGAAAACATGGAGGCCTGAGGACATCCTAAAGTTGACGGGCAAAAACAACAAAGTAAAAATGACAAACAAGAGTAAGACAAGATGAATAAAGGAATCAGAGATAAATGTTTAAAAGCAAAAGATAGTTAGTCGACAGATCATCCTCATTGCACATCGAACCATTCATTCCATAATTGTTCGGATCCCCTCCCAGCAGCGTGTAGCGGCTAACGACACCAGTTTTGTGTTGATTTATCAATTTTCTTTGGTTTCCTGCGTAGTGTTGTTGTTTGGCCACAGCTCTTTAAATGTGCTGTTCTCACAGTCTGACCATTGTTGTAGATTCACAGTCATCACTTGGTTCTCGCAAAAGTCTTACTTCTCGTAGAGCATTCAGAATTGTCAGTCTGGTTCAAGGCGCGTCCGCCCCCCCCCCCCCCCCCCACACACACACACACTGTAGCCTCACCTGCGAGCTTGTCAGCCCGCTCATTTCCTTGTACTCCCGCATGCCCTGGCACGAAGATGAAACTAATCTTTGCCAGCCGAGACCGCTCCACAGACAGCAACCATTCTCTTTGGATCCATCCCATCTCTTTCCTCTTTAGCATGCTCATTGAGTCGCTAAGGAAACATGCCCCAGTGAATGTGTCTCGAGGATTTTTCTTAAAAGCTTCTTCTTCCTTCTTTAAAGCGGGATTCTTAAAAGCAAAAAGATGGTTGACTAAGTGAGCAATACAAGAAAATTGAGTTAAATTCTATTAAAGATACATAACACAGACAAATAAGTGAACATACGGGAAGAAAAATAAGAGTAAACATAGGATGTTTGAAATATTAAAAAAACAGAAAAGATATTAATAGAGAAAGGTGCAGTGATGAAGAGGTGGAATGAGTATACTTGCCAAGACATCAATACAGCAATAAATATGCTGGTGTTAACCATGGCTCACCATGGCCTGAACCCGGGACACCCAGCACTCGAGGCGGACACCATACATCGAGACTACTTAGCCCCCAGATACAATTATATAGTCTATAGTAAAACAAAATGTGTCAACATTATCTCGATTACAGCAAACCAAATTTAGTTCAATAATCTTATTAGGGTAAAACAAATGTGTGTCTCATTCATTCAGCAGCATGTCCTTTGCAGAACCTCGCTCCCATAACAACCTTCCGGAAAACCTCTCGATAGTAAGCAATATGTCCCGCGTCCGATACACCCATCTGGAGATCATCAGCCACATCCTGCACCCATCTTCTCTTTGGCCTTCCTCTTCCTCTCTTCCCAGGCATATACCCCTCCATTATTATTCTCTCCAAACTTTCGTGACGTTTTAAGTGACGAAAGAATTTCAATTTTCTTTGTTTTATCGTCTTTAATAGCCAACCTGCTTCAATATTCAACTCTTGAAGTATGGATGCATTTGTGCTTTTCTTTACCAAAGATATTCTTAGAACTCGTCTATAACATTTATATTCAAAGGCATTTATGCGCTGTTCAGCTTGTTTAGTAAGTGTCCAGGTCTCACAAGCGTATGTTGCAATGGCAAAGATGCATGCTCTTAAAAATCTAATCTTTGTTGTTCTGTCTGTCCCACTCCATATATTTTCAGCGTACAGGTTAAATAGGGGACAGCACACATCCTTGTCGGACTCCTTGCTTGATGTCAAACCAATCTGATGTCTCGCCATCTATTCTAACCGATACTTGTTGGTCTAGATCAGGGATCACCAAACTACGGCCTGAGGGCCGGATCCCGCCCGCGACGTCATTTCATCCGGCCCGACGACGGTACTCGAACTTGCTTGATATAGTGATATACCGTTGAAACACAAGACGTAGTGATACAATTTAAATGTAAATATTATGTTTAGAATACTAGGAGATCTTCACACGTGTGGAGACCTCATGGCTGCTATGTGTCTTAAATTTACTATTTTCAATTATAACTTATTGTATCTAGATTATCTTGTTTGGGTAATGTTTGCTTATTTCACACAATTCCAAGTCCTTCCCCGGCTCGTGGTAGCGACGCCTACGCTCTAATGTACTTATACTTTATATGTACCTTTGGTGAGCCGTAGATTCACCAGTGACTCCTAGTCCTCTGCTTTTCTTGTGTTTCAATAGGATTTTAATTATGTTTCTAATTCAAAGTTTATTTTTTCATTTTCAGATCCAATGTACTTCACCCTCATTATGGCTACTAAGAAAAAATAAGTGGACGCCGAGTGTTGCGTTTTCAATGAAGAATGGGGAGTAAAGTACTTCATTGTGGAAACAAACGAACAGAAAACCAGTTGCGTAATATGTAGCGAAAGTGTTGCCGTTTTGAAAAAGTACAATCTTCCGCATCACTAGGAAACAAAACATCAATAAACATATTCAATATTTTCTGGAAAGTTACTCTCTCCGAAATATGTGTCCATGAAACGTGGTTTAGAAGCACAAAGACATCGCTTCACGAGAAAGTTTGCTGAAAATTAATATGTCACTCGTATAAGTTACAAAATAGTGCATATGATGGCAGAACGGGATACTAATGGCAACTTCATCAAAGAGTGTATGATGGAAGCAGTAAATGACGTGTGTCCAGAGAAAGCTGATTTGTTTGGAACTATCAGCTTTTCGGCAAGTTCAGATGTGCGAAGATCAGAAGCACTTGGAGAGAACAAAGTGCTACAGATAATCGAGAAAACTGGGAACTTGTTGTGGTATTCTCTGGCGCTGAATGAGTCTACTGATCTCTTGAGTACATCACAACTTCTCGCATTAATTCGTGGTGTCAATTGCGACCTTCAGATAACGGAAGAATTGGCACTCGTTTGCAATTGGAACCAGTTTTGCTGTATGACAGTGAATCTTGGAATGCAAGTGAACAAATTAAGAAGAAATTAGAAGCAACAGAGATGTGGTTCCTGGGACGAATGTTGAGAATTCTTTGGATTGCCAGAGTAACTAACAGAGACTGCCTGAAACAGGCTAACGAAACTAGAACATTATATACAACGATAAGAATGAGACAAACAGCTTTCTTCGATTATGTGATGAGAAGAGAGGCATTGGAAAACGTCGTGGCAACTGGAAAGATCGAGGGGATGAGAGGCAGAGGCAGACTAAGAGAAATGATACTGGATGGTTTGAGACGCGGCGGCATGGAGGAATATCAGCAGCCGAGTTGATCCAGAACACCAAAGACCGAGATCTGTGGAGAGCCATGAACGCCCACGCCAACCGGCAGGACACTTGATGATGATGACGAAATAAATATGTTGGTTGTCTTTGTTTTTGTTTGTTGTGTGTGTGTGTGTGTGTGTGTGTGTGTGTGTGTGTGTGTGTGTGTGTGTGTGTGTGCATTGCACGCCACTCACCCATGATTAACTTAGTTTTTCGTCTTTTTTCACCCAGAGCTTTCGTTCTGGCTTGCTAAGTATTGTTAACAATAGTTGCATATCCTTTACAGGACGTTTGCAGTCAACACCAGCATTTTTTGCTGTTGTTGATGTCTTGACAACTTTACGTTCAGTAGTTTGCCATTGCTTTCTGAACGACCGGCACCCATATCAAAGCATAAAATACCTGCGCAAGGCGGTCTGCTGCCAAAAACATTTTCTAACCAGGGTATACGGGATTACGAACCGCGTCCGTAAGACCTTCGCCACGGACACCGTACAAGTATTGTACAGAATGAGTATCCGGCCCGCGCTCGTCATTTTGTCAGTTACCGGCCCGCCGTAAAAAAAGTTTGGTGACCCCTGGTTTAGATTGAGCATTCTCATGAGTTGTATTACATTTGATGTAAAGCCCATATTCCTCATGATTTCAAAAAGTTTCTGATGTTGTACACAGTCAAATGCCTTTGAATAATTCACAAAACATGAGAATAGGTTTATATTAAATTGATTTATTTGGCTGTTTCGGGATGTGAGATTTAAATATTGAGCACAACCCACTACTGGCAACGCTGATCGTTTTCTGGTATGAACCTAAGGCCTATCCACGTCAATGTGGAAGCACTAGTTAGTGCTTCCACATTGACGTGGATAGGCCTTAGAGTTCTTACATTAAATTCTCTGCACTTCTATATTATTATTATTCCCTGTACAGTGAAAATATTTTCAGAAATGTAGAGGATATAAATGGAATCAGCATTGGAGGACGATACATCAATAACATTAGATATGCAGATGATACAGTATTAATTGCAGACAATGCGCAGGACCTGCAACAATTAGTAGATGCGGTTGTTGTACACAGTGAGCAACTGGGGTTAGAATTAAATTGTAAAAAGACTCAGGTTATGGTTGTCAGTAGGAAGGAAGAAGTGCCACAATGTAATATACGAGTAAATGGAAATATTCTTCAACAAGTGAATCGGTACAATTATCTTGGAACAGTTATAACATCTGATGGGAGATGCCTTGAAGAGATTAGAACAAGAATCGCCATGGCGAAAGTAGCCTTTAGCAAGATGAAGAACATTCTGACCAATAAAAAGATGTCAATTGAAACGAGAAAAAGAGTGTTGAGGGGATACATAGAGCCTGTTCTTTTGTATGGATGTGAAACTTGGACAATGAGCAGTCAAGCTGAAAAGCATCTGATGGCTGCAGAAATGTGGTTTCTGAGGAAAATGCAAAGAATACCATGGACAGACAGAATAACCAATGACCAAGTACTACAGGAGACAAATGAACATCGTAGACTGATTAGAGAAATTAGACGTAGACAGTCAATTTTTTTTGGACATGTTATGAGAAGAAATGGGTTGGAGAACTTAATGACAACTGGCAAGATCGAGGGGAACAGACCAAGAGGAAGACCGAGAGGAAAATACCTGGATGGCTTGGCCACATGGCATGGACGAGACAGGAACACTGAGCTGATCTACGACACTGGTGATCGAGTGAAATGGCGAGTCATGACCGCCCACGCTTTCCGGCATGGCACATGATTGATTGATTGATTGATTATTAAACGCATGTTGAGAATGTGATCTCTTGTTCCTCTTCCTTGTCTAAATCAGTTTGAACTATGATAATTTCTTCTTCCATTTTCTTACGTAGTCTTCCCATTATGACTTTTAGTAGCATTTTACTTGCATGACTGATCAGGGGAACAGTTCTATAGTTGGTGCATAATTTGAGGTTGCCCTTTTTTGGTATTGGAATGAAGATAGTTCTCTTTCAGTCTTTTGGCCATATACCATATTTCCATATCTTTTTACATAATGCGTGATAGATGTGTATGCTTTCTTCTCCTCCCGCTTTAATTAGCTCAGCTGGTATCTCATCACATCCAGGTGATTTACCATTCTTCAGGTTCTTTCTTGCCCATGCAATTTCATCTAATGATGGTTCAGGTTCTGTCTCTGCTGTCATTGGCTCATGTATCTCACACATATCCTCACTCTCACTCACATCATACACTCGACTACAGTATTCCTGCCATCTTTCTAGAATTTGTCTAGACTCTGTTAAGGTATTTCCCATCTTGTCACATATAACATTCAATTGTCAACAACTTCATTTCTTTGAACATTTCGTAATCTCTTCCCGTCTTATGATTTTGCTCTATTCTGGTACAGCAATCTTGTATATACTGATTTTTGTCTTTTCTTGTGTTCTTTCTTATTTCTCGAGTTAAATATTTATATTTCATCCTGCTGTTATCGGATTCACCTTCTTTCTGTTTCAGTTCCCTTCGTTGTTTTATTAATTCTAACGTGTCTGATGTAATCCATGGCTTAAGTTGCTTTTTTCTTGATCGGAATGTATGTCTACTACAGTAAAGCAAATGAGTTTAATGTGTGTCTACAAAAGTACAAATTGATTTAAAATTACTTCTATTACAGTAAACCACATGAGTTCAATTGTCGCTATTATAGTAAAACAAATGTGTTACAACAGACAGGGCATGTTGTCATTTTGTGTGTAGTGTAAATCATCACTGTCACTGCTCGCGGATACAGCCGTGAGTTATCTAAACTTCTTTCATAGATCACACAATGATCTCCTACAAACAGTGCACACACTCTGTAGGGCGGCCAAGACTACAATGTATGTATGCCGGAGTCACACACTCTGTAGGGCGGCCAAGACTACAATGTCTGTATGCCGGAGTCACACACTCTGTAGGGCGGCCAAGACTACAATGTCTGTATGCCGGAGTCACACACTCTGTAGGGCGGCCAAGACTACAATGTCTGTATGCCGGAGTCACACACTCTGTAGGGCGGCCAAGACTACAATGTCTGTATGCCGGAGTCACACACTCTGTAGCGCGGATGACAAAAGGTTAGTGAAAATATAACAATCAACCTCAGTAACCTCTAAGAAATAAACCATTTGAGAAGAAATTCGAAAGCCTGTGGCAACATTGACAGATAACTCAAAGCCGTTAGAAAATCGCAGTTATGACGACATTTATTGCCTGTGTTCAAGCTGGTGCCCACAAATCAATGGCAGTCATAATAATAATAATAATAATAATAATAATAATAATAATAATAATAATAATAATAATATTAATAATTCTCATAATACCGTGTCTGTTCAGCCAGGCGGAACAGTATTGAAATCACGTACATATTGATAGCACACATGAACCTACTCTACACTGCTGATATAATGTCTTGGCGCTTCTAGTCAGCTATTGCTCCTTACCAAGTGGCCTCTGTATCACCTAGCTATGATTTCCAAGTCCCATTTGAAGCGTGTTCATTCATCCGTTGTTTTCTAGCAAATATGAATCGTGCCTCAACAATTTATCTCCTCTATCCCATATTATTAGCCATCAGTGCCCAAGGTCTGTCTGTTGTTGTTGCCAACTTTCTGTGACGTTTTCTGCCTTCTCTCGTCATTTTCCTAGTTTCTCTTATCTTTTGGTTCGCGATTTTCCCACAATTCTTTTTGACGTCATTTCGTCTGACCTGCTACTTGGCAGCGGCCAAGACTACAATGTATGTATGCCGGAGTCACACACTCTGTAGCGCGGCCAAGACTACAATGTAATAGCGAAGTAGTAATGAGAGAGATAAAAGAGAAGCCAGGAATACTAATCGGAGTTTATAATATAAAGAATCTACGCTATGCAGACGACACAGTATTGATGGTGGAAAATGCAAAAGATCTACAACAATTGTTGGGCAGTGTAGTAAAAGAGAGTGAAAAGAAAGGATTTCTCCTTGAATATCAAGAAAACAGTGACAACGTCTTCATCAAAGAAAGAGGTGACACCAAAACGGGAAAATACTTAACCAAGTGGATACATTCAAATACCTAGAGGTAATTATAGCATTAGATAGAATATGCACATCAGAGATCAAGAGCAAAATTGAGCAAGTGAAAGATGCATTTTCAAAACATGAAAAGTATTTTATGCAATAAGTCACTATCAGTGAATGTAAGAAAGCGAGTGCTGAAATGCTACATATAAACTGTTTTGCTGCATAGCAGTGAACCTTGGAATGTAAATGAACAAATTAGGAAGAGCTTAGAAGCGACAGGGATGTGGCTCCTGAGAAGAATATTGCGAATTCCTTGGACTGCTAGAGTAACTATCAACGATTGCCTGAAAGAGGCTAATGAAACTAGAGTGCGGGGAAATGCAACCTAAAGACAATGTCATGGCAGGGCAGACCAGGCCCGAAGCCTTGTTCGAGAACTCGTCTAGGATGGAAGCTCCAACAGGCGGCCAGTGTGACTATTCTTTTGCTGATCTCACAGCAGAAGCTGGTCTTGTTCCAGACGTATTGGTGTTACCTTTCTCCTGGAGTAAACTAGACATATAAAGAGAGGTATCATGTTCTATGGGCAACACATGGTCTCTACATTCAGACCAGGCTTTGAGCTATGGCGAGGTGTAACTCAATTTTACAAACTATCGTCTGTCAAGATAGCAAGGCGAATATCAGTCAGTCAGTCAGCTAGATAGCCATTCAGTCAAATACACTCATGTTTTTAATAGGAATTTCTTCAGTCTCATTAGATCAACAGCAATACAAATAACAGTTATATTAACATCAGCAGTAATAACACCATCAACGGTGATAACACTATCAAGAGTCTTAACACCCATTACAGTAAAAACACCATAAACATTAATAACACCATCACCAGTAATAACACAAACAAAAGTTATTCCACATTAACAGTTATAACACCATCAAAAGTAATAACAATATCAAGAGTAGTAAAACAATGAAGAACAATAACACCGAAAGCAGTAATAGCACTACTAATCAGCAATACCACTACCAAGAGTTATAACACCATTAGCAGTAATAACATCATCAACATTTAAAAACCATCAGCAGTTATACAACCATCAATAGTTATAACACTACGATTACCAATAACAAAAATGCACCATTCATAAAACAGGAAAGCGACAAGAACACTTAAGATAACAGTAACAAAAATAACAACAACGACATCCGCATCAGAGACAACTTTGGAAACAGCAACCACTACCCATTCGCTTCTTCACGGGTTCTTAGATGCCATGCACAAATCAATCACAACTCAGGACGCCTCGTGCACAGAGTGACACACGTGGGAAAGCAGGACTCGACGCACAGCTCAGAAGCTGTGTAAATTTGAAAATCATTCGAAGCTCAGGAGTCGAAGAAGAAACAACAGCTATACGACGTGTAAGAAACAACATCAACAGTTCTACTATGTATGGATAGCGCAGTTAAACAGATCCCACACCTGTGAACATTGAATGATGAGACTGAAGAACAACTGTCTGAGACTGCGACAAGAGATCTGAGACTTGTTAATAGGAAAACCCGCAGTGGGCGATTTTCCGATCGTCGTCAGTGAGTGACGAGATGCATAGTTTGTAACGCAGTGTTGTTTGTGTGGTATACTGACTCACAAGCCGTTACTAGCTGTCAAGATCTCCTCAAATCAAAACTAATTGTACTAGAACGTAAACCACTGGTACCATTCAACTTGGGGGATAAATGGAAAATCGACACCGCCCCGGATTGGACAACACACACTTCATGAATCAGAGTGAATATGGGGAAAAACTTTAACTCGGAAATAGCTGGGATAAAAACAACAGCAACCGGCCCCAGATTTCTCACTTGCCACAAACGTCATCGTAACTACAAGAAAGGCGTCCTGTGTCTGTGTTGGTAGCTCTATACTCGCTATAAACATGTTAGAAGTTATGATAGTAGAATAGCAGGACCGAAACTCATCAGCCAATAGATTTGGAAACAAGCCGATTCTAGTCCTTACATCTTGTTGTTTACATGTGGCTGATTGGAGCATTTCATTGAAATGAGGTAAACAATGCTATATTTTATATTAGTTAAGTTTAGTCTGTGAGTCTATTTCCCAAGAAGAATTGGTAAGTCAAAGGTGTGTAAAACCATGTGGTGAGTTCTTAAGAAATTAATTTACTAGAAACTAAATAATATTACATTCAGTTATCATTGTCATAGAAAAACTGTACATCAGGAGAAAACTACAGTGAGTTTTATTTTCTCCCAGCTAAACAACTTAGTTGATGTTAAGCATTAGACTGAAGTTGTACATATTTCTTAAATAGTCAACTCATTCAGTAATGATTTAGAGTGGTGAGTAACTTAGGATTTAAAACTAGTTTACATGTGCCAGCACTGATAGAGAAATTAGTGTAATGTGTAATTAGTCAGTAGATTTATTTTTGACATGAGCACATGGGCAAACAAATAGTTTTCTGGTAATTCATGAACACATGAGAACCAAATAAATTATGTAGGGATCATAATTGTGTGTGTTGAGTAAAGCACCCATGTGGTGAGTCAAATGTATTTTCAATGTTGTAAACATATGGAATTAATGTTTGTGCCACACAATAATACTTAGTCAACCGGCATGCTAGAATGGTTAAGATTCATAATGCCTGAATGTAGATTGAGTAGATCACATAAATTCATGAGACAATGTTGGGACCCCTGTGTATTTTCATTATTGCTACACATGAGGAAGTATCGTTTGAGAATCTCATAATTATGTCTAATAATCACATAAATCTATGTCATTGAAGAACATGCTTGTGTCATGTGTGATTCATTATTGTAAACAGATGTGAATGTACCATTTGTAAAACACCTCAGTATGAATGATTAATTATCTATCAGGAAATATTATAATTTCTGATGAGGGATGAGATTTCATTGTAATATCATTGTTATCGAACCTGTGAATTTATCATGGATAAAGCACCTACATATGCATGATTGTCATCCATACAGATATGATTGTGTATGATGAATTGGTGAGATCTCATTGTGATGTCAATGGTGTTAACATTTAAAGTTATCATTCGGAAATCACATAAGTCTAGCTACTTATCTTACATGCAAGTATGAATGATGATAGATGAGAGAATTGATCATCCATGCACATATGAATGATATCTGATAGATGAGAGAATTGATCATCCATGACATATGAATATTATGTTTGAGAATGAGTGAATGCTGCAAAGGAAGTAGTATGAGTTACCAATCACTCTCATGATAGAACGGCAAACTTGGATGTGTAACTGCCATGTTTATCACCAGGAGAACTTGTTCGGCATAACCCATAAACTGAATAATAATTTAGTACACTCCAACACATTGTAGTAAATATCACTTATCGTACAATCATCTCGGTTTGTGCGCTAAGCACGACACAAACCATATCATACATTACTCATACTACAAGCATCTGATTTTGTACCTTGAGCAAAATTCCACTTTGTATTTCATGTCACTCCTGTTAACACATATGGTCTAGTGTAATGATAATAATGTAATACAATGATGACGATGGTGACTGTAGTGTAATGATATTAATGTAATCATGATGATGTTGATAATGATAGAATTATGTAATGATTATAATGAGCATGATGATGATGGTAATGATAATAATGAAACATGATGATGGTGGTAATGATTATAATGAGCATGATATGATGATGATGATGATGATGATGAGATGAATGATGATGATAAGATGTGATGATACTGTTGAGTGATGGTAAATGAAGTACAATCTTAGTATAGAGACGGTGAATAGGAGGGAATATACTCGCCTTAAACTTTGGACTAGAAAAGAATTCGCCGGAATACTATACAAGAATTGATACCAAAATGTACTTATATTGTTTATAAACAAATACTCATTGAAATGGGAAATGATTTGCAAAACCAATAACGTATGAGACCCTGTTTCTTAAATAGAAAAATATGTAGAGAACTAAACTAGGCACAGAAGAGAATGGTCAACATAATTATCAAATTCCAAATCAATCAAGGTATTACTTAAACTATAGACCTGGAGGACAGGCATAAGTGAAGATGAAACTGCACATCTGCTAGTTAAACTTTGAACACCTGATAGTGGAAGATTGGAGGGAGAGCAAACAATTATGTTGGTGATGATTAATTGAGAACACCAAGACTATCTTTCTTCTATGTTTATTTTCTCTAGGAACAAGATTCATCTTATTGCTTTCACTTGATGGTTACTTACATCATTGCATTTCTAATGTCATATTGATGGTATGATTAGAGATTGTTGAATGATGAACTTTCAGAGAGTAAATTAGGTACCACTAGATCCAGACCTAGACTAGTTGGAATGCAGTTAGTGGAATGCAGTTGTGGAATGCAGTAGTGGAATGCAGTAGTTGAATGCAGGACTTGGTGAAGGTAGCAGCTTGACTGAATCTAGATCCATGCCTGACTTTCTTTTGTGAGTGAAGTCTCTGAACAAAGTGATGCAGAACAGTATCCCAACCAGAACTCACCTGCAAACAGTCCTAGCCCAGTAGGAAGGTAACTTAGCTGGAGTGTAAGGAACAATTACTATCCTATACCCAGGGAGACAATTATCACTCTTTAGGAGAACATAACACCAGATCCAGAATTAGTGACATCAGGGATCCAGGCACCCTGAAGTACAACTAGGATAAGCAAGTTAAGATAGTCTTTCCCAAACTGACATGAAATTGTAATATGTATATTTCAGGCATCCAGGGAAGGAAATTTCTTGAACTTGTACCTATTAATGTAGAATATTAATTGTACTTGTTGTTGTTAATGTAATGAATGACCATAAAACATGTTTATGTTTTAATAAATTATGTAAGAGGTCATTTCCTCCTTTGAGTATTTTCTTGTCGTGTCAGTAAGTCAATAGACACACCCTAGATATTAATCAGTTGGGAGAGAAGAGAGGCAAGGAACCCCAACAAGAAAGTGTTGACCTTCAGGAAACGTTACATTGTTCCCTGAAGGAATTCCTTGGTTCTCTGAACTCTATATCTATCAATAGATATATTAGAGCAAGCATATGAGCCAGTGCTAGCTTAATTGATTATAACGGGCAGGATCACATTGAGGAAAATGAGCCATCACTCTCAAAATCCGACAGTTGGGTATCTTCACAAACTGTAAGTACGAACTGAATTTTAATTTTGAAGATACTAGGTACAGTGATAATGAATAAATCGCCATATCTGAGAAGTTTAGGGCCACCCCCGACATACTAATAGTGCTAGGAGAACGTAGAGTGCGGCGTGTAGAACAATGTTCGTCTGGTCAGCGTGTTAGCTGGAGCGGCAAGGTGTGCTCAATGAATAAAAACCTATATCATTGTGAAACGATATCCAGAGTTCCTTGCCTTCTGTATGTTCAGAGTGCCGTACATCACAACAAAAGCCAGAAGAAGTATCAACAACCCACACCCGGTGTGTGGCATTAGAGCGTCTGGGAGTTGCATTGTTCTCCCGATCACTCTTCAAAACAATACAACAAAGACAAATTAAACTTACAGGTGACACCAACAGAGTAGATGGATTAGAGAAATTATCTAATGCAGGGAATTAGTAGACAAAAGACACTGAGACAGACAGGCAGACATATGAAGACATCTTCAGCAAATGGCAACAAGCAATAATAGACAACAACTTTATCAAAACCCAAAACAATGTATTCCTTTAGTAAATTTAAACACACTCCATAAACAAAATAATGCACGATTTCTTGCCTGACATATTTCTCTGTATCTCATCGGGTGTATACTGTGTTATATATGATACGAAGTGGACAAACGAATAATACTGTGGCTGAAATACTAAGTTGATATTGTTCGATGATCGACAACTTTATCTCCAGAAAGTCTAACACTCAACAGGAAATCCTTCTGGCTGGAATAGCTCAATTGATAATATAAAGACATACGCCTGGTAAGAATTCGTGCAATATCTTATTATGGTATCTGTGTTTCAATTCATCAACATAGCAGACGACAGAAATGATTGATCGTTATGTCTTCTCCAGACCAGAAACCAAAGAACAACAATAGTGGCTCTTGATGCAATGGTTCCTTCAAAACAGTTTCATTCCTTGCGCTTCTTTCTAATTTGATTCTGCGTTTCTTCATTCTTTCGTGAGGCAGAGCCATGCTTTAGCTGACTAATTATTGTGGCCAGTACCAATCATGGCGGCACCACTAGCAATGACGGCAGCACCTAAAGGTGGTATAAAAAACCCTACCACACCGCCCAAAAAAATACAGATTCCTCCTAAAATATCCCAGGTTGTCCTCGCCTTCCTTTTATTCTCCAGGTCTTTTGCCAGTTCCTGTAGTTTGTCAAAATCGTCTAGGTTTGCCTCCACTCTCTCGACATCTTTTAACAGATGGGTCAGCACGTTGAACCCTTTGTCCTGGACAATGATCTTCTCCTTGACATCATGGATGCGGTTTTTCAGTTGCTGTTTAAGACTGTACAGAAGGCTGTGTGGAGTAAGACATGTATGTCAGCAGTCAGAAGACTGAGACATTCTTGAATTTCTCTTGTCAACTCGGGTGCTTTCAGTTCTACTATCAGCTTATTTCGTTGAT
>JACEFZ010004651.1:280000-322500 GCA_014155875.1 Cepaea nemoralis
TTCTATTCACACATTTCAAGTCATTACTAATTCGGGCACAAGCTTATTGTTTACACTAACACAATTATTCCAATTATTTGTCGCTATCTACAGTTTTCCACGTCAAGCGTCTCGATCCGTCTCTATCCCCGTTCTTAGTCTGACTGCCTTGTCATGCACAACTCGCTTCCCGTCTTCCAGCCAGTCATGCGTGCCAAACACACTTCCCGAACCGAGACAGTGAGAGAAAGACAGAGAGAGACAGGCAGACAGACAGAGAGAGAGAGAGATAGAGAGAAAGACGCAGACAGACAGAGAGAGACAGGGAGAGATAGAGAGAGATAGAGAACGAACGAACGAACGGACTTTATTCTCTAGAAAGAAAGAGACAGACAGACAGAGAGTCAGACAGAGAGAGAGAGAGACAGACAGACATAGAGAGAGATAGACATACAGACAGAGAGACAGCCAGAGAGAGACACCCAGAGAGAGTGACAGAGAGATAGAGAGAAAGAGACAGACAGACAGACAGACAGACAGACAGAGACAGAGAGAGAGATAGAGAAAGCGAGAGATGAAGATACAGACAGAGAAACAGACAGAGAGAGGCCGAGATAAAGATAGAGCGAGAGAGATAGAGAGATAGAGAGAGTGAGATAGATAGAGAGAGACAGACAGAGATACAGAGATAGAGAGAGAGAAAGAGACAAACATACAGCTAGGCATACAGAGAGAGATAGACAGAGAGAGATAGAGAGAGACAGACAGACAAAGAGACAGACAGAGAGAGACAGAGAGAGAGCGATCGAGAGAGAAAGAGAGAGATAGCGAGAGACAGAGAGACAGAGAGAGAGACAGAGAGAGACAGACAGAGAGACAGACAGAGACAGAGAGAGAGAGACAGGTAGACAGAGGGAAACATATAGAGACAGACAGAGAGAGAGACAGTGAGAGACAGACCAAGAGAAAGAGAGATATAAAGAGACAGACAGACAGAGAGACAGACAAAGAGAAACAGAGATAGAGAGAGAAACAGAGAGAGACAGAGAGATAGACACACACAGCAAGAGACAGAGAGAGAGAGAGAAAGGGAGTTATGCAGAGAGACAGAGAGATAGAGAGAAAGACAGACACAGAGAGAAACAGAGAGAAAGACAGGCAGAGAGACTGAGAGACAGAGATAGAAGACAGACAGCGAGAGACAGAGAGAGAGACACAGAGAGGGATACAGAGAGGGACAGACAGACAGATAGAGACAAACAGAGAGGTATAGAGAGACATACAGACAGAGAGACAGGCAGAGAGACAGACACAAAGAGACACAGAGATACATAGAGATAGAGACGTGGAGAGACAGATACAGAAAGAGACAGAGAGTGACAGACGGAGATAGTGAGAAAGAAATAGAGAGAGAAACAGGGAGAGGCATTTAAAGAGACAGAGAGAGAGAAAGAGACAGACAGAGAGAGACAGACATAGAGGGACAAGAGAGACATACAGACAGAGAGACAGACACAGACAGAGAGAGACAGAAAGACAGGGAGACATAGCGACAGAGAGCGACATACAGAGACAGACAGACAGACATAAAGAGATTGAGAGAGAAACAGAGAGTAGCAGTGAGAGTCAGGGAGAGACACACGGACAAACAAAGACAGAGAGACAGAGAGAGGCAGAAAGAGACAGAGTGACAGAAAGACATAGAGAGACATAGAGACAGAGAGAGACAGAGGGACAGCGAGAAATATATAGAGAGAGACAGAGACAGATATATATAAATACTGAGAGAGACAGAGAGAGGGAGATTGAGTCAGACAAAGACAGAGAGAGACTGAGAGAGACAGAGAGAGATGGATAGAGACAGAGAGACAAAGAGAGGTAGAGAGAGACAAAGAAAGGTAGAGGGAGACATATAGAGGGGGAGCGTCACAGCGAGACATAGAGAAACATAGATATGGAGAGAGACAAAGAGGGAGACAAAGTCAGAGAGAGAGGGCTAGACAGAGAGACAGAGAACAAGACAGAGAGTGACAGAGAGAGACAAAAGAGACAGACAGAGAGACAGACATACAAAGAGAGACAGAAAGACAGAGCGAGAGGCAGAGAGAGACAGGGAGAGAGACAGAGAGAGGAAACTTGGCCCATAGCAGCAACCCTTCGAGATACACTCTGAGGGCCATGCTGGAATAGACGTATGGCAAACGCTCATCGCTGAAGAAGAAGACATGTTCAACAGCTTCTATTTGCAAGAAAACGAGAAACAGAAGCAACAAATACATATGTGTTTTGTGTTGAGAATTTCGCTGCCAAGATAACGAATGTACGAACTTTATTTTCAAATGGTCATAATGAATCACTTACAGTTTTAGAAAGAATGAGCTCCTGCTAGACGCAACTTCCCGAACGACGCAACGTGTCTTGAGAATATGGAATTATCTGATTGTAATAAAATGTTTCAGTTGTCTTGATTATTTCATCTGAGCTGTGTATCCGCCTTAATTGCCTCTTAAATAGCAAGGACTTCTGGACAGGAAGGCAAAAACATTGACCCACATTTGTCATAGATTTTCCGAAAAACACGCCACAGAGAAAGCTTTGTCACTAGCTGTAGACACCAACGGAAAGTCCATACATAATCATATCACGTGTATCACAGTCATCAGCGATAATGGTTCTCCATAACTTGCGATAAATTAACCCATCATTTGATTATACCATTTTTGTAGAAAGAGAGACACATAAATGCTCATATGGATCAGAAAGAGAAACAGATGTGTTAACAACTTGTTAAGATAGATAGATAGATAGATAGATAGATAGATAGATAGATAGATAGATAGATAGATAGATAGATAGATAGTCTGTCCTTATGTCTGTCAGTCAGTCAGTTAGTCTGTCTGTCTGTCTGTCTGTCTGTCTGTCTGTCTGTCTGTCTGTCTGTCTGTCTGTCTGTCTGCCTACCTACCCATCGCTTTCCCCTGAACTGGAACGTTAAGGGTTTCGAAGCCGGTGTATATGATGTACGGTGCTCGCATTTGTCTAAGTTGGGACCAGAAACACATGATATTTTTCCTCTCCTTCGGCATCACATATATTTGGTGCTTGGTATTGCCGCCTTGTCAGAGTGGCTCGTGGCGGTCTAGCAACTCTTGGCTGGAATACAGGCAAAGACAGGCAAGACATCGGGATCTCTTCTCTTTGTTATTGCTGGTTTTTTATAGCAGGTGCAGCGGGCTCTTAACTCATACCTATTGGCTCTTAACTCATACATATTGGCTCTTTTTGCTCTTAGTAATGAGCAGGAGGGTGATCTGGTGTCGGCGTTTCTTCTGGTTGGATTTGTGGTGCACAGTGTTCCCGTTTCCCACCCGAGGACTTTTACCGCAATGCCTGGGGTTTGCTGCTCAAACTTGTCAATGTGGTGAGTTACACCGGAAATTTGATCCCTTTGAAGCTTTAGCTCGTCCAGATCGGCCTCGTACCTGTTGCATTTGTGTGAATGTTGGCCTGGTCCAGCGGCTGGATGGCTTGGATAGCATGCCGAGAGAATCGCCCACTCAAGACAGAGGTTGTATGTGGTTTTCACATGCACGATTGTTTGTGATGTAGTTATGCGGTTTGAGGTAGCTACTACCGCGAAATGGTTTGTATGGAGAGATGCGGAGATCTAGCTGCATGCACGTGTCAAAGTTCCAGGCGGAGCCCGACACCTGGAAGAGTTCGGCGTGGCGAAGAATCTTCTCTTTTGCCTGTGCCAGCCCCTCGGCAATATCGTCGACGTGCAATGTGGCGAAGTTTTTACTGCCGTGGTAGGCAACCGCCATTATGAACTCGCTCGCCCTCTTGGCTTTTAGTCCAATACTTTGCATGTAGAACAATATAAAACATTGAAATTCTGGACCCCAAAATCGCTTCTTCTATCAGCGCCTTTGTGGGTGAGAACATTATATCAAGACACTTTTCCAGATCTGGGAACATGTGGAGATGGGTACGGTCCCCCCCCCCCCCCCCGATAATCTTTCAACCCCCCCCCCCCCCCAATCCCTCGCTCTAGCCGATATTCCATTGGCTCATCTTAGCGTGCCCGGCCTTGGGCGAGAGGCTCTGGGAGCTATTCTTAGGTCGGGAGCCCATAGGCGGCTGGCTCGCACGGCGCAGGCACTCGTTTGCGCGGCTTTGGAAGTGGAGACTCGACAGGCACACCTTGCCTCTCGACAAGAAGCCGCTTTGCCCAGAAATCTTCCTTGCCCTAAGTTCTCCGTAAGCTCTATCAGCTTGCGTGGGTGTGGCTTTGGGCGTGGGGGTTCACCCAGCATGTTATATCGTTCATCCAGCATATTATATTGCGTGGCTTGTTCTGAATACATTGCTGTATTCGGTACATACTTATGCGCACGAATCTAATATGGGCTAACATAGTGTGATCCTGGCCAAAAGGCGAACCTCGGACCTGTAAAGGTTTACATTTTGTCGATATCTGTCATTGGTATATGCACGGATAAAACTACAGCCCAAACATAGTCTAAAACTACTGCCCAGAAATAGTGATGGGTAGTTTGTTACCCCCTTACCACACACTCGGCAAGATTTTGTGCACGACCCCTTCCATAGTTAGGCCAGATTAACCTTCAATGTTCCTCAATGCACCTGCGGCCGCAAAGCTCAGTGGAACTCAGTTTAAGCTCTTGCCTAGCCGCATCTTGATTGGTATATCGAGTGAGTGATTAATCTCTAATTGGTACTTCTTACGGAACAAAATGGCTTGGGGGAATCCATGGGGGGGGGGGGGGGGGGGGCGGGGAGGGGGGGATGCTCAGCTAAAGCATTTACGTTGAGTTGCCATTGTGGCCGAAATGTTGGCCCTCCACTACCACCCACCTGCAGCCAAGTACCCCTTGGCTCTTACTAATCGAGAAAACAAAGGTGCCCCTGTACCCTCAAAAACAAGGTGTCTAGTACACCCAATGTGTACCTACTACACATAACACATGGAGTGACGGACGCAGTTCGTGATCCCGCATACCCGCGTTCGAAACACAGCTGTGCGCGATTTGGCAGGAAACCGCGTTGCCTTGGCATTTTACGAGATGGTATGGATGCCGGTCGCTCAGAAAGCAATGGCAAATTACTGAACGTAAACTTACCAAGAGATCACAACAGACATAAAACACAAATCTTCTATTGCACGTCCTATAAAGGATATGCAACTAACATTTAATACATAACTTGTTAGTATGGGAATGTTTACAACTTGTGATGTTTCTTTACTTCCTGGCGGTATTCCCCGCCACTGTGCAGCCTAGAAGACAAACAGGTCACGTCCTAGCAAGGCTGTTACATCGTTCCTATTTATAGTTTTTATTTTCTCGGAAATTCTACATATGCTTGCAGCAGAGGGACAAATACGTATTGGGTATTCCCGAGAAATTAGTGTGTCTTTAAGAAATCAAAACCATGCTTTCTTGGAAAACAACATCATCTGTAGTTGTTCTTTCTGGACAACTTTATTTGTAGTTGTACGTTTATTAAAATTGTATATGTAGTTGTAGTTCCTTGACAACTTTATCTGTAGCTGTTCTTTCTTGACAACTTTATCTGTAGTTGTACTTTCTTGACAACTTTATCTGTAGTTATACTTTCTTGAGAACTATCTGTAGATATACTTTATTGAGAACTATCTGTAGTTATACTTTCTTGAGAACTATCTGTAGTTATACATTCTTGAGAACTATCTGCAGTTATACCTTCTTGAGAACTATCTGTAGTTATACTTTCTTGACAACTTTATCTGTAGTTTTACTTTCTTGAGAACTATCTGTAGTTTTCATTCATTGGCACCTTGCCGTCTTGACAGACGATAGTTTGTGCTTTAAAAAGGCATAATAACTTTTAACTATGGCGGTAGCGAGTGTGACTGATAAGGCCAATTTGCGCTGTAAATGTCCGTTCACAGTGGGTGCATGTGAACACGTGGTCATTTCCACCATCATGCACCATCTTACGTCTCAAACGCTTGGTGTGTGACTTTTCCGCAATAATTTTCTCCTTTGACTTTATTCCATTTCTGATATTTGCCCTCCATGCAACACGTTCAGCGGCGACTTGCTCCCAATGTGCATTATCAATGCCTGTATCAATCATGTCCCGCTTACACACATCTTTGTATCGTAGTAGAGGCCGACCCTGAGATCTCTTACCCATCTGTAATTCACCAAAAAAGATATCCTTTGGTATTCTACCATCATCCATCCTCCTAAGATGTCCTATCCATCTAAGTCTACGAAGACTGAGCATGGAATAAACTGTCACACAACCTGATCTTTCCAATACTTCAGTATTTGTGATTTTGTCTTGCCACTTAATACCAAGAATTCTTCGCAGACACCGCATATGAAAGCTGTTTAAGTTGTTCTCTTGGTGTGAGTAAGTTGTCCAGGTTTCACTGCCATAGAGAAGAGTACTAAGGACACAGGCTTGATAGACAAGGACTTTTGTTTTGGCAGTAAGCTTCCTGTTCTCCCAGACTCTTTTTCTTAACCTGTTCATTGTTGTTGCTGCCTTACCAATCCGGATGTTGATTTCCTGATCTAGGGATAATTTGCTATTTACCACTGATCCTAGATATGTAAAATGGTCTACTATCTCTAGTTCGGCGTCGTCAATAAAGATTGATGGTACCCCATGTGCACCTTGTGACATAATCTGTGTCTTCTTTTTGCTAATTGTTAAACCAAATTCAGAACAAGCATTGGAGAATGCAGATAGTAGACATTGCAATTCTTCCTCAGAGTGGGTCATAACTGCAGCATCATCTGCAAAAAGCAACTCTCTGATCAGTACCCTCCTAATTTTGGTCTTAGCCTTCAATCTCTGAGCATTGTAGAGGCCGCCATCTGAGCGTGAGTGAATGTATATACCACCATCCTGATCATGAAATGCATATTTCAGTAGAAGTGAAAAGTATATTCCAAAGAGGGTGGGAGCTAGTACACAACCTTGCTTAACTCCACTCTTGATTTCAAATTCTTCAGAAGTTGCACCATCAAACTTGATTATACCCTTCATGCCTGTGTGGAACGATTCCACAATGGACAGAAGAGTTGGTGGGCAGCCAATCTTCTTTAGTGCCTTGAACAGACCCTCACGACTGACCAAATCAAATGCCTTTGTGAGGATCGATGAAGGCAATAAACAGTGGTTGATTCTGTTCACGGCATTTTTCTTGCATTTGTCGCAATGAGAATATCATATCAGTGGTAGACCGGTTCTGTCGAAAGCCACACTGTGATTCGGGGTAGACTTGATCTCCTAGGACTTGAAGTCTGCGCAGAACAATTCTGGCAAATACTTTTCCAACAATACACAGAAGTGAGATACCCCTATAGTTGTTGCAGTCGCTCCGATCGCCCTTGTTCTTGTACAGTGTTATGATGCTTGAATCTTTGAAATCTTGTGGGACTTGTCCTTCTACGCAGCATAGCTCTATTAGCTGGTGGATCTGTATAGTGAGTGTGTCTTGCCCACTCCTGATAACCTCTATTGGAATCCCATCCTTACATGGAGCCTTGCCAGATGCAAGTTCATTTATAGCACACTTAACTTCTGTTATGGTGGGAAGTGTGTCCAGGTGGTCAAGAGTTGGTAGAGCCTCTATGGCGTTGAGGGCATCATCCGCTAGTTTGGTCTCACTTGAGTAAAGCTCCAAATAGTGCTCTACCCATCTGTCCATCTGCTGTTTCTTATCAGTGATGATTTCTCCAGTCAAGGTTTTCATGGTGCACTTCTTTTGATCATTGGACCACAGGCTTTCTTTATTCCTTCATACATGCTTCTTATGTTCTCCCTTATCACTTGCGATTTGAATGGACTCACATAACTTGACCCAATAATCATTTGTACACTGCCTGGCTGCCTTTTGCACATCCTTCCTAGCTTGCCTTAGCTCACTCAGAGTGTTACGCGTTGGTCTTTCCTTGTTTCTTAAGAGAGCTATCTTCTTCTTATCAATCAAGGGCTGCAGAGTCTCGCTGTTTGCCGCAAACCAGTCCTGCCTCTTATGATCCACAGTGCCGTAAACCCCTACGGCAGTTTTATAAAGAGTTTCCTTAAGTTGACCCCACTTTTCATTTACTGTACAATTTTCTGGTGTATCAGTGAAAGCGTCTTCAAGTTGCTGTTGAAACTGAAAGCACTTTTCAGGATCGTGAGTGTTAATAATATTAATCCTGGGCTAGATTTGTGTTTAGCTGTGTAGATTCTCTTTGGTCTCAGTCTAACCCTTGCAACAACCAAAGAATGATCCGTATCACAGTCAGCACTGTGGTAACTTCGAGTCAATGATATATGGTTCAGATGTTGTCTCCGTGTGATGATGAAGTCCAGCTGGTGCCAATGGCCGGATCTTGGATGTTTCCATGTGACCTTATGCAGCTCTTTTGTTTTAAAAAAGGAGTTTGTAATACATAGGTCATTTACTGGTGCAATGCTCCAGCAGCCTTTGCCCATTTTCATTCATGCGACCGATGTTGTATTTTCCAAGGCACACTGGCCATGAACTAGAGTCCTTGCCCACACGAGCATTGAAATCACCGAGCATATAAATGTAGTCAGATTTTGGAACTGCCTTGATCACGGAGTCTAACTCCTCATAGAACGAATCCTTCACATCATCAGAGGAATCGAGTGTCGGTGCATATGCAGTAATAATGGTGGCAAAACCACAAGAGGTTGCCAAGCGCAGGGATAATAGTCTTTCATTTCCTCCTGCTGGAATTTCAATCATTCCCAGTAGCGAATTCTTCACTGCAAAGCCCACACCGTGTTGCCTTTTTTCTGCCTGCCCTCTACCCTTCCAAAAAAAGGTGTAATTGTTTTCCCTGAGTGACCCTTCCTCAGCGAGGCGAGTCTCCTGCAGGCCAGCAATATCAATGTTAAGACGATTGAGTTCGGCATCAATCACAGCCGTTTTTCTCACATCGTCAATATTGGTCAAGTCAGTGGAAAATCCTGGACACATGGTTCTCACGTTCCAGGTTGCAAGCCGTAGCTTGAGGTTTCTATTTTTCTTTTTATTTGTACCTGGTGCATTGGTTTTACAGCCTGCGATTCAGATTTTGTCCTAGCCCCAAGCACCCATTGAAGCAGGCAGGCTGTGGCGGATCAGCACCCAATTGGCCGGGGGCTGCCCAGCTTGAGGCGGGCGGTAGCTGATCAGTGACACCTGTAGGTGTCTCCCACCGTCAGAGGCAACGCGTGGCGCCCCATGTCTACGCCAATTGACAGGGACTTATAACCCGTAACAGTTGCCTCTCGCTTTGATTCCGAGACCAGTTAAGACCAGGGATGGAGTTATTGCCTCTCCATAGCACAAAGCCTGGGCTAAAATATAGAGATCATGTGTTGCCCATGCAGCATGATCCCTCTCTCGGCCTGCCTAGTTTACTCCAGAGGAAAGGTAACACCCCTACATCTGGAACAAGACAAGCTGCAGAAGCTGCCGGATCAGCAAAGCAATGCTCTAACTGTCCGCCTGTCGGAGCTTCGATCCTAGACCAGTCGCCAACCAAGGCTTAGGGCCTGGTCTGCCCTGCCATGACATTTTGTCTTTAGGCTTGCATTTCCTCGCACCAGGGTAAGGCTTGTACCCTCCCAATTGCGCTCTTCCGCCCGAAGCCGTTGGCACAATGTGGAGTGTCGGGTTTGGTAAGCGCCGCCCAACGTTCAGCGCTAACAGAAACCAGGTAGTACCGTCTACTGTTATACGGTAGCTCAGTCATATCTGACTAAGACCTGACACCAATCTGTAGTTTTACTTTCTTGAGAACTATCTGTAGTTATACTTTCTTGAGAACTATCTGTAGTTATACTTTCTTGACAACTGTATCTGTAGTTTTAGCTTTCTTGAGAACTATCTGTAGTTATACTTTCTTGACATCTTTATCTGTAGTTTTACTTTCTTGAGAACTATCTGTACTTATACTTTCTTGACAACTTTATTTGTAGTTGGACGTTTACTAAAACTTTATCTGTAATTGTAGTTCCTTGACAACTTTATCTGTAGCTGTTCTTTCTTGACAACTTTATCTGTAGTTGTACTTTCTTGACAACTTTATCTGTAGTTATACTTTCTTGACAACTTTATCTGTAGTTGTACTTTCTTGACAACTTTATCTGTAGTTGTACTTTCTTGACAACTTTATCTGTAGTTATACTTTCTTGAGAACTTTCTGTAGTTATACTTTCTTGAGAACTATCTGTAGTTATACTTTCTTGAGAACTATCTGTAGTTATACTTTCTTGAGAACTATCTGTAGTTATACTTTCTTGAGAACTATCTGTAGTTATACTTTCTTGACAACTGTATCTGTAGTTTTACTTTCTTGAGAACTATCTGTAGTTATACTTTCTTGACAACTTTATCTGTAGTTTTACTTTCTTGAGAACTATCTGTAGTTATACTTTCTTGACATCTTTATCTGTAGTTTTACTTTCTTGAGAACTATCTGTAGTTATACTTTCTTGACAACTTTATCTGTAGTTTTACTTTCTTGAGAACTATCTGTAGTTATACTTTCTTGACATCTTTATCTGTAGTTTTACTTTCTTGAGAACTATCTGTAGTTATACTTTCTTGACAACTTTATTTGTAGTTGGACGTTTACTAAAACTTTATCTGTTATTGTAGTTCCTTGATAACTTTATCTGTAGCTGTTCTTTCTTGACAACTTTATCTGTAGTTATACTTTCTTGACAACTTTATCTGTAGTTATACTTTCTTGACAACTTTATCTGTAGTTGTTCTTTCTTGACAACTTTATCTGTAGTTGTACTTTCTTGACAACTTTATCTGTAGTTATACTTTCTTGAGAACTATCTGTAGTTATACTTTCTTGAGAACTATCTGTAGTTATACTTTCTTGAGAACTATCTGTAGTTATACATTCTTGACAACTATCTGTAGTTATACTTTCTTGAGAACTATCTGTAGTTATACTTTCTTGACAACTTTATCTGTAGTTTTACTTTCTTGAGAACTATCTGTAGTTATACTTTCTTGACATCTTTATCTGTAGTTTTACTTTCTTGAGAACTATCTGTAGTTATACTTTCTTGACAACTTTATCTGTAGTTTTACTTTCTTGAGAACTATCTGTAGTTATACTTTCTTGACATCTTTATCTGTAGTTTTACTTTCTTGAGAACTATCTGTAGTTATACTTTCTTGACAACTTTATCTGTAGTTTTACTTTCTTGAGAACTATCTGTAGTTATACTTTCTTGACAACTTTATCTGTAGTTTTACTTTCTTGAGAACTATCTGTAGTTATACTTTCTTGAGAACTATCTGTAGTTATACTTTCTTGAGAACTATCTGTAGTTATACTTTCTTGACAACTTTATCTGTAGTTTTACTTTCTTGAGAACTATCTGTAGTTATACTTTCTTGACAACTGTATCTGTAGTTTTACTTTCTTGAGAACTATCTGTAGTTATACTTTCTTGACAACTTTATCTGTAGTTTACTTTCTTGAGAACTTATCTGTAGTTATACTTTCTTGACAACTTTATCTGTAGTTAGTACTTTCTTGACAACTTTATCTTTAGTCGTACTTTCTTGAGAACTATCTGTAGTTATATTTTCTTGAGAACTATCTGTAGTTATACTTTCTTGACAACTTTATCTGTAGTTATACTTTCTTGAGAACTATCTGTAGTTATACTTTCTTGAGAACTATCTGTAGTTATACTTTCTTGAGAACTATCTTTAGTTGTACTTTCTTGAGAACTATATGTAGTTGTACTTTCTTGAGAACTATCTGTAGTTGTACTTTCATAGCAACTTTATTTATAGTTATAATTTCTTGAGAAACATTTATAGTTGTATATTCTCGGCCATTTAATATGTAGTTATAGTTTCATAACATATTTAACCGTTGTTATACATTCTTGACAACTATATATGCAGTTATACTTTCTTGACAACTATATTTGTATTTATACTTTCTTAACAACTTTATCTGTAGTTATACTTTATTGACAGCTGTAGCTGTTAGTGTACTGTCCTGAAAACTACATTTCACCATATTTTTAGTTGTACTGTTTGAAAACTATATTTCCACATATTTCTAGTTGTACTGTTTGAAAACTATATTTCCACAATTTTCTAGCTGGACTGTCGTGAAGTAGATCATCAGGGTAAATGATCTAATCTGCACTGTAATACATTCACATCAGCACGGCATATGGTCCATTAGCACAGTAATACATTCACATCAGCACGGCATATGATCCCATTAGCACTGTAATACTTGCACATCCACATCCAGGCTACGTGCACAAAACAGACCCAGGCTCCCAGATCGACCCAGCCTAAAATTGGTACCAGAATATTTCCCTAGAAATAAAGGCCACCAATGTGATATTAACCGTTTCACACAATCCAGCCCCGATTGGTCTATACAAATATTGGACCGGCACCGTATATCCAATTGGCCTCAAGAAGTCTAAGGGGCTGCTCGGCCTTCATCCGTTACCATATACGAAAACTATCTATTGTGTGAAGGGCTCTTTATATTATTTATTGTTATACTTTATATTATTTACTGTAAACAATATAAAGTAACACAAAGTAATGCAGCTTTATATAACAGAATTACGGCGCATACAGGACGTTGCGGCGACTAGCCTTCATCAGCAAACAAATACATACACAAAACACAACATACAGTCACGGAGAAGACCCTCCGGTAACTACATTAAGGCGTGACGATGGGATGGCAAGAATAAAAAGATGACAAAATGAAAGCAATGAAGAGAAAATGAACATTTGAAGAAAAAAAAATGTTCCTTCTTACCTCGGAATCCGAACGTGTATGCGGTTCAGATTCGTTCGGATTCCGAGGTAAGTAGGAACATTTCCATTTTCTCTTTATTTCTTTCATTTTTCATCTTGTTATTCTTCTCATCCCGTCGTAACGCCTCAATGTAGTTACCGGAGGGTCTTCTCCGTGACTACTATGTTGTGTTTTGAGTATGTATTTGTTTGCTGATGAAGGCTAGTCGCCGCAACTTCCTGTATGTGCCGTAATTATGTTATGTAAAGCTTTATTACTTTGTGTTATTTTATATTGTTTACATTTTCACAGCTTTGCCGCAGCTCCCCCAAATTTTATCCATATTATCTTCTGTAGTACTTTATAGTTTTACTGTGATAATTTATATTTTACTGTAATACTTTACATTCTTTACTGTAAGAGTGCCATGTCCCAAAATGGGTCATGGGGCACGTAGTGAAGATAATATAGAGCTTGACGCAGTTAACATGAAGACCAAGCGAGCTGAGGTCCAGACCTCGCAGCCAAATAGCAAGGCACATGGCTGGGCAGGGGACATCTCTCCTCCAAGCGATAAGTCGGAGCTAGTACCATGCACCGAGTCGGAAATGCTGTATAATTGTGCCATCTTCTCCAACTGTTTACACTGTCAATTACTATGTTGTCCACTAACCTAGCCCCCCCCCCTCCCTTCCATATATTCTAACAAACTGTCTCCATAGCCCTATATTTTCATATCAGACTGTCTGCATATTTTTGGCGACCTAAATCCTATCTGGTAACCTACTATAATTAAACTCTGCTGCCAAAGAGTGCCTTCGCAACTGACAAAACCGCCTTTTCTGCTCCGGCATGGGAACCGAGTAGGTTTGCTTTTTTAATTCCTGTATTTCGTTGTTTTATCTATCTTGTTGTCCTGTCCTTGACCAAGATTCTGAGAATCGAAACGTCGGCCGTCCTGTATGTCGTATTGTACGCTTTTGTGTATATATTATTTTATTATTCATTTTATATATTTATTGATTTTTTTCTAATTTTGGATTGTCATCTGTATTCCTGTTCACGATGGATCTCCTTGTACATTATGTGCAACGTGTTTGTGTTTAGCATGTTTCTTATCGCAGGAGCTAAATATACCTATTTGTTTCCGATTCATAATGTTAAAAAAGTTAGAAATACAAGCTGAAACCAGTAACGATGCTAGGAAATTAGAAATTAAAGAAAAGGAAAATCAATACCAAGGTATTGTTAAAAACTTCACCACTGGTTATTGTATCTCAGCTTGGAATCAGAATTTTGAGATCATTATGGAGCATTACAAAGTGCCAATATGAAATTGGAATATAATCTACATGAAAAGTATTTCTGGTGAACCTCTGAAAGTGATAGAAACTATTCCTAGTGAATTAGTTTAGTCGTTTAGTCGTTGGATAAACATCATGGCACACGGTTTAACCCATAAGTGCTCCGTTTTCCTCCTAACTCAAACCTGAGTCTGGAGAAACTCAGCTCAATGCACGAACTCCGTTGCATTGGCAAGGATCCTGAAATACTTTGGGTAGATTTCTAACTCGAAATTTTGCCAGGGCAGCGCCATTAGGCTACTCTTTTTCGATTTCCAACTGCCAAGGGATTTTTTCCGTGCACATCAATACACACGGGCGTCCGATCTCACTACCCAGAGACCAGGGGCAATTTTATTACTGGAAGTCCAGGTGGATTTTTTAAATAAATCCCGGTCCTCACCGGGGCCTGAAACCGGGACCTCCTGCACTCGAGGCGGACACCATACCTCAAGACCACGCAGCCCCATTAATATTGAATTATGGAAAGACTATCAATACATTAAAACCAAAATTATGGCACATTTTTTATATGAAGCAGGGTATAGAGAGCAATATTCAAAATGTCCCCAAAACCGTCACAAACTTTCTCAGACTATCTTTTATAGGTTCAAGATGTTTTCAGTAAATGGCTGTCAACAGCTAAGATTAAAAATTACTTTGAGCGTCTCAAAGATCTCATTCATAGAGATAAGATTATCTTATCATTACAATTAACATTCTCACGTCTTTTTGCAAGAAAGTGTGTGCGTATCAGGGAAGCAGACAGAAAATCGAAGGTCGGCTTATTACACAGCCAATAAAGACATTTTTGCTAATGTACTTAAGGAAACTGAATGTGTAAGAGCTGGCACATTTAATAAACCCAAATCGACCACTTATAGCAAAAAACGTATGGGAAGTTTACAAATTATCAATGTAAACATTGTAATTACAATCATAATGAGAATGATATGTTTAACACGAACCCAACTTATCCCAGTTGTCTACAAAACTTTATAAACAGAGAAGAACATGAACTCAACCAATGTAAGAGATTAACAGAAAGTACAACAAGTATTAAACACCACAGCAGACTGACAAACCAGACCCGAAAGGGAGGTAACCTTTCTACACCACAGTGCATCATCATATTAAACACAAAAACAACGCCAAACTGTAACAACGGCAGTAGTCACATGACAGAGACGGCACCATCAAAACAAAGCACGACAAATAGTGACATGCAAACATTGACTACGGATAGCTCGACACAGTTAATAATAGCTACCACACCATTGAAATTCCATCAATGGTTGTGTGTTATATATAGCTCAGCCAAAACATACTCAGCTCGTTTTAAAAGACGAGGCTATTACATAACAACAGTTACATTAAAACCAGTAACATGACAGAACACATAGCGACATTACGACAAACTTGTGACCGTATCAGGCAGCACGGCTTGACTGCGAAACAAATCAAAAATTGAAATTGCTTTTCATAAAATATATTTTTGGGTGATAAAATTTGTGATGGTAATATTACAAGTGACCATAAAATTGTATCCAAAATTTTGAATTTATCTCTTCCAACAACAAAGAAGGAGGTAAAAAGCATGCTGGGTTTTCTGAACTATTACATAAAGTTCATTCCAAAATTTTAAGACCTAACAAAGATTTTTACCAACATGTTGACTAAACGTCAACCTACGAAAATTGTACAGAGTTTAGACCAAAAAATGCTCTTACAAAAATAAAACTTTACTTCTCATCCCAGCAAATCCTCAAATTAAAAAAAAAAACATGTTTGCATATCCTTTACAGGACATCGCTGTCAATATCAGCATCTTTCAGCTGGTTGTTGATTCTTGGTAAGATTATGCTCAATAGTTTGCCATTGGTTTGTGAGCGGCCGCGTCACATACCTGTTAAGTTATCGACGCGATTCGAACCACTGCTGATTCTCAGCGTCGTCACGTTACTTAGAGAGTATACGAGATTACGGAGAAAAGTCGCTAACCTCTAGGCCAGGAAGCGGGCATCCTCAAAATACTAAACGTTAATCTTTCTTTTACAGTCAGGACTCATGCAAGCGGTGTAGGCCTGGCAGGGGTCCTCCTACAGACTTACAACATCTTACATCCGGTGGCATATGTCAGCCGCAGGTTTATACCATGCGAACGCCGATACAGCGCACCGGAACTGGAATGTCTAGCACTGATGTACTCCTTATCTAAATTAGCCAGGTATTTGTTGGGCAAACATTTGATTGTCATAACTGATAAAAGCCCACTCAAAGTCATATATCAAGGGACACCATTAAATCATCGCATCGTCAGATAGTCACTTCTACTGCAGAATTATTGTTTTGAGATACAACATATTAGCGGCACAGAGAACACAATCGCGGACCTGTTGTCTAGAATTCCTCTCGATCAGTCCACAAGCGGTCCAACTACGCCCGAGCGCAGAACATGAGACAGATATCGCTAGCGCTCAGAGCGCGAAATCACATACTAGCGAAATATATCACCCAGTCAAGTAATAGCGCTGATAATAACCTGAAGTAATGTAATAGGTACTATTTTCTGTTTTATTCTGAAATTACATTTTTAAACAGTGATACGAATGTGGTGCATAAATGGAATTAGTCTACATAAATAGTGAAAGTTACCAACTGTTCAACACTTGTGTACATATAGCACTGAAATGTGCCACTTATTTTAACGTAGGTTAGGAACTGTGTTAGATCAGTGACACTGTTTGCCGAAGCAGCCTAATTTGACAATTTGTGTAGCCACGAATTTTTTCGAGTTTTTCTGATTTTGTTCGACTGCGCAGACAAATTATAATATTCATTAATTAACATAATTATTATGTAAGTATGAATGAGCGAGTGCATGAATTAAATGACACTAAAATTTGCATACAAGAATTTGAGAGAAAGGATTTAAATATTTTTTATCTAAGAATCATCGATTGACCCAAACATTCAATTGTACCAGACGTGTCACAATTTTGAATTACTTCAGGCCAAGCGTTTGACACTTAGACCAAGCGACCAATTTAAACATTTATTTAGTCAAACATTCTAAAGGTTATTATACATATCTATTTATGGTTGCATCCAACGGAAGCAATCTAGTAAGGGTAAAACAGGTACATTCTATATTCTGTTCAAAGAAGTGAAATGACTACTGGGTACCAGGTTTCGTCAGCTAGAGATGGATGTTGGGTACTGAAATTTGATAGGAGCAGGAGTAGAATATCTGGCCATAGGGGCTAGTATACTGTTCATGAAGTTATCACATATAGTGATGGCTTGACGCCTAACATGAATTTTGTTGAAAGGGTGGACGTAGCTTGGAAGATATCATCAATCGTTGTTAACTTCCGGTCTGTTCCGAGTCGATTATTCAAACTAAGTGCCAGACCAAACAGAGGACTATACTTGATACTAGTGAGCCAGATGACAACAATGAATTATTATAGATCATGCATCATTTTGCCAACAGAAAGCACCTTGCAATCACACTATCGAACGGTCCATTCGATTGAGATGACATTTTCTACCCTTCTTCTTCTCATTCCGGTGCTGCCAACTGTCATAATTTGTTAGTTTACAAACAGCTATTTACGTAATAAAATTAAATTTTGTAATTTACATTATAATTTATATATAGCGAGGGGACTTAACTTAAGAAAAGTTATATCAAGGGACATAACTTTTAGTAGCATTGATATATATTTTATATATAATTGTTGCATTGTTATCAAAGCTTTATAAATGTTTGTCAACAGTTATTTACAGGCATATGCGTTAAATATATCATGATAAAATCTTTAAGGCGTTTTTAAAGTTTGTATAAAAATAATGCATCTATTTTAAATACGTAAAAATTTTCTCACTCATCCTTTTATTTTTCTTCGACATATGTACAGTTATCCCAGCATTTATTGGGTTTTCGTGATATCTTGGTAAGTTTACGTTCAGTAGTTTTAGATTGCCCTATTTAAAAAAAAAATATTGCTCTATTTAATTATTGGGATGAAGATTGTTCTCTTCCAATCTGTTCGCCATATTTCCGGGAACGGGAGCTTATATGACTACTATTATGAATTAAATGAGACGCTCCCCACAAGGGACTGGGCGAAGCCGGGCCGGGTCGTCTTTTTTGGGAACGGGAACGGGAGCAGGGACCGAATATGAATTAAATGAGATGCTCCCTGCCAGGAACTTGGCGAAGCCGGGCCGGGTCGCCTTTTTGGGAACGGGGGTAGGGGCCAAATATGAATTAAATGAGACGCTCCCAACCAGGGACTGGGCGAAGCCGGGGCGGGTCATCTTTTTTGGGAACGGGAACAGGAGCAGGGGCCGAATGTTAATTAAATGAGATGCTCCCCGCCAGGAGCTGGGCGAAGCCGGGCCGGGACAGCTAGGATATATATATATATATATATATATATATATATATATATATATATATATATATATATATATATATATATATATATATATATATATATATATATATTGATGAGAGTTGCGTGTTGCCGAGAGCGCATGTGAGATTGCACATGTGAATATTCTTGTTTAATAAACGATAACAATTAATGCCGTGCGTGTGAGTGCAGTTATTGAGCGCATGCAATTGTTTCACCTCTGTCCTGAAATGCGAGCCAGAGGTATTTTTAAATAAGATCATGACAAGTCCTCTCTTCGTTGTTCCACCTTAAATAAGGGAAATGTTCCGGCAATATATGCGTTTGCGGTTGGTGAAATATGACTATTACAGAACAGAGCAAGAGACGGCTGGATAGGTAGAGATGCAGACAAATAGACAGACTGAAAGTAAAGTAGACAGACAGACAAACAAATAGATATACAGACAGACATAGTAGAGGCAGACAGACAAACAGACAAATAAACAGATAGAAGGACAGACCTGCAGCAAGATAGACAGACACACAGACATACATATAGGCAAGCAGGCAAATATACAGACAGACAGACACATATACAGGCAGGGAGACAGGCACACAAATTAGGAGACAGGCACAAAAACAGTGAGCCTGAGAGACAGAACGAACGAACGAATGAACGAACAGACTTTATTTTCAAAGGGTAACAAATTGGGCACGCAGGCCAGTCTTACATTCGGCCCTTCCAATCACTCATCTTTCTTTCATCAACAGTGCATAGGAAAAAACATTGTCAAATAAATTTTGTACACATAAACATTGCATATTACTATGTTATGAGACACATCCACCACCCACCCACACATCCCCCATTCACTCCAACTTCCCCTAGATAAACAGAGGGACAGGTAGACAGCCAGAAAAGTTGAAAGGCAGATTGTCCAGGAGCGACTTTTATTCCAGCTTTACCTCATTGTCTTACTCTTGGCATGTCGCTACCAGTGTCTGCGCCATGCTTATTATGATGTATTGTACCTTAGTATTATATCTTTATAGTTTGTCCATGTTCGCTAACAACTTGCAACTTGCTCTCTTTCCTCATCTCTCTGAATAGTCGAATAACACTGGAACCAGTCTGCATTTTCTATTATAACGACGACACTTCAATTGATCACATCTCATAATATCATATGTACAAATAAACTTATTAACAGAAGCATAAACCTGAAGCATAGGAGCGGGACCGTATCTGTCCAAAACTCTCCTTCTTCACGACACGTCCGACCTGGACCGTGTCCGAACTCGTAATCCCCAATTTAGGAGAGAATTCTCTTCGCACTCAATCTCGTCACAAAACGTGACTCACGCATCAACAAACTATCGTGCTGGTGTGTGTTCTCTTCACTCATAAACCACTCTCTGACACAGATAGAATGAGGGTCAGAAAGGTAGGCAGACAAATAAAAATGCAGACAGTTAGACAGGCATATAGACAGACATACAGTCGAGCAAATAGACAGGCAGGCAAACAGATAGACAGATGGCCTGACATAGTGACATGTAAGCACAAAGAGGAACAAACAGAGACACCGACCGACCGGTCTCTAGACTGGTGTCTAGTTGGTCATACGTCGAATTACACTTGTGTTCCAGCATCGAGGCGCTATCTTCATTTGGAGGTGACAGGTTCGACTCCCAGTCGGTAACTAAAGCTTTCAATGTTTATATTGTCCAGAGCGTCCTTTAATCTCTCATTTTTTCCTCCACGTCTATGAGCGGCAAACAATTCGTGTATATTTATTTATGAACTAGAGTGCACTCATGCGGATGATCCTGGGGTGCACCAGGATGAGAATAGAGGTGGTAGCAGTAACTGTGGCATTGCGTTAGTTAAAGGAGACCACTGCAACACACAGTGCATTCATTACGGACTCAAGGAGTATGCTCAGTAAAGTGGAGAAAGGAATGTTTCGTGTGGAATGGCTATTCTCGCTTCAAAGGTCATAGGTTGTGAGAATTGTATGGATTCTTAGCCCTGGCCATGCGGGAGGGTGGGGTAATAAACAGGCTGATAGGCTGGCAAGGAATGCGCCTCTTGGTGGTAGATTACCTATGGACAAGAGAGAGGTGGTCGTGCGCCTGTGGGACCAGGTGGAGAATGAAGGAGAACAGAATGAGAACACGTATGTGGAAAGAGTGTTATTACGGCAGATGGCAGGGGTTCTAGAAGAATCTCATAAATGAGAGGGATGACAAGAAGAACTTTCAATCAGATAGCAGTGGGAACGATTAGTAGTATGACTCTTTGCTGGCTGTTTAACGAAGCGACGGAGCGCGTATGGGAATGCTCCGAGTGCAGTGATGTCGGTTCTAAGCTCAACTCAACTAAACTATGTATTAACTGAATTGATGGCCTCAACGGATTTTTTTCCCAATTGATATTTATGTTTAATGCGTGTACAACATTGGAAACGACCAGTCGTTTATCTTCTTTAACTGCTCGTTACTATACAACTGGACACAGCATTGCGGTCTAATATGTTTGTTTATTTATTATTTGACCTATGCTGCTTTAATATACATCTCTGAGACCTATGGTGCTTTCAAAGGTTAAAAATGAATTATGTCCATATTCCATAGTTGTGGGTTAATGTGGATGATAGAGCTGTCTAATGAAGACACCTTTCTTGGGGGTGTCTAGTTGGTCATGATCCGAAGTACATTTGTTCCTGCAGCGGGGCTCTGTCGTCATGTGGAGGTGACAGGTTTGAATCCCGGTCGGTGACTACAGCTTTCAATGTTTATGTTGTCTAGTGCGTCCTCTAGCCTCTCATTCTTACCCCTACATCTATGAGCGTCAAACAATACGTGTTTTATTTTAAATATTTATTAACTGTGTAGATCTTAAAATGATGAACATTTTGCTTGGACAGTAAAGCGGATTCACCAAATACCCATGCTTTATATGTTTGTGGGATAGCAGGGCAAAAGATATGCATTGGACAAAGAAAATGAACTTTAAAATCATTTCTCAAAGAGAAATGATTTTAAAGTTGGAAAAGGAAATTGTCAAAAAGCCTCTCATTGATCTAAAAATAGGTTCTACTGCCATAGTTATGTATAAAGCTTGGCTTGATGAAGCGATTTGTTAAGGTACTGAATAAAGATGATACCTGTTTTTATTATTTATGCAGATATATATATATATATATATATATATATATATATATATATATATATATATATATATATATATATATATATATATATATATTAATTGAGCATAGAAAAACTTAAAGCTAAAATTGTTGATGGACCTCAAATTAGAAAGTTAATGAAGAATCCAAATTATATTGATTCGATGAACATAACAGAGTCCACAGCCTGGCCATCATTTGTTGTATTTGTGCAAAACTTTCTGGTAACTTTAAAGCAGATAATTATTCTGAATGAGTTGAAAACATGCTGTCGAGTGTTTGTAAGGGCTGATGCAACATGAGCATAAAATTGCAATACCTCCATAACCATTTACATTTCTTTCCCGAGAATCTTGGCGATTTTTGTGAAGTGCAAGGTGAAAGATTTCACCAAGACATAAAACCAATGGAAGAGAGATACCAGCGACTTTGGGATGCCCGCATGATGGCAGATTACCTTAAGCATGACTGTCCGGGCATGTCACTTTCCAGGAAGTCCTCGAAAAGAAACTATTTGTGTGTTGACTACAGATAAAAAAAACATGACAGTGATAAAGTTTTAATACATTTTTGGTGTTTTATATGAAGGCAATAAATGCACAGTAATTACATATAATATGTATGCAGATTACAGTCAAAATGTCACTGATGGGACCTGACGCTAGGCTTGTACATAACAATTGCCCTGCTAAGAAGGTCATTCTTAGTTATCTTAAAAACTAGAGCTGATAGAAGAAAATCTGATTACATTTTTTTGGAATCAGCAACACAAAATTACCTAAGAACAGCTATAAAAATTAAGGCACCAAAATGTGTGAAGACCAGTCTAATAGACAACAACTTCATCAAAATCCAAAACAATGTATTCTCTTAATGGATTTAAAGACAGACTCCATAAACAAAATATTGCACGATTTCTTGCCTGTCATTCTTCGCTACATCTCGCCGGGTGCTTACTGCAGAGTTAAATACCATATGAAGTGGACAAACGAATAATACTTTGGCTAAAATTCATCCATCCATCCATAATGTGCCATGGCGGTAAGCTTGGGCGGTCTTGATTCGAAATTTCACTCGATCACCAGAGTCGTGTATCAGCTCAGTGTTCTTGTCTCGACCATACCACGTGGTCATGCCTTCCAGGAATTTACTTTTCTGTCTTCCCCTTGTTATCTTCCCCTCGATCTTGTCAGTTGTCACCAAGTTCTCCAATTTACTTCTCATAACATGTCCAAAAAAAAAAAAAACGACTGTCCACGTCTAATTTCTCAAATAAGTTTACGATCTTCATTTGTTTCTTGTAAGACTTGGTCATTGGTTTTTATATCGGTACATGATATTCTTTGCATTTTCCTCATAAACCACATTTTCACAGCCATCAGATGTTTTTCAGCTTCATTGCTCATTGTCCACGCTTCACACCCATACACAAGCAATAGCTCTATGTAGCACCTTAACACCTTTTTCTCGTTTCAATCTTTTTATTGGTCAGTACTTTTTTTTTTTAAATCTTAGTTAGTTAGTTAGTTAGTCGCAGTTCCAACTTCACAGCAACGGGTCGTCCCCATTATGCTCCATTCCTGTGCCAGTGAATATCACACAAAACACTCCCCACTGCCCAATGTGAAAAGTGGAAAGGACAGGAGTCTTGACAAACAACAGCCCGCACAGATACACTGTGCATAATGCAGCCGCCAGAATGTCAACACAATAGTCCCCCACAAAACACCCAGTTCATTTCTGATGGAATCGGCAGTCATTTTCCCATCTGGATGTTTCCTAGATGTTCACCCACACAGTTCACGAAATACAGTTCATCGTCGATGGCAGTGGCAGTCAACCAGAAGCCCAGCAGCCACGCATTTCTGCATAAGGCAAAAACCGGTAAACTCTGGGACATAGCCATCTGCAATCGCTCTGAACATACAGTCACGTTCCAAAAAACCTCGGGCAGATTCAAAAGCATTTCACATGAAACTCACAGCTCACAGTGTCGCACCACGCACTCACTCAGTAGCAGGGCGACGGAACCATCAAACATCATCATTTTTTTATCTTGCTAAAGGCTACCTTCAAGGCATATCCCTTAAGATGTTATGGATATTCTGAGATAATTGTTCCAATTCACTCGTTTAAGAATATTCCCATTTACTTGTATATAACATCGTGGTATTTCGTTCTTCCTAGAGACGACCATAATATGTGTCTTCTTACTATTTAAGTAAGAAGAAGAATGAGGAGAAGAAGAAGAAGAAGAAGGAAGGAGGAGGAAGAGGAGGAGGAGGAGGAGGAGGAGAAGAAAGAGGAGGAGGAGGAGGAGAAGAAGCAGATTAGTATTCGTATTGTAAGGTATGCACCCTAGTTGTTCACTGTGTGCAACAACCGCATCTACTAAATGTTGCAGATCCTGCTCATTGTTTGCAATCAATACTATGTAATCAGCATATCTAATGTTATTTATGCTTCTTCCTACTACGATGGCTGAAATACTAAGCTGATATTTTTCGAAGTTAACCCCCGGAAGTCTAACACTTAACAGAAAGTCCTTCTGTTTGCATAGAACTGCTGAAATCGTCTAATAGGTAATATAAAGAAATATGCAAGAAATCGTGCACTATTTTGTTTATGGAGTCTGTTTAAATTCACTAAAATAGCAGACGAAAGAAAGAATTGAAGAAACGTGATCGTTAAGTTTGCTCCAGACCTGAAGCCGAAGAAGAACAACAATTTTGACTCTTGTTGTAATGGTTCCTTCAACCCGGAGTTTTATTCCTAGCGTTTCTTTCTAATTTGATTCTGCTTTTCTTCATTCTCACGTACATCAGAGTTAAGCTTTAGCTGACCAATTTCCGTGACAAGCGCAGCACCAACAGTTGCGGCAGCTCCTACAGATGGCGCGACTAACGCTAACACACCGCCAGCAAACTTACATATCGTTCCTAAAATAGCCCACCGTGTCTTCGCCTTCCTTATACGCTCCAGTTCTACGTCCAGTCGCTGTAGTTCGACAGCATCGCTCAAGTTTTCCTCCACTCTATCCACAGTTTTCAACAGATGGGTCAGCACGTTGTACCCTTTGTCTTGGAAAACGATCTCCTCCTTGACACTCTGGATGCTTTTTACCAGTTGCAGTTTACGATTGACAGAAGGCTGTTTGGAGTAGACCTCTATTTCAGCAGTCAGAAGACTGAGGCGTTCTTGAATTGCTAAAGCCAGTTCAGGGGCTTTCAGTTCTACTATCAGCTTATTCCTTTCATATTCAGCATTCGCAAAACACTGGGAAGTGTAGGTGCCATAATGGTTTTTCAAAGCTCTTGTCAGACTAACCACTTCTTGGATCTGCGACTCCCTCTCTTGTTGAACCATGGTGGCGTTGTTAAACAGGACAAACCGTCCATTGCATTCTGCATAGAGCTGACGAAGCGCCCCAGTCTGTTTCTTGCACCAGTCTTCAAAGGTGATATTCGTATTTTCTTCCTCCATTGCTCGCTTAAAGAGATCGCCGCAGGTCATAATAACAATCAAAAACTTCATGTAGTCATCTCCAAAGATCTTCTTTAGCGATTCGAGCGTGGCCTGTTCTTCAGGAGTGAATCTTGTGCCAAACTTGATGGTAAAGAGAAAAGCGTTGACACCACCATAGCACATTGCTAAAGCTTTATCCATATTCTTCGCTGCTATTTCCTTGTCACTAGTCTTATCGATGTCAGTGTCTTGAAGGCCAGGTCCATCTACCACTAAGAGTATGTTGTCCTTGAACTGTGCGAAGCTGAAGTCGACTTCCTTTGTCTGGGACGTGCTGTTGGAAGATGTTTTGAAAACGCGCCTGTTTAGCAACATGTTTCCTGTGGCACTTTTGCCCTGACCAGTCTTTCCCATTAACAGGAAGTTGAATTTTTCTTCCGCCATCTTAACTTTAGCTTTCCTGTGAACAGAAAATATCAACGAATATAGTCACAGATGTACATAGTTTGTGTGTGAATTCATCAAATTAAGTGACATGTTCTAGTGATTTATTTCTTTTATATTTATTTATTGTATAACGTTATTAACACTCTGAAATATCATCTGTATGGTTCGATTTTTATATTGGTCGTGATGAAGCAAGACCACCTAATATTGTCCTCCTCCTCAGAGAGAGAGAGAGAGAGAGAGAGAGAGAGAGAGAGAGAGAGAGAGAGAGAGAGAGAGAGAGAGAGAGAGAGAGAGAGAGAGAGTTGAGCGCACGCATGTAATCTAACATGCTACTCTATATTTTTTGTGTATTCTCATTTTCATATTAACACTTTGAATGCCACTTGATTTTAACATGCATAAAATTAACACATGTAAATTACTGTAGGCCGGCTTCGTGGCTTAGAGGTTATGACTTTTCTCCGTAATCTCGTATACTCTCGTCGGTAACGTGATGACGGTGAGAATCAGCAGTGGTTCGAATCGCATCGGTAAATTACGGGGTATGTGAGCCGGCCGCTCAGAAAGCAATGGCAAACTACTGAGCGTTATCTTGCCAAGAAATCAACATACAGCTGAAAGATGCTGGTGTTGACAGCGATGTCCTGTAAAGGACATGCAAAAAAAAAAAAAATAAATAAATTACTGTAGAGTGAATGGGAGAGTTAGTGAGTGTGAGTGAGAGAGAGAGAGAATGAATGAGTGTGAGAGTGTGTGTATGTAAAATAAAGAGAGAGAGAGAGAGAGAGAGAGAGAGAGAGAGAGAGAGAGAGAGAGAGAGAGAGAGAGAGAGAGAGAGAGAGAGAGAGAGAGAGAGAGAGAGAGAGAGTTGAACGCACGCATGTCATGTAACATGCTATTCCATATTTTATATGCATTCTCATCTTTCATATTACGAGGTATCATTTTGTATGCCACTTGATTGTCCTGTAACATGCCATTCCATATTTTTTTGTTGTGTATTCTCATCTTTCATATTATCATTTTGTATGAAACTTGATTCTATCATGTATAATATAACATTACTTTGATGTGAGTGAGAGAGTTAGTGAGTGGGAGAGAGAGAGCGAGAGAGAGAGAGAGAGAGAGAGAGAGAGAGAGAGAGAGAGAGAGAGAGAGAAGAGAGAGAGAGAGAGAGAGAGAGAGAGAGAGAGAGAGAGAGAGAGAGAGAGATGAATTGCATCACTAATTTTTACGCTACACAATGTATATGTACAATTTTTTCTCCACTTCTTACAATATTTGCGAGAATGCTCACGACAATCATCTCTACTGTGCGTAAAGTGTGGGAGTTTGTTCTTATTAGTTTCAGTGATCATGTATGTGTGTAGATGTGAGGATGTTTGTGTGGGTGTGTATGTGAGGAATATGTTTGTGGGGGTGTGGGGAATGTATGTGTGGCGGGTGTGTGTGTGGGGGATGTGTATGGGTTGATGGGTGATGTGTGGATGGAATGAAAGAGATGTGTAGTCGGTGGGGGATGTATGTGTGTGTGAGGGATGTGTGTGTGTGTGTGTGTGGGGAGAGGGCATATGTGGGAGGATTATTTGAAGTATGTGGGTGTTAGTGGGTTGGGGGTGTGGGTAGGGAATGTGTATTTGGATGGGTGAATGGGTGTGTAGGAGATTTTGTGGGTTGGGGGATGGGTGTGGGGGATGAGTGTGTGTGTGTGTGGGGGGGGGGGGGTTGTCTGTGAATGGGACGTCTGTGTGGGTGGGAGTGTATGAGTGTGGATGGGGTAAATGTGAGTGGGCGGAGGATGTATGGGTGGGTGGTGGGGATGTTTGTAGGTGGGGGGTGTGTGGGTGGGTGGGGAGATGTGTGTGTGTGGGTGAGAGATGTGTGGGCGGGGATGTATATGAGGAATGCATGTGGGGGAGGTGTGTGTGGGAGGATGTGTTTATGGGTGCAGTTTTGTGTGGGATGGGAGATGTGTGAGAGGTGGGGGAGGTGTTGGATGTGCAGGTGGATGACGGATATATGTGAGGATGGGGGATGTGTGATTGGCTGGGGGTTGGGATTGTGTGTGGGTCGGAGGGTAGATGAGAGATGCAGGTATTGATGGGCGGGTGGGTGATGTGTAGGTGTAAGTGGTTGATGGATGAGTACGTGAGTGAGTGGATGTGTGTGAGAGATGAGCGTATGGTTAGGGGATGTGTGTGTTTGTGGGAAGATGTGTGTGAGCGGCAGATGTGTGTGGGTGGGGTATATGTGGGTGGCAGATGTGTGTTTTTGGGTGTTTATGGCTGTGGGATATGTGTGGGTAGGTGGGAAGATGTGTTTGTGGGTGGGGATGTGTGTATATGTGGGGGATGTGTAGTTGAGAGGTGGCGGATATTGGGTGGGTGAGTGGGTGTAGGTTGGCTGATGTGTGTGTGGGTGGGTGGGGAAAATTGTGAAGGTGCGAGATGTATGTGTGGATTGGTGCGGGATATGTGGGTTGATGGGGGTTTGTGATGTGTGTTTTGCTGGGTGGTTGCGGGTGTGTAGGTGGGTGATGGAGAATATGTGGGTGGGTGTGTGCGTGTCGGTTATGGGATGGGTGGGGGATATATGTGTTGGTGGGGAATATTGTGTGCGTGGGGAATCAGTGGGTGGGTGGAGGCATGTATGTTTGCCTGAGTCTGTGTGAGTGCGTCGAGGTATGTGTGGGTGGGTGGGGGTGTGGTGGCTGGGGAATGTGTGGGTGGCTGAGGGATGTGTGGGTGGCTGCGGGGTGTGAGGGTAGATGGGGGATGTGTCTCACAACATTGCAATATGCACTGTTTATGTTTACAACTTTCATTTGACAATGTTTTTTCCCCCCATGTGAATGTACCATGCGTAATATGCATTGTTTATGCTTACAAAATCCATTTGGCATTGTTTTTTTTCCCTATGTAGATGTAACATGCACATTTGATGAATTAAAGATGAGTGATCGAAAGGGCCGAATGTAAGACGGGCCTGCGTGCCCAATTTGTTACCCTTTTAAAATAAAGTTCAGCCTTGACAATCATATTGTCCAGAGAGCACAGACGCCGTATCCATTGACACTGCTCATTTCTGTGTTGTTGTTTGTCCATCAAGAATGATGATGACCATTCATTTCATCCAGTGGGGTTGAAGGTATGGAGCCGTGGGTTCTAAGATGGCAGATAAGGCCTATTTTGGCTCGAAATGTTCTTTGACAATGTGGGCAAAGAATGCTTGACGTTTCTGGAGGAGGATTTCCTGCAGTGGTTTTTCTGTCCTGCCTTTTCTCCACAGCTCTTGCAGTCCTGGTTGCCTCACATATGACTGCACCCTTGCGTAATGATGCACGCCACGAATTTCGGTCTCTAACTGCAGCTTCCCAGGTGCCATGATGAATTCCAAAAGCATTCAGTGAGATTCTCAGAGTGTCTTTAAAGCCTTTCCTATGGCCACCTTGGGAGCGTTAACCACAACGCAGTCGCTGTAAAAAATTCGTTTAGGGGGCCTGTGATCTGGCATGCGAGTCAAGTGACCAGCCCAGCGAATCTGATTCTTCATCAGTTTAGTGTGGATACTGGGCATGGACGCTCTTTCTAGGACTTCAGTGTCTGGAATCTTGTCTTGCCATTTAATCTTCAGTAGCTTCCTTAGGCAGACTGTCTGGAAGTGGTTTAATTTCCTAGCGTGTCGCTAGAACCAAAGGTTCTACACATTGTATGTTAGCCGGGGTAGTCTTTATTGTTAATGAGCTCCTGATGAACTCCGGCTATGTTAGCTCCGATATCTCGAACTAATGTACAGTCTTTTCCATTAACTAAAGCCTCCTGAATATCTAATGTACCATTTGTGATATGAGAAGAGTTTGCTTCCTGTATAGGAAGGGAGTGACCACAAGATAAGTTCCCTCCTTCATGAAATCCCCGACAAATTCCGCAATTTGTATCCATGGGGTAATTTAGCACTAGTGTTTCTTCTTCTCTGTCATTGCTGCTCGACGTAATGATGCATATGTTAGTATCTTTGTATATATTTTTAAGTTTGTAGTTTGATTTCACGTGTCCAAAAGACCTGAAACCGTAACATTGAGATCGATTTTGAAACGTTTGAAATTACTGTTTGCTTTTAATTGCTAAGTTTTGTTTTGTTTATATAATAATTAAACTTTGGATTTTTGTCACACATTTGGAGTGGACCGTGTGCATGTTTACAATATCTACAATTAGTCCAAATTCCTTTTCTGCCCGAAGAAATTGAATGATTATATTTATTTTGATGTCTGCCAACTGATTGTTGTGACTGAGCATAAATTTATTGGTACTGATTTCCATATGTCTTCGTTTTATGGGAATATTTTGCACTATGTATATATATATATATATATATATATATATATATATATATATATATATATATATATATATATATATATATATATATATATATATATATATATACTTGACTTTCTTTAACTTTACCCTTAATCTGCCTGTAATCAGTCTGTGATCATGTAACAATCATCATTGGGGACTGTTTTTGCAATTGTTAACACATTTCGAAACTTTCTGCTAATCGAGATGTATTGAATCTAGTTTTTAATCATGCTGTCATATTTTATACAAAGGCATTTTATAAAGTAAAACATGATGAACTGATTAAAATGTTGGAAGATATTAACATTAATTAGAAGGATCTCAGAATACTAAAGACTATTTACTGGAACAAACCAGCAGGCATTAAAATAGGAAATAAAGAGGGCAATTATGAACAGAAAAAGCTAGAGGTACGACAGGGATGTGTTTTGTCACCGGATCTCTTCTCCCTGTATTGCAAATTAATAATGAGAGAGATCAAATGGAAACCAGGAATTCTAATATGAGGTTGTAATATAAACAGTATACGCTATGCAGATGACACAAAATTGGTGGCGGATAATGCAAAAGATCTACAACATATGTTGGACATCGTAGTAACAGAGAGTGCCAAGAAAGGACTCACCTAACAACGGTGTTAGTAATAATGGTGATATCAAAGAAAAAGGTGACACCAAAATATGAACTCGAATTAGAAGCGAAAATTCTTAACCAAGAGGATACTTTTTAACACGTAGGGGCATTTATAACATCAGGTGGAAGTTGTACAACAAAGTTGAAGAGCAAAATAGGGCAAGCAAAAGCTGCATTTCAGAAAATGAAGAGTATCTTACGCAATAAGACACTGTCATTGAATGTAAGAAAGAGTGCTGAAGTACTATCAATCAATCAATCAATCATGTGCCATGCCGGAAAGCTTTGGCGGTCATGACTCACCATTTCACTCGATCACCAGTGTCGTGGATCAGCTCAGTGTTCCTGTCTCGTCCATGCCATGTGGCCAAGCCATCCAGGTATTTTCCTCTCGGTCTTCCTCTTGGTCTGTTCCCTTCGATCTTGCCAGTAGTCACTAAGTTCTCCAATCCATTTCTTCTCATAACATGTCCGAAAAAATTGTGACTGTCTACGTCTAATTTCTCTAATCAGTTTACGATGCTCATTTGTCTCCTGTAGTACTTGGTCATTGGTTTTTCTGTCTGTCCATGGTATTCTTTGCATTTTCCTCAGAAACCACATTTCTGCAGCCATCAGATGCTTTTCAGCTTGACTGCTCATTGTCCAAATTTCACATCCATACAAAAGAACAGGCTCTATGTATCCCCTCAACACTCTTTTTCTCGTTTCAATTGACATCTTTTTATTGGTCAGAATGTTTTTCATCTTGCTAAAGGCTACTTTCGCCATGGAGATTCTTGTTCTAATCTCTTCAAGGCATCTCCCATCAGATGTTATGACTGTTCTAAGATAATTGTACCGATTCACTTGTTGAAGAATATTTCCATTTACTTGTATATTACATTGTGGCACTTCTTCCTTCCTAGTGACGACCATAACCTGAGTCTTTTTACAATTTAATTCTAACCCCAGTTGCTCACTGTGTACAACAACCGCAACTACTAATTGTTGCAGGTCCTGCGCATTGTTTGCAATTAATACTGTATCATCTGCATATCTAATTTTATTGATGTTTCGTCCTCCAATGCTGATTCCATTTATATCCTCTACATTTCTGAAAATATTTTCACTGTATAGGGAAAAAAGATCTGGAGATATCACACATCCCTGCCTAACACCTCTCTTAATTGGCTGATACTGTCCCACTTCATTATCAATCCTTATTGCAGCTTGTTGTTTCCAATATATGTTTTTTATAAGTCTAATGTCTTTCCCATCAGTTTGTAGATCTGCAAGCATATCCACCATGCTGACATGTCTAACTCTATCAAAAGCCTTTGTATAGTCAATAAAGCAAAGATGTATATCCTTGTTTACTTCTACAGCACGTTCAATAACTGTTCGCAGCATATACACAGAATTTACTGTACCCTTTCCTTCTACAAACCCACATTGTTCTTCCCCTATTTCAGGTTGTATCTTCTTCCTCACTCATTGCATGATAATTCTTAGCAAAATCTTTGTGATGTGACTCATTATACTAATTGTTCTATGTTGATCACATTCCAAGGTTCCTGATTTGATTTCTTTGGGATTGCAATAAATACAGAGTTACATAATTCAGGAGGTATATCTCCAGTATCATATAATGTGTTCATCAGTCTGGTGACTTGCTCTAGTCCAAATTCTTCTAAAGCTTTAATCATTTCTGTTGTGATTTTATCTGCATCGGGGGCCTTGCCAGCTTTCATATGCTTAAGAACATTTCGAACCTCCATCTCCAAAATTGGTGGTCCTTCATTATTAAATCTAATATCATACTGTTCGTCTCTGTTATCATCATAAAGGTGTTTCACATAATCTGTCCATACATGTAGAATCTGGTCTTTTTCTATTATGATTTTGCCATCTTCAGTTTTTAGGCACCCTGTTGATGTACTTGTTCTTTTAATAGTACTATATAGAGCCTAATTTGCTGTAGAGAAATGAATCTTGGAATGTAAATGAACACATTAGGAAGAACTTTGAAGCAATAGAGATGTAGTTCCTGAGACGAATGTTACGAATTTCTCCTACTGCCAAAGTAACTAACAACGATTGCCTGAAAGAGGCTAATGAAACTAGAACATTACACGCAACAATAAGAAAGAGACAAACTGCTTTCTTTTGTCATGTGATGAGAAGAGAGGCATTGGAGAACATTTTGACAACTGGAGAGATAAAATGGAAGAGGGGCAGAGGCAGATCAAGACAAATGAATCTGTATGGATTGAGACGGTGTCATTAGGAATATCATCATTAGAGTTGATCAGAAAACCAAGGAGCCGAGATTTGTGGAGAGTCATGAACGCCTACGTCAGCTGGCATGGCACTTGATGTTGATGACCTATGTCTCGACTATGGTGTCCATAAGGGCGTACCGTTGTCGGGTTTCCAAAGTATAGCCCTATTATCTACTCTAAGCGTTAAAATCCCCACACTTGGGATTTCATCCAGCTCTTTGAGCCAGTCCCAATGCTACTTAGTGACAGCAGCGTCCAACACGTGATATAAGTTTATAATATTTCAACTGAGACCGCCAATCTGTAACTGAATCCCCATAAGCCTCCCTTATCTTACCATACCACTTGCTCATGCCCAGCACTGCAAGCCTCAGTCCTTGCTTGATCAAGAGACCTTGTCTAAGTCTTCCCGACCACAAGGGTTTATGAAGCAGACATGGCTAGGGCACTGATAGTTATAAACATTCAGTTCCTGAAGCAAGACGACATCAAAGTCTTAAATCAACTTCTCTAGTACCAGCCCTCTCTGCCTGGCACTACGGCAGTTCCATTAACCTAGCCTTACAGTTTGAGTGCTATACGCTCTATTTTTCTTCTGAATCTTCTGATTTTCGCTCTCGTGTTTCTCTGTGTGACATTTGCAATGTACCAACTAACTACAACTTGCGAAGATGAGAATCAGCCCATTCCCAGACGACTATATTGTTTTAGTCTTGCCAACGCGAAGTATTTTCTGTACAAGTGGAGACAGTAATAAAAACAGACTACTCCAGTATTATAAACAGGGCGAGTGAACACTTATAGTAAACGCCCCCCCCCCGTATTAAATATAACTAATGTGTGTGTGTGTGTGTGTGTGTGTGTGTGTGTGTATTAGTTATGTCCCGTGGCTAATAAGATATAAAGTGCTTATCTTTCTTTGCTTAGTCTACATTCAACTAAAGATACAAATCTCACTAAGAAAAAATATCAGACTATGGTGTCTTCTTTGCAGCTCTACAATTAATGAGGAGATTTACCAAGATATTTTTCTTAACTATTACTCTGTAATCTCAATTTTTATGTTACAATGTGCATTATCTTCTATAATTATACTAATTATGCGTAAAATGAGCATGTTGTGATGTTATGCAGCCATCTACTCTGAAGAGGGAGATTATCACCAGAACTTGGTGAGAAAATCATAATTGACAAGAGGCGCCTAGTGAACTAGGTGGTTTAGGGCATCTGTTATTAATGGATGTTTGGGACACGAAATGCATGAATATGAGGATATATATATATATATATATATATATATATTCATCGCGTTATAATATGGGACTGAGACATAGAATGTATGGACCTATTGTCGGCTATTCAGCCCTTGAATGTCTACTTGCAGCAGACAATCTGTCTAACCTACACCTATAAAGTAAAACATCACCCCTACCCCCACCCCCAACATTTTTATGAAGGCGGCTTCTTGTTTGATGTCTTGTTATTCGATTAGGTAGTGGTTTATTGAGTACCACACCAGGTTACATCAGTCCCATGAGTGTTGAAATAATCAGTAAATGATGAGAGACTCCACCGTCCTACTGCAGTGAAGAGTAGAGGGCCATTTATCAGCACTTACCACTCAGAGCTAAACAGTGCCTCCCAGAACATAAGCTGAGTATATACCAACTAACCTCAACCACAATTGCCAACAATAGCTATCAAAGAAATAGGATGTTCCCTATAACATGAACATTGTTTACTCGACAAAAAGAACTCTAGCAATAGCTTAGACCAAAATGGAATCCACAGTTAATAGTCAAACAAACGTTTGTAATTACGTTAAGCCAGAGACAATATCCGGAAGTGAATTCTTTAAAACATTTGACATTATTTGCATTCTGTGTCAAATTATCAGCAGTGTTGAATAATTAATGTGTTACTTTACATGCCCAGTGTTCATACCATCACAATCATTATTATACTTTAAACTTTCCCTGGAGTTAGTTTCACTTTAATCAGAGTTACGTGTGTGTAACTGTGTTACATATTAAAGTCATAGTATTACATCACTTAACAACAGATCAGGAGATCTATGTGGCAGGGATACTACTTGCCTTCAGCTTACAAAAGTGAGCATTCTCCTCTTTGAGGGCAGTGCCTTTCCTGTGCTCTCTTGGATTTCTACTAGAAAACCTTACACGATACCATAGTGGACTCTTACCAGATGTGTCGGAACCAGTACTAGGGAGCCTTGCCACCCATGTCTGGTTTTCAATTAGTAGTCGGAAACAACGATTGGGAATATCTATCTCCCATCTCAAATTAACATACCAAACTCTGCCTCCTTCTCTCTCCATTCTCTTGTCTTCTTTTCTTCAGTCTCTCTTCGCTGGCTGTTGAAGATGACATTGAGCACAGAGCACACACTCCGTAGCTCCGGCCATGATTCTTTTAAATTGATTCCAAATAAGTACTTATTATATTGTAGAATATAGAGTAACCTTTGTAGAGCTTGCCCCCGAACATCCAGAAGACGTCCATTTAACAGGTTTTTCCTCCACACAACAAACACCCAGAAGACGTCCATGTACCTGGTGTTTCCCCCATAACCAGAAGACGTCCATACACCTAGTTCCTCCCCACCCCCCCTCACCCCCCAAAAAAAAACACACACACACACACACAGACAGACACCAGACGTCCTGAAGATGTACATACACCTGGTGTTTTCCCCCATACATCCCCACGCCCAGAAGACGTCCATACTACCTCGTGTCTCCTCACACACCAGACGCTCAGAAGACGTCTATACACCTGGTATTTCCTCCATACACTAGACGTCCTGTAGACGTCCATACACCTCGTGTTTCCCTACACAACAGACGCCCAGAAGACGTCTACACACCGGGTGTTTCCCCCCCCCCCCCTCCTCCCCCATACACGAGACATCCAGAAGACGTCCATAACCTGATGTTTCCTCCACACCAAATGTCCAGAAGACGTCCATACATGGTGTTTGTTTACAATGGTGTTTCCACCACACATCCTGGGTCCAAAAGACATCCATACCCGGATGTTTCCCCAGACACCAGACGTCTAGACGACGTCCATACACCTGGTGTTTCACTCACACACCAGTCGTTCTAACGTTAACGACCAAGTAACCCATGGCCACCTAGTTCCACAGCACATGGGTTATCCTTGAACTTGGGGGTTAATTCTTCCAGAATGAACATTAAGATTGATGTATGACTGGCTGAGCTTTATACACAGAGACGGATGTATGACTGACTGGATCTTAGACATTGAGACTGATGTATGACTGACTGGGTTGTAGACACTGAGACTGATGGGTGACTGCCTGGGTTTTACTTGAGAAGAATACGGATATATCACAGATGGATGATTGTACCAGCATTCTACTGACACCTGGCCGCTGCGACAGACGATGGTTACTGTGCTTTAAAAAATGTATCATAACCTGTCCATAGCACACAGCTTGGGCTGAATTGTAAAGACCATGTGTTGTCCTTGCAGCATGATCACTCTCTCGACCTGTCTAGTTCATTCCAGAGAAAAGGTAACACAAATATACCCAGAACAGTTGCAGAAGACAAGCTGCAAAAGCTACCGGATCAGCAAAGCAATGCTTTAACTGTCCGCCTGTTGGAGCTTCGATCCTAGTCGGGCCTGGTCTACCCCGCCATAACATGTAGTCTTTAGATTGCATTTCCTCGCATCAGGATAAGGCTTGTGCCATCCCAGTTGCGCTCCACCACTAGAAGCCGTTGGCATAATGTGGGGTGTCGGGTTTTGTGAGCGCCGCCCAGCATTCGGCGCTAACAGAAAGCAGGTAGTACTTATCTACACCAGCATTCACCGGTCTATGGCTTACAATGTGAATTCGACGTCACCGCACTCAGGACAAACTCATAAACATTTCGACATAAACCATAGCAGTCTTAATTCTGGATATTTCCTAAACTAACATAGCATTTTACAATCAGATTTTGGTACTGAAAAACTTGCATGAACGAACAATCACTGTCTTTGGGGTTTTCTTTTAAGAAGGCTAGGGCAACAAAACCCGACATAAAATGTGGCCAGGCAAAGCCCCAAACCTGAGAAGGCAATCTGCCCATGGGTGGAGGAATCCAGAAAAGAAACCTCAACCGTCGAAGGCGGAAGATGTTGAATAAAGAGGCATGGGACTAGAAACGGACATATATGCACTACAATGAATGTTATGCACCAGGATTAGCAAATGTTGATCAAATAATAATAATAATAATAATAATAATAATAATAATAATAATAATAATAATAATAATAATAATAATAATAATAATAATAATAAGAAGAAGAAGAAGAAGAAGAAGAAGAAGAAGAAGAAGAAGAAGAAGAAGAAGTATTGTTCACATTACCGACAGAGTGTCGATTGGTCTCTAAAAATATGAAACTATTTCCTTCAGTCCACTGCTTCTGAACAAGTGTCAAGGGGATCCGTTACTTGATGTTTCTGCACAATACAACGATGCTGGTGCACAGTAAATGAAACACATAATCATTCTTTAATTTTAGTTTTGCCTGCAATGATATACCAGTTTTATATACAAACACTTACCGTCTAGTTAAAAAATGATGTTGCACACATAATACACACACAACAACGTATTGAACACAAACAAAACACTATTTCTTCTTCTTAGAACAGTTTTGCTTTCTGGGGAGGTTCGTCATCGTTTTGTAATACAGACCACAAATTTCCACCCCTTCCCTGATACTGCGCTTTTCCAAGAAAACCAGCTGGACTTCCACAACAGAATTTTAATCCCCGCTTGGCGACAGCTGCCTGGGTTGGCAGATGGCCTGTTTGTATGACAAATATGTTACAGTTAGTGATGTTTGAGGATCATCATCATCACACTATGCAGTGGTCCACATGTGCTACGATCTCCTCATTGTCATGTCAGCGTGTTTGTGTCTTCGTTACTCAAATTCACTACGAGAAAAGATTGTTTTGTAATTGCAATTGTCTTTCATGGTAATTTTTAACTGACTGTCGTGTCTTTCTATCTGTACAAATCGGGCCTATGTAGATTAATCATGATATAATGTGGTGGTCGTTGTATGTATGTACATCTGTATTAACGTATGATAGTTACAATTACAAAATAGTTACATGGTTACATGTAAATATGAGAGGAAAAATTATAATAATTGCATAATTATCACATTAACATTATGATGGCTTCTGCAAACTTTAACAAACGACTATTGTGTGCATAAATCGTGCAATCTATTGTTTGTGTCTTCAATATTCAAACTACGTAATATTCACACTACTATATTATCAAGTAAATATACTACTATCATCAGACTGAATTCTCCACTTCACATTATCTGCATCAAATGTGTCCTTTCTGGAAACATTAAATATACCCCTATTCAATATGATACTATCTACATTCTAGTATTTTCTCCAAGGGCAACCCTGCCTGTTACCATCGCCACGTGTCATATCAACATCATCTACAACTCTCCGATCATTGTACGCTATTATCTACATTTTCGTCATCATGGTTTAGGAGTCTGTATTTCAAATCGTTTCATTGATCTACCTGAAATAAATTTACCACTACTTATCAGCGAATTTCTCAACTCTCCAAGGCTTAGTGTCTAGTAGCATTTCTTCATTTCTGTGAGCTGTAGTTTCACTGTTCGTGTCAATAGGTTTACATTTCACAACGTCAAATCCTTTAAACAACCTTCCATACTTTCTTCAATTTTACCACTTATAGTTCTGCTATGTATCTTCTGTACTTTTGCTGTCTAGGCAAGTAAGTTGTCTCCAGTAACCTTGTCATCACTACCCAATTGGACTTCGCTTGTAGCTTTAAAGGGATATTATGTGTTTGGAGACATTATGTCCCTTATCTCATACAGAAGTGTCCCGAATGTCGTACATAAATACTCCTCGAAACATAAGTGTACCTCAGGTCGTACAACTGTCTTCCGTATCTCATGCAAACGTGTCCAGCCTGTCATACAACTGTGCCCCTCATCAAAGACAGAAATGCCCTTTATGTTATACAAAGGTGTACCTCGCCTGATACAGAAGTACCCTTCATAGTATACACATGTGTTTGGCAAGTCATACAGAAGTACTCCTTAACTTCATACAGAACTGACCCTCACATTATACGCAAGTCTACCTCACCTCATACAGAAGTATATCTCATGGCGCACATAAATATCACTCACGTCATACAGAAGTGGTCCTCATGTCTTACAAATGTGGTCCGTTTTTGTAGGTACCAGGGAGTTATATGCCATATAGCTCTTGTGGGCCATTTTCTCGGGCATGTATTACACTTGTGTATGCCGACTGATTATCTTCACAAATACGTGTAAGCCACCTTGATATTTGTATCTAACATCCAGCAAAGAGCATACTGTTGTTCTCCATACGTAATTCTTAATTCACTGGTTGTGGTATCACTCTTGTATCTTCTATAAATACTTCACATATACATTACATAACGGGCAACACTCCTTCATCAATGAATTCTTCATGACACAACAGCCGCTTAAGTTTCAACTGTGTTTTATTGTCTCTCTCTTAAAAAATGTCTAATTAATGTCACTAACATTGCAAATAACAATACTTGCACTACAATCAAACTATATCGCTCGATCTCTCAAATGCCGTCAACATTCAACCGCTGCTTCACAAACGCTGTATATACACAGATGTGGAGGCAAGATAGGATTCTGCTGTGCATCATCTTCAGTCCGACCTCGAACGCGGTCCAGACGTGAATGAGCTCTCAAGGACCCATGGTCCCCTGCTTGACCATCCATCTTCCTATCTTCACGCAAAGCGTGAGTCATAATCTTCTCAATCTTCACGTCTTGTCACTGGACTGTCCAAGACTCCAGGCTACCTGTACTCACTAGCTTATGACCTGACTCAGGTCATGGCATTAGGTATTCTTCAGCATCAGTTTTTTGTTGTTGTAAAGTCTTGTCTTCAGCATCACAACTCCACGTGTTCGCTGATTAATGTTTTGGTAAGTTCATTTCTTCAGCATCAGTTTTTTGTAAGCTCATATCTTCATCGCCATAAGTACATGTAATTTTTGTTTGTCTACATCAACTTTGTCATAACTATTAAAACTGACTTTGCTGGAATCTCAATGTAAAGTTGGTAAATTCATTTCATCAGCATCAGTTATTTTTGGGTGTAAATGCATGTCTTTATCACCATAAGTCCATATGTTCAGCAGTTCATGTTTTGATAAGTTCATTTATTCAGCATATGTTTTTGTAAGTCTTCATAACCATAAGAACATGTAATTTTGTTTTCTACATCAACATCGTCATAACGTTTCAGTTGACTTTGCTAGTATCTTCAACAACAGTTGGTAGGTTTATTTCTTCAGCATCAGTTTCATTTTTGTAAGTTCATGTCTTTATCACAAATTATTACACATAATTATTATTTTTCTACATGAACTTTGTCACAACGTTTCACATTGCCTTTGCCGATATCTTCAAATACAGTTGGTAAGTTCATTTCTTCGCCAGGAAAAGAAAGACACAAGGTCCAGACAACATTACATTGAAGAAAGGAGAGACACCTGGTACAGACAATACTACAATGAAGAAAGGAAAAGTACCTGGCCCAGACAACATTAAAATGAAGAAAGGAAAGCCAATTACCTGGTCCAGACAACACTGCAATTAAAAAGGGAGTGGCACCATGCCCAGACAACATTACACCGAAGAAAGAAAAGGCACCTGGTCCAGATAATATTAAAATGAAGAAAGGAAAAGCGCATGGATAATATCAGATGGAAGATACATCACTGAAATAATGAACAGCTTAGGACAAGCAAAAACTGCATTCTATCAAATGAAGAACGTTTTGTGCAATAAGTCATTGTCCTTGAAAGCTAGAAAGAGAGTTCTTGCATGTCACATAGAACCAATTCTAACATACGGTTGAAAATTCTGGATAATTCGTAAACGGGCGGAAAAAAAAATTCGTGGAAGTCTAGGAGATATGGTGTTATAGAAGATGGCTGAAAATTAATTCTACAGCTAAAATGAGCAATCTGGACATTTTGAGGGAAGATAAGTCGTATAAGCAACAAACATCAGAAAGAGTCAGTCATAGTTTTGTTTGGCCACGTTATGAGAAAACAACAAACTGGAACATGTGACAATCGGAAAGATTTGCAGAAATAGAGATAGAGGAAGACAGCGGGGGTGAGTTTCTTGCAGTTTTTTGTCATAAACCAGAGGGAGTCAACACACGAATTGATCCATGCCGTCGAAAATCGCAATTTGTGGAGGCATAATCACAAACGAAAGCCAGCAAGGCACTGGATGACGACAGCAGTAAAAAACAGATCTGTGCTTATGTTCCATAGATTATATAAAAGAATTTGGCATGAGGACATAGTCAAATTAAAAGAGCAACTAAACTGTGATGGCAAAGATCAGCGAATAATAATTTAAAAAAACAACAACAACCACATATTGGCAACAAACAGCAACCACAATAAACAATTACCTTATAGAGACATTTCAGTGTATAAAGAAGTCGTCAGAAAGGTAGTGTAATGTCTCCTGATTTATTTTCATTGTACAGCGAATATATATCAAGATCGTGGTTGATGTACATAATATAAATAACTCACATAGCAACAACTCAAATGGAACTACAGGAAATGAAGTGGTTATCATCATGAATCATCATCACGCCAGCCGGCAGTAGGCGTTCATGTCTCTCCACAGATTTCGGTCTTTGGTGTTCTGGATTAACTCTGGATCTCCCTTCATGCCACCGTCTCAGTCCATCCAGCATAAGTTCTCTTCGTCTGCCTCTGCCTCTTTTCCCCTTGACCTTTCCAGTTGTTACGATGTTCTTCAATGCCCCTCTTCTCATAGCATAACGAACGAAAGTTGTGTTTCTCTTTCTTATTGTTGTATCTAATGTTCTAGTTTCATTAGCCTCATTCAATCAGTCGTTGTTAGTTACTCTGGCAGTCCAAGGAATTCGCAACATTCGTCTCAGGAACCACATCTCTGCTGCTTCCAAGCTCTTCCTAATTTGTTCATTTACATTCCACGATTCACTGTCATACAGCAAAACTCGCTCTATATAGCATTTCTGCACTCTATTTCTCACATTCAATGATAGTGACTGATTGCATAAGCTACTCTTCATTTTCTTAATTGCGGCTTGTACTTACAGTGGTTGTAGAAAGTGAAAAATATGAACATATCTATATATATAAAAGACAATGTATGTATGTAGGGATGTATTTGATGCGTTCGATAACGTTCCATCCGATTGAGATGAAATTTTCGACATGTTTTCTTTTCATTCCCGTGCAGCCAACTGTCATAGTTTATTAGTGTACAATCAGCTATTTACTTACTAAAATTTAATATTTTAATTTACATTATCATTTATATATAGCGAGGGGAGTCAACTTAAGAAAAGTTATTTCAAGGGGCATAACTTTTAATAGCATTGCTATATATTTTATATATAGATTGTTGCATTGTTTTCA